>JAMXBD010000468.1:0-392500 GCA_024138025.1 Combretum micranthum | reverse complement strand
TAAGAGATATAGATGATAGGAAAGTACTATTAGACTTATTCAGAACTAGTATAAAAAGTAATTTAGAAAGAATAGATAGGCTTTCTAAGAGACTTAGATACAATATTATTGGAGCTTGTTTATATTTTGTTTATGTATGATATCAAATTATACTCAACAACAATTCCAAGATTTGTGCAAAACTATTATTATTAATAATGATAAAACAACAAAAAAGGGAAATATATAGACTAAAACAAGTTTAAAAAGATCATTTATTAGACCTTTTAAGAATAGAAAACCAATTAGAAAGATTTGATAGAATTAAAAGTGTACTAGTAGTCAGAGAACATTTGATAAGTGTTTTTAGAGCAATAAAAACCCACTTAGAAAATAATATCGAAGAAATAGAAAGACTTATTAAACTACATAGAGATAACATAACAAATGTATGCCTATAAAGTGGTATGTTCAGATCCAACAGCATTGCTTGAGGGATATCAAGCAATGATATGATGGTTGATGAAACCTCAATTGATACCTCCCCATCGACAAAACTTGACCCGAGAATTGATGTCTTTAAGCATTCGCCCATGCTCTTCTTGGATCTTACTTATAAGATCCAAACATTCCAGTATTTCATCCCTGCCAAACCTATTGTGTTGCTATTGTTGTTGCACATGGCCCTGCCCTTCTTCCTCTATTTCCTCATCACATCAACAAGAGGGAAAATCTTCTAAGTTTAAGTCAAGGCTCAAGCCGTCCGACTCTTTCTTGTCTCCCTATTGTGGTTAGCTACCACCAAGTTTTTAGAATTGGTTGTTTGAGGATCATACTTGAAACCAAAATTCTTTGCTATATCGTCTTTTTGTAAATTTGACCTTTTTTTCTTGTAATTGGAAATGTCAAATATCCACAATTCCATAATGATGGTGATAAGCTGATCATATGTGAGGTGGGAGTCCTTTCCCTTAAGCACCCAGTGCATGCATTGTACAACCAAATAGCTAACATCTAATAGTCAAAGCTCTAGCATCGTGTCCATAGAGAAGATGTCTTCAATAAAGAGGTTACTTGAATTCTTCCCTGGACATATATTATTGCCAACCATGTGGTGGATTAGCCTATAAAGAGAGATGAGATGATTCTACTTATGTGCTTCAAATGGTTACTTTAAGTCTCACTAGCACAAATTGGAGCATTACATACCCGAAAGAACATGTCGGTCATATCCCAATTCCTATGTAACCTTTTGTCCCCATTGTTTTGATGCAATAAACATTAATGTAATTCAATATAATGTGGATCATGATTTCAAACATTTAAGTTGAATTGATGCTGAAGCCTAACTCTCGGCATCTACCCAAGGAATCTCATTCGCATCATCTAAGATCTCATTGGTGGTGCATTTAAGTAGAATATCCGAACTAGATCGATGTATATCTCATTTATAAGTTGCATCAAAGCAAGTAAATCGTGGTGCTTTGGGTATCAATGAAGTTGTACCATTGGTTTAACCTACCCATATCGTAATTCTTCCCCCCAAGAATTGGTCGAGTATAGAACTCTTAATCATGCCATACTTTCATGGCCGGTGTGGGAAAGTGGACATTGTGTATGATGGCCATTACCAATATAGCATTCCATGAGTTAGCCATTCCACTTCGAAAGGTAAGCTTCTGGAAGATTGCAACGTCAATACCAGCATGCAAGGCGATAATTATTTTAAAAAAACATGAAGCCCCTTAAGGAAGTGCTATCAAGCCTTCCTTCTAGGTAAGATCCATTACAATAAATTTCTTATCTATGTGATTTGTGAGATTATATGTTGATTACAACATTCTATTCTGGTTCAAATAACATACTCAGCTTCATTTGTGTAGCATCTCCTTCACCTCAGACTTATGGAAGTCATCGCTCCAAGCTGTCGAGGATAGTTATATATGCATTACCATTCACTAGATCGACAAACAATGGTTGATCCATAAGTGCATTGTAGCTTTACAACTGTTTTGTTATGACAATATGCCAAACAACATTGCTTCCATTCGATATTTGAAGCAGTTATTGAACCCAATATGCGATGGGGAAGTTCTTTTACACCCATTGCATCTGCCATACAAAAAATTTGGCAGTGCAAGCAAGCCTTGAAGCTTTTGGCTTGAAGATGCATATTAGCAAGATATGGTATACAATCAACTATCTTGTTTCAAAGAGGTATAAACGGAGGTATCTAAAGATTTCAAGGCCCACAATTTAAAGGAAAAAATACCTAAGCTTGACGGCAAGATCGAGTGGAATTCTACGTTTGAAATGCTCCATCGAACACTAAATTATAGAAGGAATCTTAGTTATTTGTATAATACTCTACTAAATCCCACCATTCCAAACATTGTTATGATAGAGAAGTGGGATTAGAGAACAATAAATGGAGTTACAAAGATTAGTAAGGCCTTCCTTAGACCAATAGAGCATTTGTTTTGTTGTTGCTACTACCCTACAAGCAACTGTGTGCTTCCAAACCTGGTTGACATATTGGACATGTTGAGTCGTTATTGTCATGATCCTAGTCTGGTTTCCACTGTGTCTATGATGATAAGTAAATTCAGGGAGTATTTTGTCCCCCTTTCCCTACTCTTTCATGTTGCAACAATGCTTAATCCATAGTATAGTTTCGTTCAAGTAAAGTAATCATTGAAGAATTCTATAAGAACGTCGGTATGGTTAATCCTAAAACAGATACTAAAAGCCTTAATGAAGAAGTAACAAGTTTTCTCATAGACTTGTATTGGTGTCGTGATCAAGCAGCTCTATAACCATCCCAACAACAACACACTAGCAATCACTCATCCTAGAGGCTCTCTAAGAGAAGCAAGGAAATTTCCTAAGTTGTTAGGAGCAGCCGTGAGAGATCCCAAGAAGTCTTTAGTAACATGTTGGTGTACGAGGTGTATTTACTCAAGGAGGAATGTCTTAAAGGGGAAGAGAAGAGGGAGGGGTAATTTCAATATCCTCAACTAGTGAAAGAAGAGAACACACATGATTCTAGTGTTTTCCCTAGTAACATGGGATGTTCTGACTCTTTCGGTTTCAACGATTTCATTAAAGCCAACTTTCAGTTTGGGTGGACAGGTTATTGGTCTGCACAACCATAGGGTAAAACAAAAAATTGTGGAAGCATGTATGTACTTGAAGGATTAGGCAGATGCCGATGATAAGAAATAGATAGACCTACACTTTTGGTAGCCTGAGGCTAGTGACCCAGGATCAAGATTGGAGGGGTCATTGTCACCATTGGAGTTGCAATCATAAACATAAACACAAATGGGATAGCGTGGTAAGGCCAAGGGACTTTAGAATGTGATGATCAAGGAATGAGGTGAAGGGGGTTTGTTATTGCTACATGATGATTTTCTTTCTACTTTCTCCTTGTACAAAGTCTTCTTAATTATTAATAAAATTTAATTTTTTTTGTTGATCCTAATGTATTTGTTAATTTCATTATTTAATAATTCATAATTATTTTAATTAAATTAATTATATTAGCAAAATTAACATTTAATTAAATTTAATTACAATAATTTAATAATTTCATTTATTTAACTGTTGAAAAATTTTTAGGTTAAGATGATTGAAATCATTTTTGGAAAATAAATTATATTTATAACATCATATTAAATAAAAAATAAATTGTTTTTTATTAAATTAATTAAACAAAAATTATATTAATTAAATACAATTTACGGTAAAACAAAATAACTTAAATAACTATTTTTTATCTTATTCTTTAAAAAAAAAGGTCCGTGTATTGGTTCGTGTACTTTGTGTGCCGTGCCGTGTCAGTCCACTTATTTCATGTGCTTCGTATGTCAGTCCCCATGTGCTAGTGCTTTTGTCTTTTTCCTTCACATGGCATGCCAAGTCCGCATGCTCGTGAACTCTCTTTTGCTTGCCGCGGCCCATTTACCATGTATATATATTCTTACATTAAATAAGCAATAAATGAATTATCAGGATCACTTGTCTTTGAATCATATGTGTACAAAGGAAATAACAGAAACCACAACATTAGAACCCCAACATGAAAACCCCATTTACTAGCTCTATTTGGTGACACGGCTAGTTTTACTGAGTAGTATTAGTTTTACATATTTGTTTTTTTTTTCTTACTTACCTTCTTTACATCTTTATCATGTAAAACTCATAAAGCGAGGTGTGGAATAAAGCTTTTTCAAACAACTGAGCTAAAGTAAGTCATAATTCTTGCTTATTTGCTATATAATTTGGTATATAGATCCCTTTATCCTCTATTTTTAGCCTTTAAACCTCATGAAGTAAGTATGTTGCATAACTTTTTAGACAACTAGGTTTATGCTCACAAACACAAAGAAAATGATTACCACAAAGAGCATTTTGAAGTGCAAAACAAAAGGTTCCTGATTTCTAAAGAATGAAGACTCTTCAAACATCTTTTACTAAACAAATTTGATGTGACATATCTTGAAGAGAAAAAAAGAAAAAGAAAGTTGCATGTGGCTATAGCGAAGAGACTAATGTGTAAGTACATGCAATGCACAAATGAAAGGTGAAGAGCAGAATATATTACTTATATTATATGTTTCTTAATTACATATCAACTAAAAAAAAATGGAATGATTTAGAGAAAGAGAAACTTGAATGGAAACCATGTGCAATTAATACTTATGTTGGTTTAAGGGCATGTTGTTAATATTTTCCTTAAAAAATATAAATGAGAAAAATTTAATGGAAAGCTTTGCATTATCAAGTAATATTGTCGTTAAGGTGGGCCTTGAGATAAATTACCATCCAAGGAAAGCATAAACAAAGAAGAGGGCTAATTTTGTATTTGTAAGTATTTGAGCTGCAAGTACTGCAAAGATAAGAGTTTCAAATCTCCATATAAAAAATATAAAAGGAGTTGTTTTAAAGAAAGTAATCATGTTAAATTGCACAAAAGATATAATGCATAGCACTCATTACAACAAATGGATGCCACTAACTGGTATTTGTATTGCAGCAGCCATGTTGGTTTGTGCCATAGCAATTATAGGAGATCTTGTGGAGGGCATGGTGCAAAAGATATTGGATCCCATTTGTGGATGCCTCATTATATTCCATTAAATTCCATTTCTCTAACCATTTTAGGAGCGGTAACCAAGCTATCTATGGATCCGAACACAACAATGCCACGACAAATAAATGAACTTGCTAAACTCGGTACATCTACTTTTATGTGTATCATTCTTGCTAGCATCCATCCTTCTCTGGGAAAATTGGAGAATAGTGATCTACTATCAAATACAATGGCTCTTTTTGTTCTTGTTATCTCATCAATAGCAAGTCTTTGCATCCAATTAAGAGCATAAGTTATTTATAAATTCAAAATAGCACAAGTTATCATATTAACCATGATAAGTCTTCTTCTACTCCATTCCTTTTTATTAGCTGTGTTCCTTTCAATCTTTAACTGGCTTTATGAAAAGAACTACAATGAACGAGACCAGTCAACATCGAAGTAATTGATCACTATTGAAGATAATAAGCATTTTCTTGTTAAGAAGTTGAAACAAAAGATATTCTATGGAGACTTATTTCAGCTGCCCACATCTTTTGTCAGATTAGTCATCTTAAGGTACTCCTCCTACGATACATGGATTTGTGGTTGCAGTAACGTTTTTTGTGACTTATATTACATCTATATCTCATGTGGACAAATTCTTGTCTCCAACATCAAGTACTAATTTTGGTTATGATTGGTCGGCTTTATGGATTTCTATGGCTCAGCCTATAGCTTTAAGAGTAGGAGCCATTATTTTGCATAAAAAGGTATTATATTGCCCTCAAAGGTGAAATTTGAATAGTTTTTAGGAGTATAATGATATTTCTATGATCATGTTATTTATTCACAACACAAAAGCCTTGTTTATCAATTAGCAATGTTTCTACTCTCTCTTTTCCACTTTTTTGTTTGTTTCTATCTAGTTAAAATTAGCCTAGTGTTTTTTTTTTTTTTATGCATAAAAGGGTATTATATTTCCCTCAAAGGTGAAATTTGAATAGTTTTTAGGAGTATAACGATATTTCTATGATCATATTATTTATTCACAACACAAAAGCCTTATTTATCAATTAGTAATGTTTCTACTCTCTCTTTTCCACTTTGTTGTTTGTTTCTATCTAGTTAAAATTAGCTTAGTGTTTTTTAATATTATAGAATTTCTTTCGAGAAGTATTACATTGATTTGTTTTTTTACCACAAGATGTATTACTTGTATAATGTCTCATGGTTTCGATTGAAGAACCTAACTCGAAGGCTAAGCATTGCAGGTAAACAAACTCAGTAGATAGTATATTTCTCTTATGTTGAGGATAGAAAGTGAAGGATCGGTCAAGTGGATAATGAAATCCATCTTACATCATACCCAACAAAATATGTTATAAAGGAAAGGAATATAGAATAAATTGAAGAGTTATTGAGACAATATCTTTTTGTTGATCTTAGAGGAGTTGCTAGCTTTGATAATGGGAAATTACTTCACTGGATATTTCGCAAGGATCTCCACCAAACTGTTGGTCTCTTGATCTACTATGAATGTATAAATAAAAATAAGTGCGAATTCTACCAACAAGTGCATAGGGTCAGATCATGTAATACAATAGTGAGTAGAGTGTCGATCCAATGAGAATCAATTAAGTACTGAACCTGTATTAGATTCTATTATTATTTAAGCAATATAATAGAGAGAATTAACTAATTAACTACTAATTAACCTAGATTGTCACTAAAAGCAAAAAGAGAATTCTTATGAAAATATATCAATTGAGAGTGGGAAAAACAACATCCACCCTAGTTTCACTAATTAGATTGACATCATGTTATAATAAGTCTTACCTATGTAGATATTCATATGAAATTATCAAAGTCTTTATTCTTTTTCCAAGTTTTAAAGTCTCAAAACCCCAAATTAATTCATTAGCTTCCACTAGCCAATGAATAGTGGACTCTAATCTACAACCATAAACTTTCCAATTCTATGGTTAACTAATGCCCTAAACTAATCCCTCCTAATTCCTTAGCAAGAAATTAACCAAAAGCATTGCATTAATCTCTAGGACAATTTCTAATAAGATTAAATAATGCTATTTCTGCATTTATCATTCAATCTTAATTAAGAATTCCTATTGAATCCTAAATTCCCTTCCGAGTCATTAAAGTTCCTATTAACCTAATTCAGTCAAGAAAGAACGATTTATAGTATCGGAATTACACTATGAATTTTCCACATATCTATGTATTCTATAACATGGCTATAATCACCATCTTAGTTATTCTAGGGCTTCATCATATTCCTATAAAGAAAGTTTAGAACATCATGAAATTATTAGCGCAAAAACAATTAATAGGAGTAATTGCAATGGAATTCATATTTAACAACAAGAATCAATCATTGAATTGCATAAACAAACAATAGTTTAGAGATCACGGATCCAATAAAACGATGGTATGAAAACCCTAAGTTGCATGACTCTACAAAAGCTTTAAGAACAATTGTCTCCAATTCTCTAAGATGATTCTAAAACTTCTCAATTAATAACACGGTTTGTAATAGGAACAAACCTCTCTCTAAGACTATTCTAAGTCCTCCAAAATAGGAAAAAGATACCCTAATTGTCAACACAAAAACTATTTATAGGATAAACAAAGGAGGGCTTCCAACTAATTATAAGCTAGATCAAGGTCGACAGCTGGTGCGCTATTTATGACCTAGTTTTAAATGATTAATTGGTATTATCTCCTTTCTATGATCTAGTCAATGCTAGGCAAGTATACCTATGGCTTATAGTATATAAATGAAATATATAGTTGTATTCCTCAGGGTCTTCGACAAGTATTATTACTCACCATATTGATTATTATCTAGGAAATTAATTCAACTTAACAATTAAAGTTTTCAACTAGTTAATCTTAACTACAACTATGTTCATTACAATAATTAAAGAAATTAGATTAGCTTAACAATTAACAACACAACAGACTTGCTTCAGCAATGAATTAGCATGTGATACATCTTCATTATTTGTTATGTCCTTACTAACTGCGGGATTCCATCAGTTAGATCAATATCTCTATTGAGTCTATTGAACCTTAATCCTAGCCTTGTCTAGTGGAATCTTTTTTTGGTTAATAGTTGGCTAAAATCACATTACAAACATGATCCTAAATTAATTTCAAATTACATGCAGAAGATTTCATAACCCTATCTCTAGGCATCGTGAGCAACCTTTCTCTATAGCCTAGATTTATTCTAAAGGCAAATTTTTCAATCGCATCATAAGGAAATCTGATCTAATCCTAAGTCGAGCACTACTTAGAATTAGTATACTCCAATATACTATAGAGACTGGTGAATTCTATAAGAATTTAGCATTTATTTCATGTACATACATGCTAAAACATGGCTACACAACCCCCAAACAACTACTCATGCATTATGCAAGAACACGACATGGTATAACAACAGTAAGAAATTAGAAGATAGAATATAGAAAACAACCTTGAATAATGGATTCACTTGAAGATCTATGTACAAAGATGTTCTAGTACACTTGAATAACAATGAGTTACTCCCCTTCGATTACAAAAAAGTTACAGATAAAAAATGATGGTGAGTGACTGAGAATGATTGGATATTTCTCCCTCTTTTGTAATGTTTTAACAAAGTATTTATATGGATCATCTATTGGTTGCATATGATGAGTGAAAGTGTGTGTCAATTGGCCTTTATCTCCCTTCAAAAAGGTGTAAAAATCCGAATTGGTGCGAAATTATCCCAACGGTGACTGCTATCACGCCTGTTTCAGGGCTGTTATCCTCTTAGAAGGTTTTCCAAGGTAGATCACGGCCGTATTAGAGGCCGTTATCTCTTCGGATCACAATTTCTACACTTAACAACGCCTGTAATTGGATCTTCATGAAGCCTACAATTTATGGCTCTGATTATCACGGTCATATCATGACCCGTGACATTCTCTGTAACGTTCTTCGCCTGATTGCATAACGGTTGTATTTTCCTTTTGTTGAAGATCAAAGGAGATCAATTCCTGGATAATGGTTGCATCACAGGTCATTATATATGCTGTGATAATTTTTCTCTCTTTCCTTCCTTGTCACACCCGTTAGTTTGCCTTGTATAAAAGTTGAGACAATCACTACCTCGATAACAAACGTGATCTTGATTAAGTGACATGTACGTTTCCAAATTCTTACTCAATTTTGATCCAAATGTTGATGTTTCTCCTTTTCAAACCTGAAATGAATATATTTTCTAATTAAGTACCAATTGTCTTAAATTAAACAAGAATTAAAGCATAATCGACCATAAATTAACCCAAATTTATATAGTCAATTGCCCCTATTAGCAGCTTATATGCTGGTATAAATTGTAGGTCTACTCAAGGTCAGTAGTATACATTGCTGGTGTTAATTGTAGGTCGGCCTAAATCATGTTGTTGAAGGCAGGCTTTAAGGCTGGCATGTAGATTAATGCTTGGCCTACCTTAGATTATTCAAATTTCCTTCAATTGTGTAAAACTCATCTAAATCGCTTGTATTTTCACTCTAAGTCCTCAAAGACTTGAAATATCATAATAAACATAATTAAGTGTCATTTCATTATAATTTCTATAAAATCAATAATAATTAATCATAATTTGCTCATTAAAATATGAGCATAATGTGCCCTTATCAACTTCCCAACGTTTGAACTTTTGCTTGTCCTTAAGCAAAATAATAGAACCAACGAAGAAACCTTCATTGAGAGTATGAAATTTTTAAATTTCACAAATTCAAGTATCTTTTCTTTTATAGCTCATGACTTGCAATTCTGGTGCCTACTACTCTAACCAGACTGAGTATATGTAATTAGATTACTACAATTAACATTTGGTAGCTAATTTAGACAAAACAAACTTTAATCCAAGTGTTTAGCAAAATAATCCTAGTTTAAAAGTAAATACTCAATCTAGTAAGGAAAAACACCCATTTAAACTTCACTGACTATTAGCAGGCATATAATCCTTCTAATCACTTTTCTAAGCAAGGCAACACAAAGTAAAAGCATGTGGTATCTACTCTTTCTCTAGATTTTATCCCTCTTTATTATAAGTCTTATTTCACTGGTTGATTTTGCATTTACATTCTTTTGATTCATTCAAGCATTTATTCTCTCTCTCTGTCTCTCTCTTTTTTCTTTTCAAAGTTTATGTATTGAACTTTTGCCTTTCCGCCCTTTTCGTAATAGTGAGTTCATTGAGTCAGTACATCTTGGGCTCATCATCCAAGTGACCAAGTTTTAAGGGACCCCAACGGACTCTTCCTCACTCTAACATTCAAGATTATATACTCTTAACTCAGTTACCTAACTCATTGAAGTAAAGGCTATGCTTGTTTCTTTTTTTCCTTCTGAATGCTATAACAAAGTTAAGACTTTTTTTTTTTTTTTTTTATAAAGGATCATTAAGTAAAGAGTTTCTTCTACCTCTTTCATTAGGTGTTGAAATGCAACTCGAAGGGTAATATCAAACGACATAAAGCTAGACTTGTTGTCAAAGGTTATACTAAAAAAAGATGGCATTTATTATAAAAAAACTTTTTCATCTATTTCAAAGAAAGATTCATTAAAGATCGCTCAATATGATTTAGAATTACATCAAATGGATGTGAAAATCGCCTTTCTTAATGGGAATCTAAAGGAGGAAGTTTATATGGATAAACTCAAAAGTTTTTCCATAAAAGGAAAGGGTCACTTGGTGTGTAAACTTAAGAAATCAATATATGGACCTAAACAAGTTTCTAGGTAGTTCAATGATATCATCACATCTTTCGGTTTTAAAAAAACACTATTGATTAGTGCATTCATCGAAAGACCAGTGGGAACAAGTTTATATTTTTGGTTTTATATGTTGATGATATCTTGCTTGCTACCAATAATTTGGGTATCTTGTATGTGACTAAAGGTTTTCTCTCTAAGAAATTTGAAATGAAAGATATAGGAGAGGCATCCTATGTAATTGGAATTTCAATATTCAGAAAGAGATCACAAGGATTGTTAGGATTGTCTTAGAAAACTTATATCGAGAAAATTCTTGAGAGATTCAATATGAACAAATGTTTAGAAGATGTTATACCAATACAAAAAGGGGACAAGTTTAGTCTCATGCAATGTCCAAAGAATGATGTGGAACATAAGGAAATTAGATCTATTCCATATGCCCTTGTGGGTAGTCTGATGTATTTGCAAACATGTACGAAACCTAACAGTAGCTTTGCGATCGGAATGCTGGGATGATATCAAAGTAATCCCAAAATGGATCACTAGAAAGCTGCAAAGAAAGTAATGAGATACCTTCAAGGGACTAAAGATTACATGCTTATATTTAGGAGATCTTATTGGTTAGAAGTGATTAGGTATTCAAATGTAGATTTTACAAGATATCTTGATAGTAGAAAGTCAACATTTGGTTGTTCCTCTTAGAAGAAGGTGCAATCTCATGAAAAAGTGTCAAACAGTCTGTCATTGTTGCATCTACTATGGAGGCAGAATTTGTAGCATGTTATGAAGCTACAACTTATGCATTATGGCTGCGGAACTTTGTTTCAGGACTTAAGGTTGTTAATGTCATTACTATGCTGCTGAAAATTTACTGTGATAATTCTATAACAATTTTTTTCTCTAAAAACAATAAATTTTCCGGAGGTGCTAAGCATATGAAATGAAAGTATTTTGTCGTTAAAGAGGAAGTTTAGAAACATAGAGTGTGTATTGAACATATTAGAATAGATCTCATGATTGTTGATCCATTAACTAAAGGTTTACAACTAAAGACATTTAAAGAACATGTACATAGAATAGGTCTTGATTGTACTGATGATTGATTATGATAATGTTAGCATACTCATGAGCTCAATAATGATATGTTTTTTATTTTATCGATTATTTCTTGTTACTTATATATGTATATACCCGATGTTTGAACAAGAAATTAATGTGTCTTTAAGATAATTATGTGGACATTATGTTATTTATATAACTTATGTGAACTAACATGATAAGTTGCTAGTGTGGTAGTATATGAAAGCAAGTATGCAAATTGAAAGTGTATGACCGCCATAACTCACTATGTGATTTATTATGTTAAAGTCAATTATGATGAAAGAATGATATTATGAGATTTATTTATGTGCCCCTAATGTTACTATTATGAATTGTTGGACCAATTGGAAGAATGTTAGAATAAGGTCCAAAAGTTGACCATATTTTAATACTAATGTTAATTGATTTGATTAACTTTCCTATCTAGATTAAGCTTTCCTATTCAATTATGATTCTTATTTAATAGTGAATAAATCTAAGCTATTGATTCTGGTATATGGTGAACATACCATATTTAAAGTTATGTTATTCTATATAAATTAATCCTCTCTCTACCTAACGTAGATAAAAGTAAACTATTCCATCAAAGTTCTTTGCAACATTAAGTTTAAGGTTAATGGAGAGAAACTGATTTTAATTTAAAAGGTATTAACCTAAAGCCTAAAGACAATCAACATTAAGTGTAAGTAACAAATTATTTATTCGAAATCCTGTATTTATGATGATATTTTTGACTCTTAAGCATTAAATTTTACAAATTATTGTTTCAATAATTTTGATATAAAGTTTCTTTATTGTGTTTTTAATTAATAAAGTTTCTTTTGTTGTGTATATAAGTTTCTATGAATTTTGCCATGAAAATAGTCCTTATAATTAATCTTAAAACCAAATTCTTTTTGTAGTAAATATCGAGTGTTATCCTAACATCTAATAATTTCGTATAAATGGAAGAGATAATAAGTAAGGATCCAAAGAGAAATTGCCATTATACTCTTAATTACATGATAATAATGATGTTTTTCAAATTTGAATGACTTCTTGGTTCAACTTGACTTGTGAGGATGAGTTATCTGAAATCAAGTACTTGAAATTGACAATTTTAAGCTTATACCAACTAATAAATGGATAGAAAAATATTAATTTTTGTATATAAGTTCACTTAATAATTTTTGTGAGTTTTTTTTTTTTTTTTTTGTCATTATGTGCAAGATTATATTAATTTTTAACATCTATACACTATGGTTAAACAATTTTCTTTATCCTTTGCTTTTGCATTAAACCAGAAAGTTAAAGATAGCTTGTGTATTATATTAAAGCGAGAGCTCCATGTTTAGTGTCTTAGGCTTTTAAATTTTATACGAAATTGGAATAAAGTTTTTCTATCATCCCTTACATTTTAGTAGCATCTTTCCACTAAGATTTTTTTTTTCCTTTATGTTCCAATAGTGTTTAGTATAACCATTTGTTATGTCTTTTAGCACATTTATTATGAATGTATTCTATTTTCATAATTTTTATTAACATTTTCATAAGAGATTCTCTTTACACCCACAGTGCGGGTGATTCAATATGCTAGTATATATCTATATTATTTAAGCAAGAGATGGTTTTGGTGTCTCACCTCTTTTTGCTTATAAGATTACAATTCAATCCTTTTATACAAGGTTATTTTCAATTTTTTCCAACTCTTATATACTAATGGATTAATTCAATCAAGGGTAATTTGGAACTAATAAATTATAGGGATAATGACAAAAATAGTATCTGAACTTTCACAAAAAGAATAATTAGGTACTTGAAATTTGATTTTAAATAATTTGGTACTTGGATAAAGTTTTCGTTGACTTTTTTCATGTATAAAGTTTGGTTTTGATAATTTTGGTATTTGAACAAACTTTTTATGAACTTTTTTCATACCTTATTTCACTTGTTTTTTGTATGAAAAAAGTCAATGAAAACTTTGTTCAAGTACCAAATTATTCAAAACTAAACTTCAAGTACTTAATTATTCTTTGTACGAAAATTTAGGTACTATTTTTGTCATTAATCCTAAATTATATGTTCAATAATTGCGAGAGAGAGACAGAGAAACCCTCTATAGTCCACTACAGCTAAAAAATATTGCATAACTATATATTCACAGATACTAACGGACGACACACCCACGATGTGCATGCAAAAATTACATATAAAGTAAAATCTTATTTTATAAATTAATTATTAAATCAAACAATATATATGTATCTGGTTTTAAAAAAACATATATAAATAGTTAAAAAAACGTATTAAAAATCTTATAGTAATAGTAATACATTACAAATGTACTATATACATTAATGTATTGTTATTATTGCATGTTATGTTGGTAATTTAAATATATATATATATATATATATCCGTATAGAATCAAGTCTATTATAAATATGTAAATGTCACGAAAAACAGCTTAGAAATATAAGTCTGAAAATCGGCATTTAAAAATTTTTGTATTATGTTTTTTGTCATTTAGTTTATTCAATTTTATTAGGGCTTTTGGTGTTCTAAAATATATCCAATTCTTCAAAAATTGTACTTCTATTTTCAACAACCTTTCATCTTATTATCTAAAATATAAACAATGCAACACAGTGTTTTCTTTCCTTCTTTTTTTTTTTTTTTTTTCATTTTCATTGTCTTTATACTCTTTCCCTTAATAACTATTACTTGTCAATAAATCCCTCAATCACTATTATTTGCATTATGGAATAAAGGGATTAATTCCATAATTTTTCAAAATTAAATATAACAGATGGATAGAAAAAGTAGTTTTGTTCTTGCAATATAGATGGAGTAGTTATTCCTTAAACTTTGATTTCTATTAATCCAACAAAATACGGAATAATTTTCAATTCAGAGTAAATGAACTAATTTGATAATTTGCCAAAATCAAATATGATAAATAGATAGAGGAGTAGTTTTTTTTTTTTTTCTTTTTGGTACAAAAAATATTAAAATTGAATTTTAGAAGGTATTTTAAAAACCGATGATTATTTAAAAAAAAACAATAACATGGATGAGTAAGTAAATGAAAAATATACAAAGAAATCAATAAGGAATATATCATAACAATGCATTGTGTTCCATAAATAGCATAATAATTAAATTTTTAAAAAGAAGTTAAAACAATTCAAGAGTAACTCAATCGTAGTATCTCTATGATGAATCCAGCCAGATGATAAGCTCACTTGTCATTTCTTTCATTCTTCAATTTGCTTGTTCCATGATGATATTCCTGTACGCATATGGTTGTATAGTTTGAAAAATATATAGTTGAAAAAAAAATCAGCAATCCAGAAAGGAATATCAATTAAAGTAAATTCTATCCCCATGAACACTCAATACGTTTTGTATTAACCAAAAAAATCCTACAAACAGTACCAAAAACTCAAAATTAACAATCCCTCGGAGCTTGTGCCACATTTCAACATTCCTTTTCTTCTACTTCTCTCTCTTCTTCCTCTTCCATCCCATCTTTCTTGCTTTAAATACTCTAATGTTTCTCTCTTATAATTATACCATCGAATAGGAGTGCAAACAAGCCGAATCGAGCCAGGCTTTTGCCAGCTCAGACTCGGCTCGTTTATTTTTTAATGAGCTCGAGCCGAGCTGGGCTTTTAACGAGCTTGGAATATGTAGGCTCGAGCTCGAGCCTATTAAGCTCTTTCAAGCCCGAGCTCGGCTCGTTTAGGCTCCTTTATCTAAACGAGCCGAGCTCGAGCTTGGACTCATTTCGTTAAACGAGCTTGAGCTCGGCTCGTTTAGCTTATATAATTATTTTTTAATTATATTTATAATATTAAATTAATATAAATAATTTTATATAATATTACATTAATATATATTAATAATATAATATCAATATTATATATATATATATATATTAAACGAACCCGTTCACGAGCTTGGTTTGCGAGCCCTTAATAAGCCTGTTCACAAGCTTTGTTCTCGAGCTCATAACGAGCCTGTTCGCGAGCCGACTTGGGGGCTTAAGGACAAGCTCAGGCTCGGCTCGTTTAGCTAAACGAGCCTAAGATGGAGCTCGAGCTCTACTCGTTTAGCTAAATGAACCGAGCTGAGCTAGGCTTGAAATGAGCCGAGCTCGAGTATCTTACGAATAGCTCGGCTCGTTTGTAGCCCTATCATCGAAGGTAAAATATCGAAACACAAACCTATCTAGATATTCTTATAAGGATTGTATAAATGACAAGACCGTAGCATTTCATGCGAATGGAATGCAATTATATATAAAAGAGGAATAGTTAATATTTAAATTGTAGAGAAGTTGATATGAGCTATTAAAGTTGAGGTACATTTAATTGATGAATGCAAAAAGCAGTTGGAGGATAAAGAGACGGAAATGGCTTCATTGACCATAGAGAGAAAGTTCTTTGGGTGTTGAGTTATTAGCAGTACCCTTAATAATACAATTTTCCTATAGATTATTTATGAGTTTTTGGTGATAAATGTTAAACTTTAATAGCAGTTCTGTACATTTCAAATTAAAATTACATAAAAAGGTGATACACCGAAATAAATCCCTCTAACTTTAATAATATAGATTTTTACTCCACAATTCTCGGTAACTCACTATTTTCTTTGATGTTTTTTTCTTTTTTTTTTTCGTAAAATATATATGTAAAATGTATGTTATTTTTCCATTACCTTTCTCCTTAATCTCTATTTTCAAATCTCAATTGCCTTTTTGGTTTCCGCATAGCACGTTTGCCGTCCAAAATCATCGTACTTCTGTCAATGTTTCCTTTTGAGCTCTTAATGGATAAATAGATTACTGTATTTGATTTTCTATTTTTTTTTTCCTTTTTTCATATAGTGCTTATCTTAAATAATGTCCAATAATTGTAAGATTCAAACAGTGAAAATCAAAGGTAAAATTTTCTACTTTTTTTTTTTTTTTTTATCAAAGACAAAATGCTTTTCAAGAACATAAAACTTTTGTTGTGCTAAAATTGTGCAATTTTATGCTATTATTTTTCTCATTTCACATGATTAATGTCATATTGTTACTCTCTCATACATCATAAATTGTTTTGGTACCTTTTTATTTTTTATATTTCGAATAGTTTGTTAAATCTGTTAGGACTTAGATATTGTACATTTTTGTCATTACATTATGCCACTTTTTCTTTGATAACTAATAACAAAGCATAATGTCTTCTAGCTTACTGGGCGAGCCCGCTATTCATAGCGCATGGTCCATTTAATTGTGAAGCCTTACAAAGAAAAAATATAAAAATAAAAAGATACCAAGTGATTGGAATTAAGCCGCTTGTAACTAATCCTCAATATTGAAAGAAATTTGCAAGACAGTATAAATTGCCATGGTTGGAGAATAATGATAAATAACATGCAGACAATTGGCATAAGCAGCATCAAAGTGAGAAAAAGCCGGTGTAGCAATTATATGAGTCAGTACTTTAGTTTCTTCATTTAGGTGCTATAATTGGAATTTACAGCTATAATTGGAATTTACATATGGAAATTAAGTGTAAGGAACTTATTTCTACACGAAGAATTTCTATTTTATATTTTTATTGGTGATTTGGTAGATATTATTTTTGGAAGATGTCATTTGGAACTTATTCCATGGAGAACCAATATTTTGTTTGCTTCTTTAGGATACATGTAATTGTTTGATTTTAGATATTGTATCATGCAAGTAATAAGCAAAAATAATAAGGATAAATTACAATAGAAGGTTCCAACGTTTTGAGTGGTTAAAAAGAGGTCCTAATGTTTAGGGATAAATTAATTTTAGATCCCAACATTTAAAGAAGTAAATCAATTTGAGTCCCCAAGAACACGTGTCAATAGGAAAAGAGTCTTCTATGTTTTAATTAAATATTCTCTTCTGTTAGCACATATCCTTGGAGATCCATTTGACCTACTTCTTCAAACGTTAAGATATTAAATAAACTTACCCTCAAATATTGGGACTTCTTTTTGACCACTCGAAACATTGGGCCTATCCTCAGACGTTGGGACCCCGGTGTAATTCACCCAAAATAATAAAAACGCCAAATAGGGATTACTCTATTATAGATATTAAAAGAAAATAATAATAATAATAATAATAATAATAATAATAATGGTTAAAAACATCAAAATCATATCTTTGCCTTAAATAATGTTATAGAGGTATTGCAAAATTTGAACAATGTCGAACCACCTTGTAATACAATAGGTTAATTTCTAAGCAGCAATATTTACTTGCTTGAGATTTAACTTTGCTTAGTAGACATGAGATGATAAAATTTTCCACACATTAATTCGCATCTTGAAAATGAAAAAAAGGTATAAAAATACATTCCATATAATATACTTGAACACTATTGCATGGTTATACATATTTTTACTCCTGTTGATAGATAATCTTTTATTGAGATGATTAAACCTAATATTAAGAAAATAAAGTTCAAGAGACACCATTACTCAAACCATGCTCTATTGTTGTTACATTTGGCCAAGTATGACAAGCAACCACACTCATACATAAATAGACACAATATACCCCATAATCAAACCATCAATGCCAATAACATATAGCAACATAGTAAACTCATATATCTTCTACTTTCAATTTGTTAATATTTTACGATTTATCTACACCTTGTTATGGTGATTCTACTTTACAAAGCTAACACCTATGTAACCATTCACATTTGCTTTATTAAATTAATTAAATTTCATTTTCCTCAAACAAAATATACTTAAGCAATTGTTTCTCTTTAAAGTATCTTGCTAAATTATTCTACATAAGCTAGCCAAAAAAAAAAAAAAATGTTCTAATTATTCAATTATTAAGTGTACTAAAAAAATGCTTTGTGATTTAAAAAAAAAAGGTCCATATAAGGGTGCTTTTTTTTTTTTTAAATCAAAGACTATGATATAAACGTAAACTTGACCATAATATCCCATCATTTCTGCAGATACATGGCAAGATCAACTTCAATTGTGAAAAAAACCATCAATGATTACAATTATTATTCCACATTATTTTCAAGAAAGGCACATATTTGCAATTTCCTATTGTTGATTTTTTTTTTCAACCATTGTTCTATTTGTTTACTTAATACTTCCATCTTTTTTAATATCCTATTTGTCTCATATGACATTACTAACTTTGCACACGCATTGCGGGTGCATCGTCCGCTAGTATATTATTAAGTCAATACATCTTATTTGAACTCTATAATTTTTTTATCATAATTTTTCATTAATTATCTTTAAGTAGTATTCTCTATTACAAATAATTATTTTGGGTACTATCTTTGCTTAAGAAATAGTTTAGTTAATTGTTTATTTAAGCTGTTACATCCATCATAATAACCTATTAATTCATTTTTTAGTCTTACTTAAGTAGATATATTTTAGATTGTTTATGTTAAATTCTTTTTTTTTTTTAACTATCAATTGTGTATTTAGTTAGGTTCAAGAATCTTCTATAATATGAACATGACTATATTTTTACATTTAGTAGTGTGTGAATCCACTAGTATGGTATTATGTAAAATGGTTAATGAAGAAAATGGTACTGAAATTTCATAAAAAGAATAACTAGGTATCTGAAGTTTGATTTTGAACAATTTTGTGCCTGAACAAAGTTTTTGTTGACTTTTTTCACATCCGAAGGTTGGTTTTGACAATTTTAGTACTTGAATAAAGTTTTCGTTGACTTTTTATATACCTGAAACAAGTGAAATGAAGTATGAATAATGCCCACGAAAAGTTTGTTCAGATATCAAAATTACCAAAACCAAACTTGATATATAAAAAAAGTCAACGAAAACTTTATTCGAGTACTAAATTGTTCAAAACTAAACTTTAGATACCTAATTATTCTTTTTGCAAAAATTAAAATACCATTATTGTTATTATCCCTATATAAAAAGTCCATTTAAATGCCCATTTTTGCTGACTAACTATACTATAACTAGAGGAAACCTATATGTGCCCGGCCCACATCAAATGATTAATGACCATTTGTGGGTTTTTGAAGACCCGTAACCACCATTTCGATGGATGGATTATCAAAGGTGCTTAGTTATCCACTTTTAAAATTTCCTAGTTGTTAATGTTGTGAGACCTAATCTGGAGTTAAACTAAGGATGTGAGAGGGTCAAGAGTAGGGAATCGAAGGGGGCAATGTAAATTAAAAATATAAGTCATATATTAATTCTAACACACAAATAAGTATGACTTTTTTTTTTTTTTTTTTGCCACATAAATGAATATTACATTACATAATTAAATTCGCAAAAAATCCATCTATTAGTTACCTTTTTTTTTTTTTTTTTTTAAATCCTTTTAGCGTATGTACATGTGTATTTCGAATGCAATGGAGATTTCTTTGTTTTTTAATATATAGGGATATCCAATACTTGGATCAAATGATCCATGTCAACTTCAAAGCTAAAATACAAATGAAAATTTGCTATCCTAGGAATGCAATCTTCATCTTATCTTGACGAATAAATAATTGTAACGTGTTTATAAAATGATAATAACTATTAGCTTAATTATAGAGATTTTTTTTAATTTTAAAATTTATTTAATACATGATAAATATTTATTTACTGGAATAGGATGGAGATACAGTTCCTGGGACAACGAATATTTATCCCTAAAACACAAGCATCCGACAAAACAAAGGTTAAATTGACCGTTGAAGATTAACAACTCTAGGGGCTCTAGCATCTCAAATAAACTATAATTCCTTGAAAAATGACACAAAACTATTGTGTGCTTAAACGTCTGCCATAACAAAAAGACAAAATCATGCCATACCAACTCCCTTCGTTTTTCTTGATCTTCTTCTAAAAAAGGGTTACACTTACATAAAGTCGCTTTTAATCGACTTGTATACGAGTGTAAAACACAACCATTGAATGAATGTTAAAAAATAAGGATCATTGGACGTTATAACCTGGGATGTTTAACCTGGAACAAACGAGCTCGAAATGTCCTAGGTCCTTTATTTTGTACCAGGTTGATGAATATCTTAAGTGTTCTTAATTTGTTCTAGGTGTTCGTATATGTTTCAAGTGTACGATGACTTGTAACATATGTTACAACCTGGGATATTTGGCTTGGAACAAACGAGCTCGAAATGTCCTAGGTCCTTTATTTTGTATTAGGTTGACGAATGTCTTAGGTGTTCTTAATTTGCTTTAGGTATTCGTATTTGTTCTAGGTGTAGGATGACCTGGAACTTTCAAAACTACCCGGAGCATATGTTATAACCTGGGATATTTGACCTAGAACAAACGAGTTCAAAATGTCCTAGGTCCTTTATTTTTTACTAGGTTGATAAATACCCTAGATGTTCGCATTTGTTCTAGGTGTATGATAGGCTGGAACTTCCAAAATGACCTGAAACATATGTTATAACATGGGAAATTTGACCTAGAACAAACAAGTTTGAGATGTCCTATCTCCTTTATTTTGTACTAGGTTGACGAATGTCTTAAGTGCCTTAATTTGTTCTAAGTGTACGATGACCTGGAACTTCCAAAACGACCTGGAGCATATGTTATAACCTGAGACCTTTGACTTGGAACAAACGAGTTCAAAATGTCCTAGGTCCTTTATTTTGTACTAGGTTAACGAATGCCTAGGTGTTCTTAATTTGTTATTGGTGTATGATGACTTAGAACTTCCAAAACGACCTGAAACATATGTTATAACCTGTGACATTTGACCTGAAACAAATAGGTTCGAAATGTCCTAAGTCATTTATTTTGTACTAGGTTGACGAATGTCTTAAGTGTTCTTAATTTGTTCTAGGTGTTCGCATTTACTCTCGGTATATGATGACTCGAATTTCCAAAATGACCTGGAACATATGTTATAGCCTATAACATTTGACCAAGAACAAATGAGTTCGAAATGTCCTATGTCCTTTATTTGTCCTAGGTTAGTGGATGTTCTAGGTTTGTATAATATATTCTAGGTGTGTTTGTTTGTTTTTTCTAGGTAAATTTTTCTTTAATGACCGGGTCACCACTTATGCACAAGTCACCGTACAACAAAAAAGCGATTTGACCTAAGAATTTCCCTTTAGAAAAGGATCATAAAATCCATGACAAGTGGTCATGTCATGTTTGAGCGAACAATATTGGTGCACCTGAATTAGCTATAGGTCAAGAGAGAGATGTTTGCTGGCTTCTAAATCTGCAAACATCCTATGGTTTCTAGTTTCTTTGGAGATATTTAACATACTTATGCTTATTTGTTCTTTTTTTTTTTTTTTAATACTCACCCATTCTATGGAAGTGAAAAAAAGAACCTTAGTGGTTCATTACTATGATAAGATTACCATACGAAAACCTCCTTTCCTTAAGATTTAAGACTAGAATGCAAATTGGATATAGGTCAATCAAGGGAATCATTAGATTAAATGCCTTTCAAACAAGGAAAATTTAATGTTGACTTACTAATTATTTTTGTGTTATATAAAAATAAGAAATAGACACAACGTAAAAAAGAGGATGATATTCTGTTATTGTATTTTCTTATTAACATGTATAATGTGGGAAAAGGAAAAAAATATTATTATTCTAAAAAAATTACAAAAATACTACTGGGAAGAAAATATTCCCAGTTTTAGGCAAGTTAGTTATTAGTGTCTAATCTCCTCTCTTAAAGAGACGGGGTCGATGTTTGTGGATGAACCTCTTCTCTTCAAAAGACGAGGTTCATTTTTAGTAATGACCTCGTCTGTTGAAGAGATGAGGTCCTTAGTAGATAACCTCGTCTCTTAAAGAGACGAGGTTGTCAAGGATTAGAACCTCCACCAGATCCTCTTTTTCATTTCTTACAACTATATTTCTCTCCTAAAATTTTCCGAATCCGAAACCCTAACCCTGGCTTCATTGATTCCTAGTGTGATTTAGGCAAAATCGAAGCGTGATTTGGAGTTTGATCGATTACCAGGTGTTGGGGAAGTGATAAGATTCTAAAGAAGTGAAGAAATTTATGCGAAAATCCCCAAAATCATGCTGAAATTGATAGGTAATTGCCTTTGAATTTGTGCATGAATTTTCATTTTTTCTGGTGTTACACCGTTGAATATTGGATGTTGAGATCATAAATTTGTTGTTACTATTATTGCATTGTTGTATGGGCTTCAGAAACGTGGTTGGCATGGGGTTTTGCTTTTTTTTTTTTCTATTTTTTTCCATTTCATTTCTGTCAAATGGGGCAAAAGCTTTTTTATTTGATTTTTTTCTCCTTTTTTTTAGGTGTTGTAGTTTCTTTCAATTTATTTAATGTAATTAATGTGTAATTGTGATTATACTATTTAGTTTTTGAAATTAGGAACCAAATCATGAATTCATATATTGGTATACATTATATACATTTATTATATATTATTAGAAGACTGGGTGAATATAGTAGCATTAGTATATAGCTTAAATATTATATGAGTGCAATAGATAAGTCATTGTGTGAATTTCATGCGTTCACCCTATGTTTTATGAGATAACAGGGTAGGTGAGGAGATGAAATGGATAAGTTCAAGTTTGTACTATACGCTTGTGGTAACATTATGGAGGGGAATGATGGTTTTGGTTATGATAAGCAGCTAGTTGCGGTGGTCAGTGTTAGTAGCACCTCAACATATAAGGAAATTCTTGGTATAAATTGTAATAGACTTAAGGTATATAGGTCTACACATTGAGTTAAGTTATATCATAGGATAGCTACGCTATGATGTTATTCTAGTGACTGATGATGATGCTGGGCATGGGATGTTGGTGGACACTGAAGGGTCAGTACCTATGTATGTACAAATATTTGAGAATGAATTACCATATGCACCTGCAGGGGAAGTGGGTATTGATGGAAATATTGGCATCCAAGAGTTGGTTGACGCAAACTCAACTCCAATCTAGACAATAGGTAGCGCACAAGTGCAAATGGGTAACCTTGAAAATACTGCATCGGATCGGGCATGTGATCATGATACTGATGTGATGGAAGACTCTTTGGCAAACGAATCTAATGATGACTACGATGATGATGTAAATGATAATATGGTAGCTTTTCCCCAAGAAGATGCTACAATTGGCGTACAACATAATAGAAATGACTAGCACCATTTTGTGGCTCCCACAAACATTGATGCAATTAGGAGCTTAGCTGCGGTACCTTTTTCACTGCTAATGTTGGTAATGGTTATGCTACATTTGATGATGAGTGGGAAATGAGTGCTGGAATTTGCAGTTTCAATGATAAATTCAAGTTTAGAATGCGGTTTAAGACTAAAGATCATCTCATATGGGCAGTTAAAATGTGACATATATCGAATCATTATAACTTCAAGGTGGTGGACTCGGACCCGAGGTCATGGGTAGTTAAATGTACTGATGTCCATAATAGAGGTTGCAAGCGGAGACTCAGAGGCAGTTACAAGAAACATGGTGAGTGGTTTCACATCACCAAATATGAAGGACTGCACACCTGCTTGGATGAAATCACTGGACATGACTACTCTCAGTTAGACTCGACTAGCATTTCTAGGTGCATTATATTGGAGATTCGTAATTCTCTAGATGTATGAGTGAAGGACCTGCAATTGACCATCTTGAAAGAGTTTGAGTATAATGTTAATATGAAGAAAATTTGTGAGGCAAAGCAAAAAGCTATTAAACAGGTGTATGGAAGTTAGGAACAGTCATATGTTGAGCTCCCACATATACTTAATGTGATAACAAAGGACAATCTAGGAGCTGAGTGGACAACTATGGATTTGTATACGGTAGGACACGTCTAGCTTGACAAACTCTTATGAGCATTTACTTTTTGTATTAAAGTGTTCCAATACTGTGGGTATGTTTTGAATATATGCTTATATTTATTTACAAAGTATTGATATTGATGAACAAAGTTATATCTAATTATTTGCAAACCCGTAGTCATTGTTGACGCACCTTTTTGTATGGCAAGTACAAGCAGAAACTACTCATCGAAGTAGTAGTAGATGGGGCAATTCATATAGTTCCATTAGCGTATTGTCTTGTTGATGAGGAGAAAGAGGACTCATGGAGTTGGATCCTTGCAAAATTGTTGGAACACATTATCAAGGATCGTTCAAACATCTGCTTAATATCTGACCGACATGCCGGTATTAAGAGTGCAGTTGAAGATGAGCATGATGTATGGCCTAGAGGTTGGCCATGGCGATGGTTTATCACGCATGTTACTAGTAACTTCAACTCAAAGGCCAAAAGCAAGGAATGTAAGGAATTAGTTAAAAGAGTTGCATACCAAACGTAGATGAGAAAGTTTCATGGTTACTTCAATGCAGCATAGCAAAGTAGTCTATGGACGTCGAGATATTTTCACGAGTTGCATCCGTGTATGTGGACTTTATCTTACAACGAAGGCGTAAGATTCGGATTAGGTACAACAAACATGGTCGAAAGTTATAATTCCATCCTAAAAGATGCTTAGTGCTTACCTATGGCAGACTAGTAAAAGAAACCTTCTACAATTGCAACTCCATATTCAACAGGCAAAGATGGAAGGCTAGCGAAGTAATGAATTCAGGTATGTTGCTTACATCATATGCTGGAACGAAGTTTGAGAGATAGAATAATGTAGCAAGTGTCCATCGGGTAATGTGTTTCGACTACCACGAACGAATATTTGAGGTTCTAATCGCTTCACGCCCTACAATGTATGGCCAAAAGGGAGATCACATTCACAAAGTAGAGTTACGAGCAAGCAGATGCACGTGTAATAAGTGGCAGACGTATAGAATCCCATGCTCTCATGTAATGGTAGTAATAGGGACTCTACATATGGATTGTGTTGGCCAAGTAGGGCAATGGTACAGATGGGAGAATCAGTTGAGGGTGTATGGTCGATCCTTCATACATGTAGCAGATAAGGCTAATTGGACTTCTCTCGACATTCCAAAGTAGCACCCTATCCCAAGACTTATTAGGAAAAGGGCTAAGCCAAGAGAAAAATGATTCCAAAATGATATGGATATTACAGATGGCTCATGAGGTTATTCATGTGAGCAAACAAGCCACAACATCAGAAGTTGTCCTAATAGGCAGGCGGCTAGTAAGACTTTTATGGGCTAGTCAAGTCGGATTGGTATTTGTTTGGTTCATGTCTTTTCTTTTGCTACATATACCTTGCATACTTCATCTATTCTTACTTCTTTTTGTACATATGTTTCTGCTAACACTATTCCTTACTTTCTTCATTGCAGATGGATTCAGGACCGCTTGATGACTCTATACTTACATGGTAGCCTGTTCATAAATCGAGGCTGACATGGGAGGGACAAGTAAGATTATTTCATGATCCAATTACTTAGATCATCTAGACAACATTTGCCATGGATTTTTTTCAAATGCAGGTGCACGCAGTATTACATTGTCGCTGTAAAGAGGCGAAGCTTAGATGGCAGGACGGTATGCCTACATTTTTAGATGATAGACTTGCTCCACTTCTCTTGCATGCTGGTTTCATAGTTGCTACCCAGATACCACTCGTACAGTTGGATTGGCGCCTTATTAAAGCTCTGGTAGAAAGATGGCGTCCTGAGACCCACATGTTTACATGTCGATGGGATAGTAGACTGTGATGTTACAAGACATTGCTGCACTCATTGGGCCTGGCCATCAATGGCTATGCAGTTACTAGCACTTCTCGGATTGATTGGCCAGCGTTATGCCATCAATTATTGGGGGTTAAACCACAGCCCAGTGTGGATATGGATAGTGGTCGGCTAAAGATGTCATGGTTAGATACATACTTTAGAGTGGTACCTGATTAGGCAGATGACATCAATCTTTGACGATATGCTAGGACATATATTCTATTGCTCTTAGGGGGCTTTATTGTTGTGGTCAAATCATCCAATATGGTTCATGTTATGTACCTCCAGCTACTCGATGACTTGAGAGAGCAGGGCAGTTCGCATAGGGAGTAACTTGCTTAGCATGGCTATACAGACATCTATGCATGGCTTTCCATATATATACGAGTGACATAATAGGACCGCTAGTAGTCCTGCAGATTTGGGCATGGGAGCACTTCCCACACATCACTATGTTGCGCCTACAGATCACATCAGTTAATGCAAGTCGCCCATTGATCAGTTATTGGGGTGCTACTTTCGATGTCACTCGTTCTCCCACACATTTGCTGTTCGAGTATAAGGGGTGTTTCGATAGACAGCTCCCCAGCAGGTATCTGTTTCGTACATTTTATGTATTGACATGTACATTGTTTCATTGTATTTACTAATGTATACTAAACATTTTTTCTTCTACGGGTTGTTTGGAACCCTACATGGTTATTATGGATTCCTTCTTTGAGCACTGTCGAGCTGGCAGTGATATATGGTATGCTCGAGTTCCCTTGGTTTGCTTTCACATTGTCAAGTAATACTATCCAAATAAGGTGCTCAGACAGTTTGGTGGTTTCTAAGGGATTCCAAACCATCTAGCTGATTTGAGAGCCCTACATGAGCTAGACTTGTGAAGGCGTTCCGAGTAGAACTGGGCGATGGAACACGCCAAGTAGATAGCTGAGTAAGATGGTAGGTGCAATCGCATTGTCGAAGTATCAAATATTCCTACCGGCACATCTACAGATTATTTTGACTAGTACTATACGATCACCAGGCATTGGATTATTCATACAAGGGCCATTATTTGATATATGGTAAGATCATTAACTACATAAAACTATATATGGATTTATACTATGTTTGTTATTCATTGATCTACTTGTTTCCTCTCGCTTGCAGGTAGATTTCATCTACAGAGTCCTGTAGATGCCACCAGAGGACACTCCTGCCACTGCATGAGATGTCATTTGTGTAGTGGATGAGTTTATGGGAATTAATTTGAATAATTCAGTGCGCGCGCTAGCACTGGCACCATCACCAGCACCGGTACCAGCACCTGAAGGCCCATAGCCTCAGGACTGTACAAAGATGGCAGCCAGCTAGAAAGAGGCATGGGCAGGGATAGGGTTGGGGTCAGGAACGAATGCAAGCCCAAATTGTACATATTAGAGACGAGCCTTCACCTTCGCATACATACGTATCTGATGAGCCAACCTTCCATAGTTTCTTTATTCTAAATCTGGTCCATCATCATCATCATATGCTTATCTAGATGAAACCTTCATGGCAGACATATCATACATCAAGTTCTACACCCCCTTGCTCGGAAAAAGAGGCAATCATCACTGCCACATGATATGGGGGAGAGATTCACCCATGTGGAGCTAAACCCAGTCATATTTCATCCTTATAGTGCTGATGGTGGAGATAGAGATACCACACTTACACAAGTCGATTTGACTATCGAGCTTCCCCATCAAGATGTCCATCAGTGTACACCATTTCCTTGGACTTTTTTCAAGCAGGGACAAGGGAGGCAGGGCACTCAGCAGTAGCTATTACATAGATTTTTATCTTTTATGATTCTTATACGTTGATTCTTATTGTTTCTCATTGTTGTTTGTAGTTATCAGAACATTTATGTAGTTAACTCAACATTCATTCGATTCTTTCATATTATGAGTTTTTTATTATGTGTTCTGTGAATAATTTTACTCTTTTGTTGTGATTGAATGAATTGGATTTAG
The DNA here is from genome assembly GCA_024138025.1 of Combretum micranthum. Lineage (NCBI taxonomy): Eukaryota > Viridiplantae > Streptophyta > Magnoliopsida > Myrtales > Combretaceae > Combretum > Combretum micranthum. The sequence goes on along the minus strand of JAMXBD010000468.1, from coordinate 363,884 downwards.
CACTGAGCTTTGATGGATTGGGTTTAGAAATACTATCGTGGTTGAGTTATGAAGTCTGGAAGTTGTTTAGCCATGATGGATGATAACTAATGAATGATTTATTTAGCTTATTGTGTATGATTTTGACAGGTTTTAACCATTAATGTAATATGGGGGTCATTTACAATTTTCGATAAAAGAGAAGATAGTTTGTGCTAAAGAGACGAGGTTCATCCGAAAACAATGACTTGTCTCTGCAAGAGACGAGGTTAGGCACTAATGATCTCGTCTCTTCAAGAGAGAGATCAACTTGCCTAAAATTGAGAATATTTTCTTTTTAGTGGTATTTTCGTAATTTTTTTAAATAAATGATAATTTTTATTTCTTTTTCCCTTATAATGTAGTGGAAAAGATATGTGAAATTGAAGTTTACGATTTTTAAAAACGGAGAAGTCCAAATAGCAATTATATACATATATATATATATATTTGTATATTATATAATACCATAAATGTATAGATATTATCATAATTAACGGACAACCCAAATTCAATGAACCTTCCTCATGGAGGTAGATGCCCCAGGAATTGTAAATCCAACATTTTCAAAGTCCGAAGGGATGTGCAAAAGATATTTATACGCATATGTTTATGAATTATACAAATCTTGATTGATATAATTATAAATAAATAATGACCCTGAACCATTGTTAGCTGACATTGCTAACTATTTGGTAGATAAAGAACTCCTGATGGAATTGGAGTATAATCGGGGTAAAAAATATATTTTACGGATTTGAAACACTACTTTTAAGAAGATCTATTCTTTTTCCAGCTTTATTCTGATGAAATAATTAGACAATATGTATCACATGAAGAGGGTCAAAAAATTTTGCACCATTATCATGCTGGCCAGCTGAGAGCCATTATAGCACAAATAGAACAGCCCCAGTATCACTCCCAAAATATTACAAGCGGTGCAACAACTTTATATTAGGATATCTGTTGAAGAGACAGAGATGGAAAAGCTTAGGTCTTGGGATTTTGAAAATGTATGTGCTATACTAAATTTAGTATGATATATATACACGTACATATGTAGTGTGTGTTAGGCCAGCTAATGCAGCACTTTGTACGAAAAATTCTTCTTAAAATCCATCCTTGAAACATTGCAAACACGCACTATAACGCAGCGAAAGGTCATTGGAAGGATAATGACACCAGCCGCAACTTAACTTTGGAAAACTATACATTTAGATATCTAAACTTTGAAATTAATCAATTTGATACCGAAGCTTTGAAATCGAATAATTTACTACCTAAAAACTTTAAAAATGATCAATTTAGTATCTAAAAAAACTTAACGGAGGCAGTTTTAGCATCTATGGAAAGTTCTTTCATATACTTAAATAATCAATTTTAAAATTCAAATACTAAATTAATCAGTTTTAAAGTTTAAATACTTAATTATATATTTTATCAAAGTTCAAATACTATTCATGATATTAACCATTATTGAAAATATCACGTTCCGTTGATTCTTACACAAATGCTGGAATATAATATTTAATTGTCCGTTGATTTTTCAAATATCATTAGAAACATTGAAGGTTACATTCTTATATCTTTTCACTACTAATATGCTTTTCTTCATTATAAGTAAATAAATATATATATATATATATATATATAGTCAATCATAAGTTAGTACAAGATTATACAACTCATCATGTAAGATACCATACTCCTATAGATTCGATTCACTCCCTAAATGCTTGTAATATACATAATAATTGGAAAAACAAAATATATTGCACTCTTATAATTTAAAGAGTTAGCTCTTTTTATAAAAACATTATTTCTTAGACTTTTGGAAATTCAATTGATAGCTATATAGAATTACGATAGGCGATACAAGGAAAAGTTAGTTTTACAGGAATGGACATATGCGGCTTATGGTAGGTTTACAATACCCAACGACAACGTTAATGATTTTTTTGGACTTAAACAACGTTAATGATTGATGTGTAACACATCGTATAGTGCTGAGAAACAATCAATATTAGACACGACCCGAAGGGCTTATCATTTTGTAACGTTGTAATTAATAAGGTTGGATTTTAGTAACGGACATTTAGCTTCGACTGTGACATGAGAATTGCATAATTGAAGCTGGAACCTTCAAATGCTTAGAGTTCTCTTCATGCTTCACGAGACTTCATATTGGTACAATATATATTTAATATTACCGTACATGACGTGTTTAATAATAATAATAATCATCATCATCATCATCGTCGTCGTCGTCATCGTCATCAAAATAGCATCCTAAGCACTACTTCGAAAATACTTGTGTCAAGTCACATATAGAGACTTCTGAGGAAGTCATGACTGGATAAACCGATAAAAAAGTAACCTACCACACCTACCACTTCCTTACTAACTTATCACTTTAAGACTATATCGTGACCTACCACTTCCTCACTAATCTACTGATTTAAGACCATATCTTAATCTATCACATCTACCATTTCTTTACTGACCTATCACTTTAGAACCATGCTGTGACCTACCACACTTACCACTTCCTTATGGACTTATTACTTTCGGACCATATCTTGACCAACCATACCTAACATTTTCTTACTAACCCACCACATTCGAATTATACTGTGACCTATCATACTTATCACTTCCTTGTTAAGCTACCACGTTCCGACCATACCCTGACCAACCATACCTACCATATGTACTACTTTCTTACTATTGAACATACCTTGACTTATTACACCTATCACTTTCTTACTGACCTACTACTTTAGGACTATACCATGACCTACGACACCTACCACTTCCTTACTAACCTACCACATTCAAGCCATATCTTGATCTACCACACCTACTACTTCCTTACTGACCTATCACTTTAGGTTCATATTATGACCTATCACACCTACTACTTCTTTACTAACATACCACTTTAGGATCGTACTTTGACCTATTACACGTATTACTTCCTCACTGACTTATCATATTCGGGGACCATACCTTGACCTACCATACTTACTACTTATTAACCTACCACTTTAGGACCATACTTTGATCTACCACACCTAAAACTTTTTCATTGACCTGCCACTTTGGGACCATACCGTAACTTACCACATTCGAACCATACGTTGACCTATCATACCTACTACTTCCTTACTGACCTACCATTTTAGAACTATATCTAAACCTACCACACCTACCACTTCCTTACTAGCCTACTACGTTACATCGGGCGACTAATATTTTTTTTTAACGAATCTAACAATGTTTGAAGAGACTTTCTCAAAAGTCCCTTTAGATGACTAGACCTAAGCAACTCCCACTCCCATACAAAGTTTATGTACGATATTATTTTATTCATTTATTAGCTAATATAATTATACGTACCATGTTCTTGAAGCACAAACTCTAGCATTAAGCTAGGAGAACAAAATGTCAAGTCATATTAGACTAGATTCTAGGACAAAGAGGAAGAAAATATATACAAGTAGGTAAATCATGAATAAAATTTAAAACCCTATTGAATATGAACAATTTCAAAAAATTTAAAAGCAAAACCACTATAACCACTAGAGAAACTATGGGCAAAGACTTTAATAGTATTAGAGTTGCAAACGAGCCAAGTTGCTCGAACTCGACTTATTTTAGACTGCCTCAACTCAAGGTCGTTTAATAAACAAGTCGAACTCAAACTCAAAATAAACATGAGTTGGCTTTTCAATATCATATTAATACATATAAGTCATTTTTTTAATGTATTAATATAATATTACATATAATTACATACATGAACACAATATTATAAAGATAATTATATATTAATATAATATTATAACTATAATTGCATATAATTATTTATATAAACGAGACCGAACATAGGCTCATTTAGCTTAAGGAGCTTGAGCTCAAGCTTGTTTACGCTTGTTGGGCTAAAGAAACCTAACAAGCCAAGCTCAGCTCTTGAATCCTTAACAAACTCAAGCTTATACTTTTCAAACTCCTTAAAAAATTTAACTCAACTCGAGTTTGTTACTTTGTTAAACGAGCCGAGCCTAAATCTCTAAAAGTCCGACTTGTTTGTAACCTTAAATAGTACAACCATATCATATGAATTGATTAGTGGTTTGTAACAATTGACATATGAGTAATTTGTTAAAAACAATACACCATCACCACATTTTGTCATTTGTGATGGTAATAATAGTATTTATTCATCACTCATCCAAACACAAAAATACTGGTACTATTGAATCTCCCCGCCGCCCCCACAAAAATACTGGTACTATTGAATCTCCCCCCCGCCCCCGCTAACAGCCACATTGATACCTATTTAGCCATACAAACAAGCTTTATGTTTTATGATTAAATAACTTCTTATACGTAATTCTATCCAAATCGGTATAAAAGTCCGCATGGGCCTTTTGACTTATCCGTGGCTTTTAAACTTGTGGTATTGATGCCAAAGATGATTGAAAGAAAATGAATACACACAGCAAAAACAGACTAGAATCATAGAAATATATCATACACAAAATATAAACAACAAACAAACTAAGAACTTGTTCTACACAAAGAGAGATCGTGCAACTTGTTAATCGTAACATAATTGCTAAGTAGAAGTGAAAATTCAAGAACTTCAGAAGGATGGAGATAAAATAAAGAACTTTGTGTCCCACCTTATCTTACCGTATGATTACGCAGTAATTTTATGAAATTAAAAAGCACTAAAAGGAATTGATCCGGCAAAGGTTATTTCGTTGCCTTCTCCAAATATTTTATTATTGTATCATCCTAGAACGGGGGATATTCCCATTTCTCAATATATTATCTTCGTGAAAGGTTTGATTACATAGCCACTCTATTTCTCCAATTAAGAATGTCTGAAAAATTATTTGCTGAAGGTAGGGGAAAGAACAAGGGATGCTTAAAAGTGAAAGATCATGGCTAGGCCGAATGTTTCCTAGAAACTAGCAGCAAACACTTCTAAGCACTGATGCATAGTATTGCAATCATGTTTTATATCCCGATTGGATAATAATGGGGATAGCTTTGGATAAATTGCAAAGGTACATTTGAGTCATCACTAGGATAACTATGATTATCCTAATTATATGATTTACAAAGTTAGAAGTTTAAAACAATATTGTTAGAACTGAGGACTTGATCCAAACATGCTAGAAGGATCACCGGTCAATAAGTAAAATCGAGTCAAGCCAAGAATTAAACCATAATTGATCTGCACATTCCGAAGGACGGTCAGATTCAACTTAGTCAAATTGGGCTGGTCAACCCAAGTCTGAAGACACTGGTATAACAATCTATCCATACTCAATCAATAGGTTCAGGTATATCTACAATCATCCCAATAATTTTTTAACCATATATATTCCCTTGGAAAATCTACATAAGAAAATTGAGCTCCAGAGCTCCAAATCCACCACGCCGTCTAAAGCAAACAGATCATCCAATTCAGTGCTATGGAGTCGCATGGTCTTATGGTTCTTGCTACGCGTATAACAGGAATATCTACAAAGCAAGTGACCAATTAGCATCAAGAACTGAATCGATCAAAATCCATGCATCCACCGTTTTTTCTCTGGCTATCTGGGTAACACCTTATCCATGGTTCATCCTTGAAAGGCTGGCAACCCCTATCATCCCACCAGCTAGCTGCATACGAGCATTTCTTCTTCTTGTTTACAGCTATCGTCACTAACCAGGTCTTGCCTACCAATCAAAGCAGTTCGTGGCAAACAAAAAGAAGGAAAAAAAAAAAAGCCAACTTCTTGAAGCAAGGTTAATCTTGCTGACAACCCTTCTCTTTCAAATCCATAGAGTTGAAATAAAAAGCTTATGACAAAAGCCAGAAGACAACCACTAGGAAGTTTTGCAGTAGTTCAATAAAGGACAGGTTATGGCAGGGGAATCCCTCTTTAGTTTATGTTTGTCTTCTCTCTTCTTGCCGCATTTATTGCAAAGCTTACCATGAGTAAAGAGAAGACAATTCAGATCAAATTTAAGTTCAGGTGGGATTCGTAAGTTGAGATGAACATATGCTTTCTTTCTATCAGCTGCTGGTGGGATCCAACCAATGGTTTTTGCTATCTCAAATACCTTAAATGTTATTATCACAAAAGCAACTTAGTAAGAACAGTCATGTCTTGATTAAGGATAAAATGCAAGAAGAAGATCACACTCACATGTGTATCGACTGGAAAATCATCTAGCTGAAGATTAAACATCAATACACAAGCAACCTGCAATATTTTTTTTTTTAAATAATTTCAAACAATAAGCAGTTTTAAAATCAAAGTAATTTCAGGAAATGGCAAAGTTTGCATAAGCAGTTGAGCTACTACAGATCAGGATCTACTGCAAGTATTTTAAAAGATACAATCATAACAAAATTGTAAACATGAGAAGAATCATGGCGCTGATAGTCCTGAAACTTTGCCTCATTCATATATCACGTATACAGAAGAGGTGAGACCCAAAAACCAGGACTGCAATCAAATTTTGGACTTGGATTTGGTGACTTTTATAAGAATTTAACTTCAAATGTAGAGTCCCATTTATAGTCGAGGCCTTAGAGTAAAGAGCAACTTCTGAATGAAAGAAGGAAGTGGAATTGCAGATTTAGGCAGTATAGAGCAAATTCTGGCAACTAGAGAGTATCCCAAGGCATTGTAACAACAATTAACAAGAGTAAACAGGTCAACAATATGCCTTAATGACTAAGACATACACATTCATGGCTAATTGGTCCACTCTTTTTGCAAGCTATTTACATGACCACCATTTCTTCAAAATTGTAATCTTCTTCTTCTTCCTCCCCCCCCCCCCCCAACCAAAACCAACCACACCCCCGCCCAACCCACCCCAACCCGCGCCCCCTCTCTCCTTTTGAGGGCAAAGGACTTTATTTTTCGAAAAATGTTCTCAGTAGAAGTTTCTAGTATATGAAAAAACATTTTTCATCTTAAAATTTTGCTTGACAAGACTTGTTCAAATAAATATCAAAGGTAAAACATATTTCTCAAACACACTTTGAATTTTTTTTTTTTTCCAGCTGCACCTAGTCTGTTGTGGTGAAAGCCAAAACACTTGCTGAAAAAGTGTAGTTTTTGAGATAGCACGCAATTGACCAGCTTTTAGGTGCCATTGTCAAATGTTTGAATTTCCGTTCACAAAACCAGAGCAGTACTGCTGCAACGCATCTAAAAAAGCCCATAATATAGTTTTCCATAATGATAGAAATGATAGAGTTAAACAACAGCCTTGTTTTTAAGGAAATACTGTCAAAGAATATATGAGTGAAGAATTAAAAGCCCTTCAAAAAACGAACAGGAAATTAACCAGACAAAGAAAAATAGTAAACAAGCCATAATAGGTGATGACATGGTTATTACTTATTTGCTGCTAAGACTGATGCCAGAGTTTATATAGATGAGCCAGAAAGAAGTTTGAATAGGAAAAAATTACCGTCTTGGGACCAATCCCCTTGAAGTGAGATAGCTCTGTCTTTACTTCTTCAATTGACAAATTCCGCAGGTATTCCATGGATAATTTACCCTTCTTCTCAAGCAAACACCTTAGTATGTTCTTAATGCAAGATGCTTTTGTAGGAGCCAAGCCACCGCACCTGATAGCATTTTCTATGCATTTTGAATCTGCAGCAAGAACCTTGAGAAAATTCAGAATTGAATCAACACACACATAATGATCCTCACATAAAGATAACTTATAACACCGAGCAACAGATCAGTTACTGGAGCAAGAAATAAACAGAAAAAAGACCACTTATGGCCTCAGTTAAATACCAATCCAAGAACTCTGGAATCAATCAACTGGCCATGAAATCTTAAAATGTGTTGAAAGCTCAAGCCTTAAAACATTTTCAAGATAAAAGCTTCAGTAATCACAGAAGAAAAACATTTCATATAAATGCCCCCCAAAACATAAACTATTTGGCTTCATGAACACACAGCACAACATATGGTGTGCATGATTAATATAGTTTTATATCAGTTACAAGCACATAACAACCATAAGAACACCCAGATGCTTGTAGAAACACCTCACTGCTTTCAAACTTGTAAGCAAGAAACTTTGAACTTCATTTCCACACAATTAGTGACCTCATACAATTGGCAGAGAAAGATTGGTATGCATAGTAAATCAATATTACTTTCTAAGTTATAGCCTACTCAGGCCAATACTGCTACAACAGAGGACTTGGCCACAGATCACGTTATTTTCAAGTGAAACTGAGTAACTGTTAGTAGTGAGGTATATGTAACCTCCAATAGATTAACCGTGGATTTAATTTGAAGATATACATTGATGTTTCTCCAACCTATTCATGGAAGAGTTCCAATTTTTTTATCACTTTTGGTCAAAATAATCCTCATCTTCACTTCCTCTATAAACCAATCTATTTCCTTTCATTTCTGAAAGAAAAGTGCAAAGACTTAAATTTCATTTACTTGTAGGGTGAATATCATATTTGATAACTAAACTCCGCTAATTTTTACAATTTATACTGAAGTTTAAAAATATTATTTACTACCTACAAACTTTTAAAAATCATTCATAGTACCTAATTTAGTATTTAATTGCAAAAATGGACAAAATTTGATACTTTTGAATTTCAAGTAGTCATAGCAAAATTGGGTAAACTTCAAGAGGAAGTGAAAACAATCCAAGCTGGTTCACAAATTCCTTGACCTCTACTCGATTTTTGCACAAACTCCTTGAACTCAATTTGATTTTCACTCGAGTTTGATTTGAAAATAGTTGAGTTGGGTTTGACCTCAAGCTATTCAAGTATTTTATTAAGCCAAGCTTGAACTTTGAAATATGTAGCTCAATTAACTAGCTTGTGAGCAGCTTGAGTCGAGTTTTTGATAATAATATTATTTTAACTGAAATTGAAAATATTTATTTAATAAATCAAGAGTTTGTGCAGAAGCATTAAGTCGGAGCTAAAGCTAAAAAGTTCAACTCTCAGTCAAGCATTAGTATTTTAAGTCGAACTCAAATTGTACCTCTCAACTCTACTCAACTGCAGCCCAAGTTCAGTTACAAACATGACATTTACCTCCACATCTATTCTCATTTTCATATAATTTGAAAAGGTTCCAACTGCTTTGAACAAACCAGCATGAATACATGTTAATGTATGCTTGAAAAATATTTTGATTTCGTGTGATATTTACTTGAATTCAATTCAACTGCAATCTGAACTACATAATATGCAAATATCCTATCGAATGTAATAACTTAAAAAAATATTTCAAAAAAAAAAAAAAGAGAAAAAGTACAAGGGCGTGACTCACATCTTCCCAAGAAGCAAAAGCCGATTTGAGAGAAGCGAAAGCTCTCCGACAATTAACATCCGTAGTGTTCTGGGATAACACTGTCTTCACCAAACCATCCAGCACGCTTTCTTCTTCTTCTTCATCCGACGGCTCTGCTTTCACGTCCACGCAATTATTGTCTTTAGACTCATTGAAGTTAGGGTTAGGGTTCGTTCTCAGCCTCTTCTGGCGGTACTTGGCAAAATCTTGGGGGAAACCGTGTAGAGACAAGAGATCGTCGCGAATGGAGCGGCATTCTTCGGGTGTGGGTCGTAGGTAGTCCGGATACAACTCGGACTGCGTCATGGTGGTGCTGGTGGTGGTAGCAGTGGAAGCAGATGACGATGCCGGAGTTTTTCTCTTTCGCACTGCCTTCATGTTACCGCCCATAGTACACTTGTAATGAAGACGGTCTACCGAGGAAACATGTGAAGTGTTTTCCTAAATTTACAGCTTTGGAGGTTGGTTGTTGGCGGGGGCGGGGGTTAATGTGACTTAAGTAACTGAATTTTACCTTAGGCAATTTTAGGTCTAAACTCCACGGGCAAGTCCAACTTATTTGGATAATGGTCGAACATTAAGGCCCTTTCACACAAAACAGAACCTGTTCGTTGCGGTCATAAGAGAGTTCTTGTTCAAAGTTCTATATAGGAAAGTTCTTGTTTGGAGTTTTTAGACAAAATATTAAACACATCTAACACATTATAAAAAAGAGCATTTGAGACTCCTTTTAAAAAGCCAGAAACAAGGTCATGTGCTATCCCATTTGCACCCAGAGTCATCTAGTGCATCGTCCATATCGGAGAAGATCGGATTAAGGACCTGCAATGCATAAGATCAATTGGAACAAAATCACAATTAATGCCCTCATATTTAATCCACCACATTACCATGGTTAAGTTAGTTTCAATAGCAAGCTTAAGAATATTTAGGTCGGTTGCTATATCCCCTAAGATAGTTTTGATTTCGACTTCAAAGGGGATGCGGATCTAGTTATTTTAATGAACACTTTGATTACTCTACCCCTATAATCCTGAAAAACACCCCTTTAGACTAGCTAAGCTCTTGTCAAACAAGAAGGAGGCATCTGTGTTGAGCTTAAAGTAATCTTGATCGAGAGGTTGCCAACAACATTTCTCACTACCGTAGGAAGGTTTAAATTTGAGGCTTTTTTGGGTGGCCCAAAACTCTTTGACTTGGCATTTGATGATTCAAGCTAAAGCTTCATTTTGTGCATGTTTGAAAACCCTGTTGTTTCTTCCAAGCCAAATATTCCAAAGGAAGAAACCCAACCAAGTGTATGGAGGGATTTCCTTACTGTTCCATATCCTTTTTTCTAGAACCTCGAGATTGTCTCTCAACCATCCCTCAAATGCTAAGGATGAGTTAAAAATAATTGGTCCCTTCCAAGGTCATGCCATTTTGATCTAGTCCATGGGCAGAGAGAGAAGAGATGTTGGTTTGTTTTCTCGTCTTCATTCCTGAGGGAAAATTTTATTAATTTCCATTTTGAGTTTGTATTTCAATTTTATGGAAACTAACATTATTATTATTATTATTATTATTATTAGTAGTAGTAGTAGTAGTAGTACCACTACCGCTACTATCATCATCTTCAAACACTTTGGCTATTGGGATCAAATTCGTATCCCCAATATATCCCATAAGTAAGCATTGCAATATATTTTTTAGGCATATGTTGTATCCTTAAACACTTTGGCTATTGGGATCAAATTCGTATCCCTAGTATGTCCCATAAGTAAGCAGTGCAATATATTTTTTAGGCATATGATGTGTCTTAATTTATGGTACTCATTGAGATGGATAAAATGTTCAATATATTAGTTATTATGACAATCTACTATCATCTACTATATATTTCATAAGGTAATTGTGACATTTAATATATGAATGAGGCCTATTTTCTTTAATTAATTACCTAAAGTTTTAAGTTATTGATAAAGTTATATTTTACGCAATATTCATTGAAACAAATCATGTCTAACTACTATAGATTTTATAGAAATCTTATGGAAATGGTATTTAAGTGTGCTTAATATGACATTTCAGGTCATTGAGGACTTATCATATAAATACAAGCAAAATAGAAGAGTTTTGCACAATTTTGGACAAAAGCATAATATATACCGGCCAATGAAAGAAGTATACCGCCGGTCTTCAAAATTAAGCAAGCTAGCCTTCAACATTTTAAACAAGGCCGCCAGCTTTGGAAGGAAATTTTCACCAGCGTATGAATTTTCAACGAACACCAGCATTTCTTCACCTTACGTTGCCCGTGTTGAGTTGGCTTTGCATGAGAACAGAACTAAAATTTTCAACGCTGGCATGTACACAGCTGGCTTTCAAGTGAACTTCATCAGCTTTTCGCATTCTTGTATGTACACCAGCCACTAGAGATTTTACACCACTGGTGTTGCACCAGTGTAGCTCATTCACAGGTTGCAAATTATTAAGGCCGACACCAACGTAGCCAGTGTTCTAACCAATGTTCAACCTACATTGTCTCTAAACCGTCGGTGTATAAAGTGTAACCGCCGATGTACATTGTAACCGATGGAATTTCTTTACTTTTCATATTTAACTCCTCTTGTTGAATCATTTGGATAGAGAGTGGAGAAACCCTAGGTTCCAATTTTCCATAACTCATAGATCTAGATTAGGGTTTAAAGACTAGTTAAATTTTCTTTTTGATTTGATATCAGATTCCATACCGGGATTCAAGTGGAAGACACATTTGAATTTGAATTCAAGAACAGGATTTCATTTACAAGGTGATTTTGTTCTTTTTCTTATATTCATGTTTTGGATGGTGTTGAAAGCTTGTTTCTTTTGATCTTAATTTATTTCTAAGTTGTTGATTTGAATTATTTGATTATTGTTTATTTGTTATTCATTGATCATGTTTTTATTCAAATTATTGATGCTATTTCATCGATCAGGGATTTTGGATTGAATCTAGAATTCATGTTAGGTTAGGATTATAATTGAAAAATTCCTTTCTAACTGATTTTTTTATTAGCTAATTTGGATTAGAAATCTCATAAACATATGGATTTTCGATTCGATTAGGGTTTGGAAATTTACAAAGACTAGTCAATTGATCACTTTCCTAGGAGTAGGGAACATTGATTGGTTAATTTAGGATCATTGCTTACTTTGAAAAATGAAGTTGTCATTTGGTGTTTGATTGGTTGAAAAACTAAACCCATTACAATTTAGATTTGCAATTGCATTTATGGTCAATAGCATACATTTGATTGATTGTTTATATCTGTTGGCTCTTAACCTAAATCAATTATAGGTGTTGGAAATCCTTTTTTTTTTTTTTTTTTTTGTAGTATAGTTCTATATAAGAAAATCCAAAAACAAAAACAAATTTTGATATACCTAGCTACAATTAAAACTAATACAATTGATAACTAGTCCTCACTCCCTGTGGACACGACTCGGTATTCACAAAAATTTATCACTGCACATGTACCCAGTACATGGCTGGTTAATATCTGCTTGTTTAAAAAAATTTAAAAAGAGACTAAAAAGAGTTTTAAAAAGAACATACATAAAAAAAAGTGTGATCAATTTTTTGCGCCATTGTTGAGGATATATGTCCTTTTTAAAGCTCTTTTTAGTCTCTTTTTAAATTTCTTTAAAATAGGAGTGTATCGGGTACATGTGCAATGATAAATTTTGGTGAATACCAAGTCATGTCCATAGGGAGTGAAGACTAGCTATCAATTGTATTAGTTTTAAATGTAGTTAGGCAAATCAAAATTTGTTTCTATTTTTTGATTTTCTTATATAGAACTAGACTATAAAGAAATAGGGATTTCTAGCACTTATAATTTATTTAGGTTAAGAGCCAACAGATCTGAACAATCAATCAAATGTATGCTATCAACCAGAAATGCAATTGCAAATCCAAATTGCTAATGGGTTTAGTTTTTCAAGCAATCAAGCGCCAAATGACAACTTCTTTTTTCAAAGTAAGCAATTATCCTAAATTAACCAATCAATGTTCCTTATTCCTAGGAAAGTGATCAATTGACTAATCTTTGTAAATTTCCAAACCCTAATCGAATTGAAAATCCGAAAATCCATATGTCTATGAGATTTCTAATCCAAATTAGCTAATCACAAAATTGGTTATAAAGGAAATTTTCAATTTCAGTCCTAAGCTAACATGAATTCTATATTCAATCCAAAATCCATGATTGGTGAAATAGTATCAACAATTCGAATACAAACAAATGATCAATCAACAGTCGATAAACAACAATCAAATAATTCAGATCAACAACTCAAAACTAAATGAAGATCAAAAGGAACAAGCTTTCAACACCATCCAAAACATGAATATAATAAAAAGAACAAAATCACCTTGTCAATGAAATCCTTTTTTTGAATTCAAATTCAAATGATGTCTTCCACCTGAATCTTTGTGTGAAATCCGATATCAAATCAAAAAGAAAAGTTAACTAGTCTCTAAACTCTAATCTAGATCTAAGAGCTATGGAAAATTAGAGCTCTGTTCGTGCCTAAGGTTTCTCCACTCTCTATCCAAATGATTCAACAAGTGGAGTTAAATATGAAAAGTAACGAAATTCCATCGATTATAATGTACACCAGCATTGAAAGTTGAACATCGGTCAGAACACTAGCCGTGTTGGTGTCTGTCTTAATAATTTGCAATCTGTGAATGAGCTACATTAGTGGTGTAAAATCTCTAATAGCTGGTGTACATACAAGAATGCGAAATGCTGATGAAGTTCACCTAGAAGCTAGCTGTGTAGATGCCAGCGTTGAAAATTTCAATTCTGTTCTCATGCAAAGCGAGCTCAACACTGGCGGAGTAAGGTGAAGAAATGTTGGTGTTCACTGAAAATTCATACGCTGGTGAAAATTTCCTTCAAAAGTTGGCAGCCTTGTTTAAAATGTTAAAAGCTGGCTTACTTAGTTTTGAAGGCTGGCGGTATACTTCTTTCATTGGCCAATGTATGTTCTATTTTTGTCTAAAATTGTGCAAAACTCCTCTAATTTGCTTGTATTTGTATTATAAGTCCTCAATGACCTGAGATATCATATTAAGCACACTTAAGTACCATTTTCTTTAGATTTATATAAAATCTATAATAGTTAAACATGATTTGTTCAATGAAAATTGAGTAAAATATGATTTTATCAACTCTCCCACACTTGAACTTTTGCTTGTCCTCAAGCAAAATAATTAAATCAGAAGTGAAATCTATCATAGAAAGTACAAAACTTTCAACAATCACAATTCAAGCATCTTTTCTTTTCATGACTTGTAACTCTGATGCCTATTGCTCTAACCAAACTAGGAACATGTAATTAGATTATTACAATCAAAATTTAGTATTTAATTTACAAAAAACAAACTTTAATCTCAGATTTTAGCAAAAGATTATTCTGTCCATAAGTAAATATACAATCTAGTAAGGAAAAATACCCATTTAAACTTCACTGGATGTTTAACAGGCATATACTCTTAGCAACACAAAATGAAAGCATGTGGTATCTACTCTTTCTCTAGAAATTCTCCTTCTTTATTATAAGTCTTCTTTCATTTGGAGCTTTTACATTCATTTTCTTTTTCTTTTCATACAAGCAATTATTCTTTTTTTTTTTCAAAGTTCATGAATTGAACTTTTGGCTTTCCTTCTTTCTCGTTATAGTAAGGGCTCATCACCTAAGTAATCAAGTTTTGAAGGGACCCTTGAGGACTTTTCTTCACTTTAACATTCAAGTTTAGATACTCTTGACTTAATTACCTAAGTCAGTGGAGTAAAGGTCATACTTGTTTCTTTCTTTTCTTTTGAATGCAAGACAAAGTTAAGATTTTTTTTTTTTTTTTTATAAAGGATCACTAAGTAAAGAGTTTTTTCTACCTCTTTTACTAAGTGTTAAAAAGTTATCAAAATAACTCAAAAGATTATATACAAGTTAACTTTTTTTTTCTGGAAATAGACCTGTTTATTTTTCACATAAGGACTCCACAACTCTCAAACTTATAATTGTAAAGATAAATACACGGAAAATTTGTTCCTTAAAGATTTCACTACTTAATTTTAACTAAGTATTTTAATTTCAACAGCGGGTGAATAAGGCGCCTAAACAAGTCAATTTTACATTCTTTTTAGATGCTATTAACAATAAGTTTAGTACAATCTCCAGATTTCATGAAATTTTAAAAAAAAAAATAGGCCTAAAATTTCCATATAATGCTTTAGGAAAAATTAGTTCAAAGTATGAGGTCGACATTTCAAGTTCATATGTCATAGATAAAAATTCAAATCAATATAACAATTCAGACATTAGCAGTCATACTCAACTCCATTCTCCATATCTTTTTATCCCTTTCCTCACGTATCTTCACTATTCCTCATTCAACTCAGAAAAAGGAAAGAAATAAATATAAAGAGAAAAGGAATAACGGTACTTCCCCGACTTTGAAAGGTGATGCCATTTGATTTCCAACCGGTACAGCAATAGAGAAGTTTTATCCAATTATGTTCATTTTGTAAGTCCATCCTCTTGTTGTCTACAATTAAGCTTTTTAACTCCCAATTTTCTCTTATATGCACAAATAAGGCAAAAGCATCAAAGAAGCACAAAAAAAAAAAGAAAAATTAATAAAGAAAAAGAAAATGGTGGGTTACCTCCTACTCAGCGCTCGTTTTATAGTCTCAGCCTGACTTTCTTCTTCAAGGAAGATCAAAATTACTAGTTTTCTTATCACCATCCTTCCTTTTCTTCCCATGTTCTACTCTTAGAATTTCAGGTGTTGTGTCAGCTTTGGTGAATTTAGGGTTCTTTTTCCATTTTTTCATGATATTCACATTTAATTCTTTATTTCCAACCCTCTATACCATTTTGCTATTCTTAACATCAGTTATAACTCTAGCAATGGCCATGATGAAGGGAATCTCTAGATCTTTTTCCATATCCGTACTACAAAGTCCATAGAAAATATGAACTTGTCAACTTTCAAAAGCACATCCTCAGTCATCCCTCTTGGTCTTTTAATAGAGTGATCAACCAATTGTATTGTCATTTCAGTCTTCTTAATTGCATTCCCTAATTTTAATTTTTTAGCCATAGAGAAAGGTATCAAATTTATACTTGCACCTACTTCACAAAAAGTATTGCTGAATTGACTATCTCTTATGGTGCAATCTAAAGTAAAATTCCTTAAATCATTTAATTTAAGGGGTAATGCATCCTTCAAAGCTTCAGTACATATCTGAGACAACATGATTGTCTCTCTCCCATTCATCTTCCTTTTCTTGCTCATCACTTCTTTTAAAAATCTTCTATATTAAGGTGATTCTTTCAAAACATCAGTTGAGGGAATATTAACTTCTAGCTTCTTAAACACCTCTAGGAATTTCTCATAACCTTTATCTTCTTTCCTCTTTCTTGATTTTCCTAGAAAAGGAATTGATGGTTTATCTGACTTGATATTAAGCTCAGTGACTACAGGAGTGTGCTCCTGTTGTACTACATCTTCCAATTGATTTGATATAGAAGCCAAAGTCTCTTCTTTCTCAACATACTTGCTTGTATCTGCTTTAATCACATCTACTGGCTCAATTAGCGTAGAGGGCTTCACAAAATTGTCAACATGTTTTCCTAACTTTTCAACCCCTCTATGGTCAGATTTGTAAGCTTTTTTATAGCTGATTTCCAAGCTGGCTTTTCTTCATTCGTTCTTACCTCACTAGCTACTAAAGAAGTGTTTTCCAATTTCTCTGCACTTGAAACAACTGTTTCCTCTTTCTCTTTTATTTTCCTTTCATTGTCATGGCTGTCTTTTTCTTTTCCATCACTAGAGTGCTCCTAATCTTCACTTGTATTAGCAAGTTGAAAATAGATGATAAGAATTCTATCAGACTTGCTACCTGAGTGTCCAATTTCTCAATAACAACTTGTTGCGTCTCAAACTTTTCTTCCTATTTTTGTTCTAAACCCCTTACAATCTCTTCAAAAGTTTTTCTCTTTTGTTGGAACTGGGTAACTAGATTTTCAAAAGCTGAAGTAGCATTTCCTTGGTTTGGAGTCTCACAAGTGTGATGATATTCTTGAGTTGCCATATTGAAATCAAATTCTTGCGTACGACCTTGACAATGAGAGCTTTCATGTGAACCATTACACCACATACACACCACTATAGGAGAAATATATGGATCGGTGTGCAGGCATCCTATTAATTCTTCAATCAATCTAATTGCCATTTCCATTGACATTTCTGTAAATTGCACTCTAACAGCTGACTCTATCATCATCTTATCATGGGCTCCTAATTCTCTAAAGAATATAAACAATTGAGTCCAAAATTGACTCATGATAAGGACATTCTCGCATCAAACTGTGGTATCTTCCCTAAGCATTTGACAAAGGCTCTCCCTCATACTGCTAAATGATAATAACTCCACTCTAAGCTCTTGAGTATAACAATATGGGAAGATAGGTGCTTGTTGATCATCTATCTTAGAATTCAATAAAAACTTGAAGCACCTGAAAAGAGAAAAAGAAAAGCGAGTAGAAATATACAAATAGACCAAAGACTAATATACACAAATAAAGAAAAATGTATTTGGAATTTTTTTTATAGTTTTACAGATTTAAAAAAAAAAATCAAATAAAAGGCCTAGTTTACAAAAGTCCAAAAAATTGAAAGTAGCACCGTTCACTCCTCGGCAACGACGCTAAAAACTAATCATGCTTTTTCTATGTCCTTTTAAAAACTTTTTTTAAATTCCTTTAAACAAGCAGATAATAACCAATCAGCGTACCAGGTGTGTGTGCAGTAATAAAATTTCGGTAAATACTAAGCCATGTCCACAGGGAGTGAGGATTAGCTCTCAACTGTATTAGTTCTAATTATAGCTAGGTAAATAAAAATTTTGTTTCTATTTTTGGATTTTCTTATATAGAACTAAACTACAAAGAAATTTAGGATTTCCAACACTTGTAATTGATTTAGGTTAAGAGCTAACAGATCTAAGCAATCAAATGAATGTATGCTATGACCAGAATATGCTTGTAAATCCAAATTGCTAATGGGTTTAGTTTTTCAATCAATCAAGCATCAAATAACAATTTCTTTTTCCGAAGTAAGCAATTATCCTAAATTAACTAATTAATGTTCCTTATTCCTAGAAAAGTGATCAATTGACTAATCTCTGAAAATTACTAAGCCCTAATTTGGACTAGAAACTTCATAGGGATATGGATTTTCAATTCAATTAGGGTTTAGTAATTTTTAAAGATTAGTCAATTGATCACTTTCTTAGGAATAAAGAACATTGATTGGTTAATTTAAGATAATTGCTTACTTTGGAAAAAGAAGTTGTTATCTGGTGTTTGATCGATTGAAAAACTAAACCCATTAGCAATTTGGATTTACAAGCATATTCTGGTCATAGCATACATTCATTTGATTGTTCAGATCTATTGACTCTTAACCTAAATCAATTATAGGTGTTAGAAATCCTAAATTTATTTGTAGTTTAGTTCTATACAAGAAAATCCTAAAACAGAAACAAATTTTGATTTGCTTAGCTACAATTAGAACTAATACAGTTGAGAGCTAGTTCTCACTCCCTATGGATACCACTTGGTATTTACCGAAATTTTCCGATATTCTGGTTGGTTAATATCTACTTGTTTAAAGGAATTTAAAAAGAGACTAAAAAGAGTTATAAAAAAGACATATAGAAAAAGCATGATCAATTGTCAATTTGCTATTGATGTTTGCTCAATTTTGTAATTGAATTAGACTTTATTTGTATGGGCTTAAATAGTAATTTAGAATCATATCAATTGAATTAGACTTTATCTTAAATGGGCTTAAATTATGATTTGCTAGATGGACTTAACTAGTTATGGGCTTAATGATTAATTATAAATATTGAAGATAATTGGCCTAATTAATTGATAATAACCTAGTTATTGGAATCAAAATGGAAATTAATAAAAATTTTCTCTTGCCTTTATATAGTTTCACAACCCTCAGTTTAGGTGGTACATTTAACAGTTTCTTCAATATTTAGCCTACACATGTCATACCTAGCTATTTCACACTGGCGTATGGTTAATAAAGTAGATGTGATATTATAAATAGGTGCAACCTAAGGCTTTTGTATAATACAGTTATGACTAAATGAGCCTACGAATGGAGATTCAATGGTGTTGATAGTATTATATAGTCATTGGCCCACTTAGTCTCCTAAGCCTTGAAACCCCATAACGTCGATGGGCCCAAGAAGGGCCCACTACTCGCAATTTCCCGATCTCCTAGATAAGTAACAAGACCCATGGCTCCAGCAAGGAATATGGTGCAAGGTCTCCCATGAATCTTCATCTCGAAAAAGGCTCGTCGAGCTCATCAGCTTGACTAACTAGTGAGCTTGGCCGTACAGCCTCATAATCTCCAATTAAATTAAGTAATCCAGTCACACCTTGTGACCAGGGGGGACATGATCAGCTCGGCCACACTCCACAAAGCTACAGCTCCCTAGCTCAGGTATCCCCATCACCTCGGATACCATGTCAGCTGCCAAGAAGAAGTTTGTCCTGGTATGACCCTAAACACTATATATACCCCCTTTCCCTCTAGGAAAGCAAAGAGGGGAGGGGAGGGGGGGCGATTATAAAGAGAAAAAAGGATGGTCTATATTAACTTTTCACATACATACTAATCCTATCCACGCACTAACTTAAGTATCAGAGTGGCTACGCTAGACAAACCTTCGACGCCCCTCTAATTGCTTTTTCTATGTTTCCATGAGCTATCTTTACCAGCCCAAATAAGCTCGTGAAACATTTTGGCACCATATGTGGGAAAACTGTTGTCTGAAACCCTTCCTAAAACCCCTCCTTTTCTCCTATCGTTTTCTTTGCTAAAGCTTTTCTAAAACCATAAACCATGCTACAAAAATACATTTTCCATGTAATGTCAAGGCCACAGCGGAGCTAGAATCTGATTGATCATACTCCCTCACAGCTCGGAACCGCTACTGTAAGTGATGGTGGGGCTCCCAAACCATCGTGCGCTGACTAAATGGTGATTGCAGGTGATAGTGCTGTAGACCCAGATCGCATTCTAAAGTTAGAAAACTTGTGCAGACAACTTGTGCATAAGAATACGAAAAATAAGCATTCTAACACTCGCTTTTAAGCTAAGATCACAAAGTTGGAGGGCTTGAAGGACCTACATTTGGAAGAACATACCTCCAACATGCAGCAAAGTGCCTCTCCAACCCAACCACCATCTAGACTCGAAGGGGAACCAATTGAAAGAGACCATAGGCATATCATAACATCTCCATGGGCTAGCGCCTCCACTAAAGAGCTATCCTATAGTTTGAATCCCCGCCCGAATGAGTATCAAAGACCTAAACTCCTAGAAGCTTAGTGAGGGTTGCCTGAAGTGTCTCACGAGGGCGCACGACATCCCAGCACGCATCTTGAGTTACCTCGAGCTACTAAATAAAAAAATAGTGATATGCTAAGGTAGGGGTTACAGGTCTTAGCTCAGCCTAGGCTCATGGGGACAATGCACACACCCTCATTGCCAAGAATACCTAGCTCGGTTCCAACAAAGAATGAGCACTCTAGGAAATCAAAGACATGATGAGAAGGCTGTTGACAATCAGAGAAGTTTTTGGGGATGAACCCCCCATGCCAAAACACTCCCAAGCAAGATACCTTTTCTGGTCGAGGTTCAATCCGAAGCACTCCCGATAGGAGCTTGGCTACCAATTCTATAATCCAACAATGGGTCAACTGATCCAGAGTACCACATCACCTAGTTCCAGTCATCATGGCAATACATAATTTCTCATATGTAATATGGTGCAAGACTTTCCCTACCATATTTAGAGGATCAGCCCGTATATGATTCAAGAAACTTGAGTTAAACACCATAGGTTCATTCGCTTAGCTCAGTAACATTTTCTTGGCACATTTCTTGGCTAATAAGTCACCAGAGAAAAATGCCCCATATCTTTGTATGGTACGACAAAAGCAAGGTGAACCTAAAGAGATTACCTGGCAAGATTCAACATAGCATAATTAAAGTCTCGAAGCTTAACCAAGGAGTAGCCATAGAGGCTATCAAATAAGGTATCCTTGCAGATAGCCCGTTCTTTGACTCCATTTCAAAATGTCAACTCACTACACTTGAGAAAATGAGAGAAATGCACAAAAATATATTCACAAGGAGGATACAAAAAATGCCAAGAGGAAGTCGAAACTAGGACAGAGCCGCCTTGAACTAAAAATAATCTACCTCGAGAAAAATGACGGCAAAAAGACTGTCGCAACTTTGACCAAGCTAATGCACATTAGGGTCACAAAGATGATGATAAGTGGTAACTCGTTCCGATGTATGATGAGTTCATGCCTTTAAAACCAATAATGCATGATGTGTTCCTTGAAATAAGGAGCCAGGGCCTCCTACTGCCACTACTTCAAATAAGGCCCAGCTTAAGGAGAAAAGATTCAAAGGAATATTGCAAGTATCACCGTGACCATAGACACGATATAAAGAACTATTGGTAGCTTAAAAGCACCATAAAGGATGCCGTATGACATATCTAACTCAAGTAATACGTCGAATACGACCTGAAACCTAAGCCACCCTCACAAAAATGTAGGATTGATGAACAAGAGAGAGCCATTCCAATCAGCCCTAACTTTGCCAATAATGCCATGGAGAAATCAATATGATCATAAGCAGACCACTGCCCTCAACGAGAGTAGGGCTACCACTCAGCCCAAGCTCATCCTGGTAAGTGATGAGCTCGAAACCTAAAAGGACTATGGTCAACACCACTATCTCCTTTTTAGACGAAGATTATGAAGGGGAACAAACCCCTTACTAAGATACCCTGGTGATTTCTACCTACATTTCGGGCTAGAAAGTCAAAAGAGTGTTGATTAACACAAGAAGCATCATTGATATTCTCTTCAATCAAACATATGAGTAGATGAAACATGAGTTGAAACCAAAGTTAAGGCCTTATGATCACAAGCTATATGGTTTAGATAACCGGGCCATCCGACCTTAGGGAATCATAACCCTACCCCTCAAGCTCGGTAAAGAGCCATGTAACGTCATGTACTTAGACTTGCTCATGGTGGCATGTTGGTCCTTTACAATGCCATAATAGGTAAAGCTACATAGTCGATTTTTAGCATGATCGTTTCTCAACCCCACCTCAAAGCCAAATTCTCAACCTCAACTAGGATAGGGATATGTCAAGGAGATCAAGAACAATATTGACACTTGTACATCAAAGCTCTAAAGGGAGATCGTGTATATACTATAGACACAGAACCAGACAATGGATCCAAGCATCGAGGTGAGCCAGCCAAGCTCACAAAAGAAGTTGCATTGGGCAATAACCCCAATCATACCACAAAAGTGGGGGGGTGTATCATTCCCCTCCTCTGTTGTTTGCTTCTGGAAGAAAGACAACGTATCCTAGAAGGCCTCCATAGTGGCGAGTGTAGCAACCATGTTAAAGCCTAATTGCTACATACCCAAGTCGTGCAAGCTGGATACTTCTGGCCGACAATGAAAGTCGGCATAAAGGAGTTTGTCTAACGATGTAAGTGTTGTCAAAATATTGCTCCCATAGACCATGCCCCAAGTGCAAACCTGCTCTGCTTCACTAGCCTGTGGTCGTTCACCATGTGGGGATTGGACATTTTAGGCCCTTTTCCTCCCTCAGCAGGTCAAAGGAAGTTCATAATAGTTGGATGTAATTACTTCACAATATGGGTAGAAGCCAGTGGCAAAGGTTATGGATAACACTTCATCTACACAAACATCATAGTTAGGTTCAGAGTCCCACACTCCATAGTGATGGATAGTGGGAGGCAATTCAACGCTAAGAGAATCAAAGACTTCTGCATCGAATACCATGTCACTCCGCACTACACCTTGGTTGTACACCCTAAAGTTAATGGCTAAGTCGAAGTAATCAACGAGACAATCATGCAAAGCTTAAAGGCCTAGGTCAACCATCAGAGTAGCAAGTAAGCTAATGAGCTACCCAACATCTTAAGGCAATACCACACCACTCGATGAACCTCGATAGATGAAAACCTTTTTTTTTCTAGCTTTTGGATTAGAACCATCCTACCTATGGAGCTAGAACTACCAAACATTCGAACCCAGTCCTACGATGAACTAATCAACAAAGTCGGCCTTCAAGAAGAGATCGATGCCATAGTAGAGGCTTGAGACACCGTGAACAAAAGAGTTACAGCCTACCAGCAGAGGGCAGTCTGGTACTATGGTAAGAAAGCTAGGCATAAAGTCAAGCATAAAGTCTTTCTCCTAGGAGACCTTGTTTGTAGAAAGTTAGAGGCAATAGGGTCTGAAGAAGCCTAAGGAAAACTTGCCCTGAACTAAGAAGATCCCATTAGAGTGAAAGAAGTTCTAAGAAATGGAGCATACAAGCTTGAAACACTAGATGGCAAGCTCATCCCAAGAACTTGGAATGCCAACAACTTGAGAAAATTTTTTGAATAGCTGTAACTTACTTATGTGTAAAATCTAAACACGAGAAGAAAATAATCATGAATGAAATGAGGATTCTATGATTAATAATGCATCTCCATGATCTTCCTCTTATGCACCCAAACGAAAAAATATATTTAGCAAGGAACTTCGCCCCCTCATGCTGAATGAGTTCTAGTAACTCCCCTCAAGAGCTCAGTTGACACCCCCTTAAGGGTAACTCCCCTCAAAAGCTCAGGTAACTGCCTCACAAGGGTAACTTCCTTCAAGAACTCGAGTAATTCCCTCTCAAGGGTAACTCCCTTCAATGGCTCTAGTAACTTTCTTTTAAGGGTAACTCCTCTTGTGATCTTGGCTAACTCCCTCTTAAGGATAACTCTCCTCGAAGGATTTAGATCGTTAAAAAAAAAAAAAACGACTACAGTAACATTGACAAAAGGCATCAAGAAAAACAAATTTCGAACAAGGGAACTATATTTATTAATTTAAAGGAGATTATTATAGTAGTTTTGATTAGCATTCCGGCCAAGGAATACAAAGTAAAATTTTTGCAAGTACAAACTTCTTCGAGCTGAAAACAACTTTAAGCAGCAAGACTTCAGAAAGCATTTGAATCTCAAATTAGAGGAATTCTCCTATACCTAACCGACCACAACCCGACACCCAACACCAATTTAGTTTTTAGGTAGAATAGTGTAAACCTATTTATAATACGATGCTGTCAAGGTTAGGGCCTCGTGATGTTGACATCGAATGAGCTATTGTTGAATATAGGAGCTTTCGAAGCGGGAGGCAATCAGATGTTGAGTTTGTAGTGAAGAACTTCTTGAGTGGAAAGCTAATCACTGATGGAGATGTGGCTTGATTCTTTATGTAATCATAGCCTCTCTCTCTCTTTCTCTCTCTCCCCCACACACACCCCCCCACATCATCTATTGAGTTGAGCTCTAGAGGGAAGACAATGTTGGGAAGATTTAAGATTTCTGAGCTTTGGAGCTTGACTAGGCAGGTGTTTTATTTTTTGTTACTAACCCTTTGTTTTCTTTTTTTCAAAGTCTGAGGTGCTGGTGGTGGATGCGGGTGCCATTCTTGCTAGTCTATCAAAGAAGTGAAAGAGGGCTTCAACTAAGAAGAGGGTGGATAGTGGAAAGCACCCTATTGAAGTCGAGCTTCAGGCCGTTGAGGTCATCATGCTAACTATTGATTTGGATGGACAAGATCCAGGGGGTACTGTTGTTGAGGTCAAAGGTGCTGCTTTTGAGGTAAGAGGTGTTGTTGCTAAGGTTGGAGGTGTCGACCTCAATGTTTGCTTGGTGGAGCTACCCCATCGTGCTAGGTCTCGTGAGGAGTAGAGTTCAACTCAATATTCTCCCATGCCTGCTTGAGCTTAAAGTGTGCCATCTCTTGTAGTGCAGGCTGTTGGGAGCAACAATAGTGGCAGTGGTTAGGGGTTATGGGAGTCAACCCGGGAGAGGAGATCCTAGCGGGCCTATTGATTTTATTGAAGGCAGAGCTCTAAAGTGGAGAGATGTATTTGTAGAGTGGCCTTTCTTCGATGAGATAGCCGGTTTAGAGGATAGAAAGAGGTTGAGGGCTTTTCATAGTGGATTGTCATTAGTGGACTTGGCTGTGGACTTTTTAGTGTGGAAGATGTACAAGGTGAGGCCGCTACTTTCCTCACAAAGTCCGTTTAGAGGATAAGAAGAACTCTCTTGTTGTTTGTTTTCAGGCTTTGGTGACGACTGCCGAAGCTTTCAAAATGTAAAGGGAGGGACCATGAAGTGGTACGTTATGCTCCTTTTTTTTGTTGAACTTTTTGTTGTTGTTAGTTGAGCGTTTTTTCTTTTGTTTATGGTTTAAAGGAGCTTGAGACACTAAAGGTCAGCTTGAAGAAAGAGCTTTCTAAGGTTAGGCAGAGTGAGATGGGGTGCAAAAGAAAGCTACTTACGGTAATGGATGAGAATGAGAGACTATGTAAGGAGATAGAAGAAAAGGTCTTACGGTGTCAAGCCGACATGCTTAAGGTGATGAAGTGGCTATTGCACGTCATAGCAATGGTCATGGAGTATGAAGACAAGTGTGAGAGCATAAGGTAAGAGCGGGATATATTGTCACGTCAATTGAGTGATGCCCAGCTGGGGTATGGCAAGCAGAAGTAGGAGCTCGAGCTCGTCACTTTAGAGATTAGTAAGCTGAGGGAGAGCATTCAATCATCCAATTTGGCATGGGAGAAGTTGAAGGTAGGGCTATTGAATTTGTTGTTATGCGAGTAATCTTTGTTGTTTTAAGTTTTGTCCTCATTGTTTCCTTAGTGTTGTTGAAGGGCTGTGTCAAGGACCTAGAGAGCAATCTGCTCATCCTAGAGCTTACCAAGAAGCGGGTTTAGAGAGAGTTCTTCAAAAGCAAGTAGTAGAAGGAGGTTATGGTCAAGCTCGTTTCTTATATAACCAAGCTAACAAGGAATTAGGTGCTGGAGAGGTATCTAAACTTAGACCTAAGTTTTATGGGTGCTCGTTTAGGGGAGGTTCTTGCAAAGACTAATGATAATGACAAGGAGGACGATGGAGAGGGAGTTGAATGAGGAGAAGTTGAGGTTAGTGCCCTAGCTAGGGCAGATCAAGCTAAGGTTGCCATCATTGCCGAGGCTTAGGGATCTAAACGGGGTAAAGTTATTACTATGATCGTGACTCGGGAATTTGATTAACAGATCATGGGGTCGATGGCTATTACTCTAAGGTTTGTTTGGCTAGCTTTTTTCGGCAATATATACATTTTTTTTAAACTTTTTTTCTAATCAATTGTTTATCAACAAATAAATATAAATAAAAAAAAGTTGACAGTTCTAATAAAAACATCAAATAAATCAAATATAGATGCAAATCGGACACACATATATATATTTATATATTATTTCGATATAAATATAGGTACAAATGAAAAACAGACCATCCAAACGGATCCTTATACTAACATTCCTACCACAAAGCCCTATATTTACGCGTGAGTTGATGCATCTTAATACCATGAGAAAACATAACAATCCAATTCCAACATCTCACTATACAACACGAATAATTATATTCCCTCTGTAAACCCTCCATAAGTCCCAACTTTTAGCAGGATCAATTGTCATACAGAGGTCATGTAAATTCATCTTCATAAGTGATACCCGAATTAGAAGTCAGGTGGAGTTTACTCTTACTTTCATTGTTCACACCATAAGTTATTCGATGCCAATCCCTCCCAACTTCTCCAGTCTCCAAGATCGTTTCCCGGTCAACATTCTCATCCTCCCCATCTTCTCTTTCTCTCAACAGCGCCAATAACCTCTTTGCCTTCTCCCTTGCTCTGTTGCTGCCTTTCTTCTCAATTTCCTTCAGTACCTCAACAGCATCCACTTCTTTCAACAACCCCCTAAACCTGAAATTCCCGTGACTCAATGCATGAAGAGCACAAACACAATACTCCCTTGTCAATTTATCATCCCTTTCCTTCAACAGCCCAACCAGCAACTCAACCGTGTGTCCATCCAGCATCACAGACCTTCCCCTATTGCAAGCAGCCAGATTGCATAAATCCAGCAATACCCGGCTTGCCAAACTGCCCCCTTCTTTCACAATCTCCAAAACCGACATTTAGCCTCATCTATTACTATTAATTTATGCCATAGTTTCTAGTTGTACAATTAAAAAGAAAAAAAAGGCTAAGTGAAGGAAAAACTTAAAATTTTCATAATAACCGTATTGGTGCAGATCATTTAACAACAGATGTACCTACTTAGCTAGTACATTTATCATAAAAGGAACAGAATTGATAGTGGACTTCAGCAAGCACATATTATGGGAAATAAGAGAGCTCATCCCTGATAACTCAAATTCTCGGTTTTCACTAACTAGGAACATCTATGGTGACATTAAATAAACAGTAAATAAATTGACAGGATCACTTGTAGATAAAGGGCCACTGGTTCAAGATCATATGGACCACTTAGAGATACCTACAGGACCGATCACACGATCGAGAGCCAACCAGATCCAAGAAATGTTCAACGGATTTTGCATTGAATTTGTCCGAGGAGCTGAAAATGGATTGAAGAGTTTGTTGGAAGCCGGACTAAGGTTGATGAACTTTATTTAAGCTCAAGCAAGAGAACAATTCGCAGATCAAAACGGAAGTTAGGCCATATATGCATTGGAGGAGACCGACCCAGAAGCTAGTTGCACTCCAGGCCGGCCGGGAGGAGCTAAACCAACTTAATCGACCGGAGACTGGTGACCAGGGGCGATTTGACAAGCAAACGTCGGGACGCCCTTGCTCTTGAGTTCCATTTCTTCCTATGCATGTCCAAAGTTGTCGTCAGCATGGGTTTTTGTCCGGTTTAGCTATATATGTATTTATGAAAGTTTCCGGGTGTAAATTTTGTCATATCTTTAGTCATGTAACACCAGGGGCAAGCTATCTTTATTATAATAGATAGATGTATTGCCAATATTTACTTTCCATATTCTAGTAGGATTGGAGCCTATAAACAGGCTTAAATACTATCTCTATATTAAGTTTTACACATTATTGAATTTGAGAGATTCATATCTTTCTTTTAAGATTCTTCTAAGAACAGTTTACAAGAATACATTTTTGTAGAGTTTGATTATTCTAAGGTTCTTGCCTCTCAATAGCCAATGGGTTGAGGTTTTCTTATACTTTTGGTTCTTGGCTCTTTATAGCCAACAGAGCAAACCTCTATCAATTGCAGTCTTGTTTTGTGTTTCAATACGAATTAAGATCCAAACCTGTATTTAGAAAATCCAGGGATTTCACATATCAATATATTGTTGTTGGATCCCAAGACAGGTTCATGGGGTTGGTATCACTTCTCCTTGAAAGATATGTATACAAATGGAATAATAAAAAGCATAACACCAGAGTCCCAATTCACTGGCTTTGTAGCATTAGGTTCGTTACATAATCTTAAGATCGTTGTTGCCTATCGTCATTTGTTTATTTGTTTACCAACCTGCTTTGCATATTTATTTTACGAAACTCATGAAGCAAGGTATGGCATATAGCTGTTTAGACAAGTTGGAGTAAGTTATAATTCATGCATATGTGGTACATGATTTGGTAGATATGTCCCTTTATTCTTTGTTTTTCTTTTAAGCCTCATGAAGCATGTATGGTACGTAGTTTTTCAGATAACTAAGCTGAAGTAAGGTATAATCTATGCTCATAGACATGGAGAACATGATTGGCATGGGGAGCATTTTGATGTGCAAAAGCAAAACGTTTGTGATTCTTGAAGTATGAGGATTGTCCAATTATCTTTTACTAAATAAAGTTGCCATGACATATTGATGACAAAAGAAAAATGCATGTAGCTACTGGCTAGGCTGAAGAAACTAAGGTGTAAGTACATGCAATGCACAAATGAAGGTGAAGATTAGTATATGTTACTTCTAGTGCATATTCCATAACTGCATGTCAACCTCAAAATATAAGACATAACATAGAGATGTACTGCAACCATGTTTAGTCTATGAAACTATGTATGTTGGTTTAAGGGATTTTTAAGAATTTAAGTGTGGTTTACATAACAAATGAAAGCAGGATGTTCACAATATTTTCCTTAAAAAAGATGAATGAGAATACTTGAACAGAAAGCCTTTGGTTTATCAGGTAATATTGCTCTCAAGTTGGGCCTTGAGATAAATTATTATACAAGGAAATAATAGCATAAGAAGAGGCCTAATTTTATATATATAAGCACTTGAACTGTAAGTACTTTAAAGATATGACATTCAAAATTTCATACAAACAAGATATAAGGAGCTGTTTCAAAGAAAGCAATCAGGTTAAATAGCACAATAAATACAATGGACAACTCACATTTTAGCAAATGGATGCCACTAACAGGCATGTACATTGTAGTAGCCACATTGGTTTGTGCCATACCAATTATAGGAGATCTTATGGAGGGCTTGTCGAGCAAATAGTATTGGATCCCATCTGGGTACGCCTCATTAAATTCCCTTTCTCTAACCATTTTATGAGCAGGAACCAAGCTATCTATGGATATGAGCACAAGA
The DNA here is from genome assembly GCA_024138025.1 of Combretum micranthum. NCBI lineage: Eukaryota > Viridiplantae > Streptophyta > Magnoliopsida > Myrtales > Combretaceae > Combretum > Combretum micranthum. Next base: position 333,837 of record JAMXBD010000468.1, on the reverse strand, counting down.
ATACCACGACAAATAGATCACTTGCTAAACTTGGTACGTTTGCTTTTACGTGTATTGCCCATGCTAGCATCCATCCTTCTCTAGGAAAAATGGAGAATGGTGAGCTACTATCAAATATTGCAGCTCTTTCTATCCTTGTCATCTCTTCAATAGCAAGTCTTTGTGTCTAATTAACAACTGGAGTCATTGATACATTCAAAACAACACATATTATCATGTTAGCCATGATGAGTCTTCTTCTACTCCATTGCATTTCATCAGCTGGGCTTGTTTCATTCTTGAAACGCCTTTATCAAAAGAATTATGAAGAATAGGACAAATCAGCATGAAAGGAATGGATTGAGGTTGAAGATAATAAACATCCTCAAAACCAAGGAGTTGAAACAACATCTAAACAGATTTTCTATGTTAGCTTATTCCAACTGCCCACATTTTCTACTAGGTTGGTTATCTCGAGGTGCTCCTCCTATGATATATGGATTAGTGGCTACAATAGTGTTTTTTTTTTTTTTTTACTCAGATTACATCTATATCTCATGGGGACAAATTCTTGTCTTCAATGTCAGACGGTAGTAATTCTACTAATGATTGGTCAATTTTATGGATTTATATGACTCAAAATATAGCTTTAGGATTGGGAACCATTGTCTTGAGCATGAGAGGGTTTTATATTGCCATAATATACTTGAAGGAAGTGGGCTCACCCGCACGGACAAAATTTGAATTGTTTGTAGGAGTTTTTCGATATAACTATGATTACATTGTTTATTCACAACACAAGAGCCTTATTTATAAATTAAAAATGACTCTACTCGCTTATGTCCACTTTCTATTCTGTTACTTTCTCGCTGCCATTAGCCAATTGGGTTTTTTCATTATTGAACTAATTTGGAGAGTTATTTATGGCTATTTGTATTTGGACCAAAAGGAGATGTATCACTTGTAAACTGCCTCACGGGCCCAGTCCAGCAACTCGACCTGAAGTGCTAGCATCGAATGTTAGTGGACAACATAATTCTGCTATGCCAGGAGTGTTAGAAATGGAAGCATCGCTCAAGTGGAAAATGAAATTCATTTTTCATGTTACTCGCAAATATATGACTACAAAGGAAAGAAATACATAACATATTGAAGAATTACTAAGACAATATCTTTTTGATGACTTTAGAGGAGTTTTTAGCTTTTACGGTGAGGACGTTCATCCGTCGAATTTTCAAGTATCTCCACTTAACTGTTGGTCACTTCTAGTGGTGACACTAACAAACATTGCAATTTCTCTTCCTAATGTAGATCACCATTCCATTGAAAATTTGGTTAAAGGTGTAAAGGAGGGTCTTGTATTTGTCAAGCTAATAGAAGACAAGTTCAACAACCAACCACATTTCATCACTGTTTGCTTTGCAGCATATGAACTGTGGGCACGAGACTTTGGGGTATGCTTAAAAGGGATAAACAGACCTGCTTCTCATAATAACAAACCAATAGAAATTCTTGAGCCAATTGGATCTCCTGCAAAAAATGACTTTCATAATTTTGCTGCTGATATACAACAATATGAAAAAGTGGCAGCATATTGTAAGTATAGGCTACGTGAGACGTTGTTGATGGAATATAGAGATGCAAATGAGCCGACTATTTAACCATCAAGTGAAAGATTATTCGAGCAACTGCGCTTTACTATTGTTGACATCTTAGGAGCTTGCCTCACCAATCCAAAATATTATATTCTGACATTCTTTGGGATACCGAAAAGATTATGGAAATCATTGAAATAAGAGAGATTCCAAAAATGAATTGGGAAAAGATGGTATTCCTTGATGAATGGGGTAAATATTACAAGAAACAAGGGCAATTACCTTAACACTAAAGGATGGATGTTAGTTGAATTTTCTTTTTTATTTTCTTTATTCAATATAGCTCTTGCTGGTCCATTTATTTGTCTATACTATTTTACATGTATTGGTTTCAGTCTGTATGACCATTATTATTATTATCATTATGGTATATTGGCGCTCCTTACTTCTTATGTTGAAGGTTGAAAAGAAGCCTTTTGCAACTGCAATTTGCGGGCATTTACTAAAAGCAGGATTAATTTATTTTTACTAAAATATGGAAATTATTTAATTTCTTTTCGCAAGCTTAAAAACTAATGACTAGCAAAAGATTAAATAGATTGGCAATAAATAAATTATTGAAAAAGAAAATAAATAAGTAGGTATTCCAAGTAGACTTTTGTTGGTAGAGATGTGAATCTGATAGAGCATCATTCTTCAAGAATTGGGCCTCACAAAGTCTTAGATCAATAGAAGCTAGGCCTGCAAGACAAAACATGGTTAGTGATACTAGGGGGTTATTCGGTGTGGCAACTCCAATGCTTAGGTTAATGGACAATTCAACAGCTAAAAGGTAATAAAAGAGTCAACGTGTCTTACTCGAATGTGCTTGGGTTTATTTATAGGAGTAGATCCACAATTCATTAGGAAAGTCAATAAACTCAAATAAGGAAAGCGCCTTCCAATTGTTTAGTAAAGTGAATTTATGAAGATATAATAACCATATCTTCTAGATTGGGAAGCCTTATAGAAACTACCGTGTTAATCGGAGATATCTGGTAGGTTAGCTTGCCTTATAGAAACTACTGTGTTAGTCTGAGATATCTGGTAGGTTAGCTTACTTGCTCAAAATATATATGCAACCTTAGTAGACAAGCATAAGATCAACAATAGGTAGCCAAAGCATGGCGATTATAGAAATTATCAACTTCTCTTGCTTATAGTATTTATGCAAATGAGGTTCAGAGAGAGATCTAACACACTTGGCTAGGGGTTGCATGAATGGAGAAGCATGATAAAGGAACATGAGTTTGACATCTTTCTCTCTGGTTATGGTTGGACACTTCCAAACAGATGGAGGTTACAAAGCCCAACCAAGACAAATTGAGTTCCCTTTGTTCATGGGAGCAGATTTTGTGTGTACCTAAAGTTCCTAGAGTTTGGACTTTGACTACCCTTCTTAAAGGTTGAAAAGTAATGAATGAATTACTTCTAGGTAAGTGCATCTCAGTAGTCAAACTCCTAGAAATTATTGGTCGTCACTAGACTATAAGACCATTGGTAGTTTAGTCTGTTAGACAACTATTATTTTACATGAATTCTTTTTATTTATTCTATTATTATCATCGTCATTGTTTTTAGTATATTGTTGCTTCTCACTTCTTATGTAGACTGAAAAGAAGTCTTTTGTAACTCCAATCTTCAGGACATTTACCTAAATTACTTATGCTGAACAATATGGAAGTTTAATTTCTTTTCCAAGCTTGAAAATTAACAGCTAGTAAAAGTCTAAACATATTGGACAAATAAATAAAAAATAGGCAAACTATTATAAAGGTAAAAATATGGAAAAAGAAAATGACACAGCGAGTTAGCATGGATAGAATGAGAAAACCTAACAAGTGAATCTCAAATTCACAAGAATTGCATGTAATGCAATAACTAGAGAGAATGCTCTCAAAATTAGGTTTCGATTTGAAAATATGATATAAGTTTTTTTTTTTTTTTTTTTTTTTTACACAAAGCCTTAAAAGACTGTTTTATACTATTACATGAGGAAATCTAAAAGAAAAAAAATCCTAAAAAGATAAAATAATAAATGCAATATTGACCAATAATAAAAACAAATAATAAATACAAATCTAAATGGGAAAATAATAAATGTAATTTACACCAATAATAAATACAAATAAATCCTATGACATAACCGACAAAGTAAGCCGATTTTAAGGCTAGTCAAAGCTGGTGGTGTAGTAGCTTGTCGTATGCATCATTCTCTGCGACATGAGAAAAATTCGTCCTTGAGTTTGAGATTGACTCTGGATAAAAAGTTCTTCAACCTCGGAATAACAAAAATACATTTGGAATCACGAGTATCCTTCAAGATCAAATATGAACCTCTTTTGTAGACATGCTTGTACTTTCTCCTGCAAAACTTCACTCCCCTTCAACTCCACCATCTTCTTTCCCACTTATTTATCTTCTTTCCACTCCTTAACACCCCCTTGTATCTCCTGGGCAGTCTTAATCTTTTTAATAAAAACTTCGATGAAACATTCAATTGTGTCGTAGATTTGTGGCTTTAACGTCTCAAGACTTCTCTCTTGCTAACCATTTGTTCTATAACTTTAATGTCGCAGTTTTTATCCATAGTTATTGAAAATCCTTCTTTCTCATTCACATCCGTAGTAACATGGATTTGAGCAACCTTGGAAGTCTCTTATGCTAGTGTTTTCATAGATTTGCTTTCACTAACTTCAGGAGTTTTAGCATCTTTTGTGACATTTTTAGCGGTACTTTATGAATGAATCCCTTTTTGTCAGGTTCAGGGGAAATAAATGGTGGATGTTCAATTTTTTCATCTACAAGTTTTCCTTCTATTATAAGAGTCTCTTCCATGTGTTCTTCCCCATTCTCTTTTGGAATAGGATTTTCTTCCTCTTTCAAATCATTATTTTGTGCCAACATCATAATCTCTTTGGTATATTCATGTATCGATTTCTTTTCTTAATGACATTTGTGGTCTTGTTGTAACATGATTTCCTCATAATTAAGAGGAATAAATTCATCTTTTAAATCTCTCCCACAAAGCAAAAGCTCTTCTCTTTATCCTACAAGCGACCAACCACACCCAACGCTCCTTCGGAATTCACATAAAATCAAAGAACCTGTCCGCCTCAGCCATCCAATCTAGAAATTCCTCAATATTTAAATTACCGTTAAAGCTAAGAATATCTTCCTTTAGGTAAAAATCGCTACCATTGCCTTGGTCTCACCCATAGTAATCTCATTCACATCTACATCCACCTTCACGACCTCTTCTTCATGGATGTCTATTTTCTTACAAGATCTCATCCTCTTTAGCGAAGCCTTCATCTAAAAATTGAGTCTAACAATTAGCACCAATAGATTTGACAACAAGATCACCACGAGCGTATTTTGCCCTTGGTCGTCACCTATAATCATTCATATTCCTGTTGGTATCGAGTCCCATTGCACCGAAACACTCAACCAAGTCATCAAACCACTATTCACAATGCCAGAATCGCTAATCCATGTCACTCAACACTACTCCTTAAGCTTGCACTTCGGTTCGCAGGGCTTCCACGTTCCTAACAACGTCTGGAATGTGATCGCCTCCTAAACTGCTGTCTCTAGAGAGAATGCTCTCAAAATTAGGTTTTAATTTGAAAATATGATATGAGTTTTTTTTTTTAACACAAAGCACTAAAAGACTATTTATATTGTTAAATGAGGAATTCTAAAAGAGAAAATCCTAAAAAGGTAAAATAATAAATGCAATATTGACTAATAGTAAAGACAAATAATAAATACAAATCAAAAAAGGAAAAAAGTAAATACAATTTACACCAATAATAAATACAAATAAATCTTGTGACATAACCGACAAAGTAGGTTGGCTTAAAGGCTGGTCAAAGCCAGTGGTATAGCTAGTCAATGCCGGTAGATTAGTAGCTTGTCGTTCGCATCAGAAAATCACTATAATTGAAACTTTTTTCATACTTGACCACATGAGGCAATAGCAATGAATGCTAAATTAGTTGTGCTCTGGCTTACGTGTGTCTAGAAATTGGTAGCTTAAGAACTTGTGCTTTTGAGTGTTAAGCACATGCTGCTCGTTAAATTCACTATAATTACAATTTCATTATAGTTTTATTCCTTACGAATAGCTATTACGACGTTTAGTTCATTGAATAGCGATTCCACAATGAATCAAAATTACACAAAACATTAAATACCCATTCTTTATTCAAAGTTATTAATATCAATTCAATATTTAAATTGTCTTTATTTTTTCAAAATACCACCGTTTAAATAAAAAATTATTATAGAAAAATCCTATTACATCTGTATTCCATTCCTCTATAATAAGAATTCCATTACAACCTTATTCATTTAGTGAAGTAAACAAGCCAACGTTTCTGAATGCTTGTCTGTGTGCATATATGCTCTTTCCTCTTGCATACTATCTACGTTTGACCCATTTGTTCGTGCACACTTGCTTCCCTTCAAATGGGATTTCGTTGTGAATATAAATTATGGTTTTTTTTTTCCAGTGTTGTGTTGTTAAACCTAGCCCCTTCTTGAAAATGGTTTGGTTCAAGCCTCATTTCAACCCATTCATCTTGTGAACCATGATCGTCTAAAATGTCTAGATCAAACCTTGATCGAGTCTAACAACATTTTGAAGCTATTATCATATCATTATGCATAAAAAATTGTGAAAATATGATTCTAAAGTTTTATTAAATTTTTATTTGGAATTCAAAAATTAGTTTATAAAATGAAATTAAGAAAAAAAATGCTCATGTTTTGCATTAAGTTAATGGGAAGTTAACTATCAACAATAATATTTTAAAACTTTATTTAAAATGTATTTGGAATTCTTTAATTAGTTAGTAAAGTACAAGTAAAAAAATGAATATTCAAAACTTGCAACATATGTTAATGTGAACTTAAAATACAATTGATTATTTTAAAAAATTGAAAATAAAGGATTTTGAAAAGTTCAAACTTTACTAAATTTCATTTGTAGATGACTAAAACTAAGACAACCCAAGAGTAGGCCATGGGGCCTGGCCTCTCATACAATTAATGAAAAAGGCTATAGGCCCTACAACAAACTCATTGGATAGCCCTGAAAAAGACTATAGGCTAGGAGACGCAAACATTTGCTGATGAAGTCTTGCGTTGCTATAACTATTTAGGAAATCCATGCTTGACCAAGCGTAACAGCTGCTATTGGTTTGCTGTGTTTGGATTGTTTGATTTTTGTTTATATTTGTATTTTATTTGTAAATGATTTGTATCTAGTTTGTTTGATATATTTATGAGTAAAAATATCTATTTTTTATTTGTATGACAAACAATTTAAATCGAAACGACAACATGCCATCGGGAGACCAATGAACCAAACAAAACCATATAGAATTTATGACATTGATATTCCCGAGGTTTGCATCTCTTTGGGAGTTCAATATTCTTTAAATAAATGATAAATTGCTGGTCACATGTTCAATTAGAATAAGAAATTTGTAAGAGTCGGGACCAACTCAGTAATTAATCGAATTGCTAATGGGTAAGAAGATGCTTAGATCAAAGTAGATTTGGCGATGAATTTTTGATAGATTGTGTGAAGTTCTCAGCTGACACTAGTGGAAAGAAATGGGTTGTAATTATATAAGGTAATCACTTTTTTGATATCCTTCATACAAGTGGTAACCTAACTAAGGGCCTTTTTGATTCGATATTTTGGGTATCGTTTTGGCATTATTTTGGTGCTAACAGATACTGAATTGATAGTAAATCGATACTGATATGATACCGATTAAAAACTGACAGTTTTACTCATAAATTGATCAAACTGAACAAATAATAAACCGATACCGATACTAAATCAATACCGAATCGATACTGAACTGATACCAAAGGTATTTAAATAAATGGATATTTACCAAGTGTAGCTTTTGATTAAGTAAAATAGAAGCAACTGATGACAATAATAATTTTAAGTGAAATATCGATAATTGTCAATATAATAATCAATTGGGCTTAGGCACGGGTCAGATCGATCCAAGAACTAGCACAATTCAGCATCGGCAGGTCTAACCCGCATGCTATCCTAATGGCTCAAGCCAAGTCAAATCATTAAAATTAAAAAAAAAATAAAAAAATAGGTGAAAGAAAAGATATAAAAAGATTTGGCCAAAAAAATGGTAGAAATAGATATTTAAAATCATTTTCATGTGAATAGATGGGTCTGTTTGGATTGTCTGTTTCTCATTTTTATTGAAACGATATATATAAATGTGTCTAATTTGCATCTATTTTTTTATCCATATTTGATATATTTGATCTTTTTATGAGAACTACCAACTGTTTTTTACCTGTATCTATTTTTTGATAAATAATTCATTAAAAAGAAGTTTGAAAAAAGTGTTGTGTCTATCAGAAAAAAGCTATATGAACAAACATGATTATAAGTATATCAATTCATAACATTAAATGTGTTGTCATTATTGTCAACGCATGTAATAGACCTTTATAGGCTTGCAGTAAAATTTGATTTCCAATTTCCTAATGATGTGAGGCTTATATTAGGTATTTGTCTTGAGTGTTTTAAAGTCCCATATTGTTGAATTATACATGGATGTGATTATGCATAAATAAATGTAGACCCACTAGTATTCTTTAACAAACGTGGTTTCAAGAAAGACTTGTGTGCATGGAAGTTCCCGAGTCTAAATTTCTTGATATCTCACTATTTTATGGAATTTTTACAACGAATTTGCCATGGTTGTATGGTCTAAAAGCTACAGAGTTTATTTAATAATTATTAATAGTCTACAATTAGATTTAAAAGGTGCATAGGTTACAATGTGTAGATGTATGGATCTAATTACAAAGGCCTTGAGCCTAATTCTTATTTGAGTTTAACTCTTTGAGTTAATGTGGCAAGGCTTAAAGAGTTAGGCCATGTTTAATTGGGATGATCCAGGAAGATTTGGCATAGAAGGTTTGGAGTAAGGTCCATTGGAATTGGCCTGCTTAATCCTAACATTTCTAAAATTGGCTTACACACATTACAACGAAAGCCTTTATGGGCCTGGGTCCATAAGGGAACCCATATCCATATCTACCATAAGAGGGACTCGTCCTAGCCATTTGTCGTCTGTCTCATCTAACATATGACATTGATGACTAGAGTCCTTATGAATACCTCTAGCCCCCATCTCATTTAGAGAAGAGGAAATCTTGGAAAAACGCTATTGTGCTGCTAGATTTCTATCTTAGTGAATCAATTGCTTGATTTACTCAAGAACACATATGATCTCATGATATTTAGTGAGGTTGATGCTTTTTAGCTTACCTACTTGTCACATGTGTATTAGAACCTATTGAGACTACCTACTTCTCTTCCCTACATAATTCTCTCTTGATCACCCTCATGCATGTTGTTTTCCTAGGTCACGTGAAACGTGATAGTCACGTGGCATGCACATGATCGTTGCATCTAAATCCTTACTCACACGTTCTTGGTGACTCCACTGGGGAGTATGGAATTCGACACTTGCATCACGGCATCTCCAAGAAAGAGACCTATTAACCCTGCTGGGGGTACGACTCAAGAACCCAATGCTAATCCTGAAGTTGTTGAACATGACATACTAGCACTTAAGGCCAACCTGCTGGTACTCAACCTGGCAATGCTACAATCTCACACGTTGTACAAGAAAATACTACGCAGGTTAATCAATCAATGCAAGAGTCCATGAGACAATTCTATCAATTCATGATGATGCTTGCTCGATACCTGAGGAGGTTTGTTCTTCTTCTTTAGATACCATACTGATTCAAGAAATTCAACCTACCCAAAATGCAAGATCAAATAAAGTTACATGAGAAATTGGATCTAGCATGACTAGAAGAGGCGGCGCGGCCAATCTTTGTTAGCAAAAGTTTGCTACAAGATATTAAGAATCCTCTCATTGATCTATTAAGAGAATATAGAAATGTGTTCGATTGGGCGTATAGTGAAATGCTAGGCTTAGATCTTAGTCTTGTGGTGCACAAGCTAAACACTGCTCCAGGAACCACTCCTATTAAGCAAGGACAACGGTTTTTTTGTCCTAAAGTAGAAGATCAAATCAAACAAGAAATTGAGAAGTTACCTCATGCATGCTTTTATGAAACCAAGTGAGCATCCTACTTGGCTTGTGAATGTCATACGTGTTAGGAAGAAGAATGGTCAAATAAGGGTATGTGTAGGTTTCAAGATTTGAATAAGGCTTGTCCCAAAGACGATTTCCCTTTGCAAAACATAGATACCTTAGTGGATATCACCGTTGGACATGAATTTTTTTCATTCATGGATGGTTTTAATGGATATAATCAAAATAGAATGCAATTAGGGATGCTAACCATATTACCTTTCGACCACTTGTTGGGAATTTCTATTACACTATCATGCCCTTTAGGTTAAAGAATGCTAGCGCTACTTATCAAAGAGTAATGACAGCTATATTTCATGATTTGATGCATGGTATCATGGAAGACTATGTAAACAACGTAGTTGTGAAATCAAAGCATATGTTTGACCACTTGGTTCATCTTCAAAAGGTTTTTGAATTATGTCGATTGTATAAGCTTCGCATGAACCCTATAAAATGTGTTTTCAAAGTTACTTCAGGAAATTTCCTTAGATTCGTGGTCCATAGGAAGGGAATTGATGTTGACCCCACAAAGATACACACTATATTATCTATGCCTTCGCCTACCACTTTGAACGTGTTGAAAACTTTCATGGGAAAAGTTTCTTATATTAGGCGATTCATGCTTGCACTTATGGAATTTTTGTATCCTTTACATTAGCATTTGAATGGGAGCAAGTCTACGAGGATGCAATTCAAAGAATTAAGAAAATTCTCACTTCTTCGCATACTTTGACCTTGCTTGTGAAGGGATTACCGATAATTTTGTATCTCACTTCTACTAATAGGTCCATTGGAGCCTTACTTGCATAGGAAATAGATGGCTAAGAAGGCCAGTCTACTGTTTGAGTCGTTTGCTTCAAGGAAGTGAGATCAAATGCCCAGCTTGCGAAAAGCATTATCTCACGTTGGTATTTGCCACTCAAAAATTGCATCACTAGTTCTTAGCACACTAGGTCAATCTTATCACTTGATCAGGTCCCATTAAGTATTTACCGTCATGACCAGTATTGTCTGGGCATGTTGCAAAATGGTTGTTGCTTCTTAGAGAATTCAAAATTACAATACAAACTCCTAAAGCTATTAAGTTACAAGCCTTAGTTGACCTCTTCGCTTATTTTCCAAATGAAGGTGAAGATGTGATCACAGATGCCATACTGGTGGAATTTCATCAAGACTCACGCATGATTGAAACAAAAGAAGAGTGGTCACTTTAGTTTGGTGGCTTGTTAGGAAGTTAAGGTTAAGGTTCAAGAGTCGTATTAACATCACCTAATGGCCAAGAAATACCCTTGGCGTTTAAACTCAACTTTCATTGCACTAATAATGAAGTTGAGTATGAAGTATTGTTACTTGGGATCATCTTTGCTTTGGAAGTTAGAGCAACCCATTTAAAGTATTTGTGATGACTCGAATATGATCATTAAGCCAATGGCAAGTATGTCTTCAAGGAGCCGACATTTATGCCTTTTAGGGCCACGAAACAAGCTATAATTGGAAAGTTCGAAGTGGTAAGATATGAATATACCAAGCGATCCACGAATCATTATGTAGATACGTTGGCGACATTAGCATCTAAGGTTCCAATGCGTTCCTTAGATGAAAGTTTAGACATCAAAGTTATTAAGAAAACCATCTCTAGCACAACCTTGCAATTGTTAAAGGAAGATGAGGAAATAGGAGATGACTGGCGCATTGGCATCTAGACACAACTAGCACACCCAATGCGGCTTCCATTGGGACTTTGAAGAATCTTATTCGCATCAATGGTGCCTTATACTTTAAAGAATAGGAGGGCGTTTTATCGTGATGCATTTATGCAAAATAAGCCCATCTCAAATTGGACAAGTACCATAAAATTTGGTATGAAGAAGAAGGACCTCCTTTATATCATCGTAGTCAATGTGTAGGTTGTTACTAGCCTTCAATGGCTAAAGATGCATCTCAGGTGCAAATTCATTGTCCCAAATTCTTTGAGTTACCAGATGCAAAAAAGATATAATTTTGTCGCGAGTGCTAGAGATTGGCATTGTTCGTATATCAACTACTTGAAAAATAATGTGCTACCAACTAATAGTACAGACACCAGAATGGTAAAAGGAAAAGCGCAAAAGTACCTAATGCATGAAGACGAGTTGTATAGAGTTTCATTTATGGAAACACATCTTAGATGTATTGCACTTCCTAAAATAGAACAAATATTAACTGAGGCACATGCTAGAGAATGCTGGGAGTGCCAAGGTGCATTATTATCAACTACTTGACATGGGGTACTATTGGCCGACCATGGAAATAGACAGCTCCAACTTTGTTAAGAGATGTGTTACTTGCTAACAACATGGAGATGTGATTCACACTCCTATGGTTGCACTTCATAGTTTGATAACCCTATGGCCTTTTCATATTTAGGCATTTGATATGATCGGTCCCATTCACCCACTATCTGAGGTTGTATTTAGATCTTGGCTAAAATTGAATACTTTACTAAGTGGGTAAAAGCCGTTCCTTTAAAGAAGGCAACAGGACCAATAGTTGCAAGCTTCATTAAGGAGAACATATATGTAGATTCGAGATTCCGAAGCATATCCTTTCAGATAATGACACTCCTTTCATCAATTCACATGTCCAATAACTATTGGAATCCTATAGTATTGATCATGTGGATTCGACCCCTTATTTCCTTAAGGGCAATGGCCAAGCGGAAGCTACAAACAAGATTATTTTAAAAGTGTTCATTCGTATGGTACACAACAACTATACAGAATGGCATGATAAGCTACCTCTAGTACTTTGGGCTTATAGGACTTTGAAGTGATGACCAACAGAAGCGACACCTTTTTCACTAGTGTATAGTACTAAAGCAATTGTTCCCATAGAGGTTTTGATCCCTTCAGCACGATTAGTGATCAATACTGAGCTTGAGCTAGATGCCTTACACATGATAGATTTAGAAGCCTTAGATGAAAGGCAAGACATGGCCAAAAGCAACTTAATCAACTACCAACACAAGCTTGGTATAGCCTAAAATTGGTTGGTAAGGAAAAGTTCCTTTTAAGTGGCTGATGTTGTACTTCATGTAGCTGAGCACGTGTGCTGAAGCATATCTGTATCAAAGTTCACACCAAAATAGGAAGGTCCTTTGTTATACATGAAGTCCATGATAATGAATATTGCAAGCTCGTCAATCCAAAGACTGATGTTATTACAGCTTCTATAAATTTCCAATATGTAAAGAAGTTTCATACGTAATAGCAATAGCATGATCAATGATGATGACTTAAATAATATGAGCTTGCTTTTACATGACTTTTTCGTCAACATTTTGATCATATGTTATATTCGCATGTTGTTGCTACTTAGTAAGAGACTTATCTCCTGAGTACTTGACATTCATTCGTGTTATATCATGCAGCTTGTAATTGTAAAAAATTACTAAGTGAATGACATAATGCACTTATACAAATTTTGTCTATGTTATACTACTCATCGTATATGATGGAATGGTTAAGTAGTGGGTGATACCCCTTTAGCAATTTTTGTGAAATTGAAAAGTCTTTGCTTGCAAAAGAAAGAATAATTTTGACATGCAAAGTTATACTACATAACATGCTGCTATATGAATACTATATTCCCTAAAGCACACAAGTTAGTCATAATATTATATGATACCAAGTCAAAGAAACACCATAAAAAAAATAACATTACGTGAAATATCATGCATAGATAAGCATGGAATAAAGCAAAGATAAGATTCATGAAGTTACATGACTTAACATAGTCTTTGAATAAGTATCATAATCAATATAATAATCTATTCTACGATAGAAGCGACATCAAGACCCTCAAGAGATTTCTCTAATATGAACTGTATCGCTTTAAGTTTAGCTTTGAGCCTCTCGTATCGTTGGATCAATGGTTGATGGTGCAACATTCTTTGTGTCTTACTAGCAACACTCTCCAAACGATAAACTTTGAACCCCAAAGCACATGCTATTGAAAGCTTGCACTAACAACTCTAAAGCAACTAAAGACAATGAATTCCATTATCTACCCAACAACATATAAGCTTGGCTTAACATGGCATTTGTGACTTTAGAACTGGGACAAATTGATCCTGCCAAAAAATTTCCATCATGTGCATGTAACTTTTTTAATGAGTCTAAGTAAATAGAGGGGGAAATCAACCCATAAAAGAAAACACTTTCTTCTGAAGTTATCATGCACAGGTATGAGTTCTCTTATTCAACTTGCTCTGGTATTTCATTGCTTGGAAGAGCAAGAGGAGTATTTTGGCACACTAAGTGTTTAGAGACATTGTTAGAAGGGACATCATCAATTTCCTCGCCATGAATCTCTGCAGCTAACATATCTTTATATGCATCAATATCTTCCTCCTGTATGCTTTCATATCCATGATCGCTTCTTATACTTCCAAAGTGATCAGATGCTTGCTCTTCACTAGCCATGTCCTCATCACCATTGTCAGTTACTACAATGGATGTACCATTGCCCCTAGCTTGTAGTACTTTCCTAACACCATATTGATTAGGATAAGGGTGAATATTTGCTGAAGACGATTTCAATGAAGCAAATATTTCAGAAAAGTTAGTGTTTCCATCGTTAGAAACATTTCTGTCAACTTTACCTTAGCTCGTGATGTTGGCTTGGCTTGTCCTTAGATCATCCTAAAAAAAAAAAAAAAAAAAAAGAAGAGATGAAACCATGGTTAATGACTTATCAATAGTATACAAGGAAACAATGATATAGTTAATCAATACTGATACCTCATGAATACATGAATGCTTGATATGCCTGATGACCTTAGTAGGAGATCGTGTACTTTGATTTTAAACCTGATTGGAAACCCTCTTGTCTAAAAGTTGGAAATAAAGCACAAATTTGTGGATAGAAGTTTCTGAAAATATGTCTTCATCCTTAGAGTTAACATATTTTTTGAACTCTTCCAAACAACGTGTATAATAGATCATTCACCCCGTAGAAATAATACTAATACGGCTACTAAACGGAAAGAAAATATTTCTGATGTTCGAGTAAATACATCTATAACCCTTCGGGTGAAGTTCCTTTCAACACTTATCAATATCTTCAATGATCCTAATAGTGTGAGGAACGGCTTGATCAAAACCAAATCGATGAGTGACTCAATAAGGTAAATATGTTACAACACCACAATCGAGGAACTCATTGGAAGCAACAAGAGACTTTCACGCCTACTACCAAGTTTACTAAGTCTCTAGAGCCTTAAGGATAAAACTCTGGATACTATTCATAGCCAGCTAACTCTTTGGTATAAGGGTAGAAGATGAATGCTTGAACATTGTCAATAACGTCAACTAATGATCCCAATGGTCTTCTATTCACCTAAGCCTAAGCTCGGGGTTCAACAACATCATATTTTCCAATGGGGGATCATAGTATTTTCTATAACGCTTATCAAAGAACAACTGCAGAATGTCATGTCTGCATATCACATCACTACATAATAACCTTTCAATCACACTGAAGCCTTATGATAAAGATCTAATCTTCGATACAAAGTCCCTAAGTAAAATAGACTTAGTACGAAGCGTTTTATACATGATATATGAATCGCCAAGCGAAAGAAAAAGGGATTGATGTTGTTTTTAGGACCACTTGGGAACACAAATAATGATAGCCATAGGATAGAAAGGCCATCAAATCTTCCCTAAAACAATGGAATAACATGAATGAGTTAAGTCAAAGTTTTAAAGAGGATTGTATAGAATGATAAATCAATGTAAGAATACTTACTTGTTATCATGGCTAGGACCATTGACGTGTTCATCACTTTTCTCCTGTTTGAAGAAATATTTGATCCACGAAGCGAATGTAAGCTATCTACGACTGTCCATAGCAGCTTCCATGTGACATTTTAATGAGGATATCAAATTTTCATCGTCTTAAGAAATCTCGATAGTAGTAGTACTTATTAACCCTACATTGTGTAGGCCTAAAAGCATACATACATCTTCTAAAATAAGGGTAACCTCACCCCATGAAGTGATAAAATTGTGCATCTGAGTGCTCTAACAACAAATGATAGCTCATCATGTTTCAGTCTCTATACAACGAATGAAACCTACCTTGGAGGCGATCCATATTGAGTTATGTACCCCTGCCTAGATGCTCACTAATCTAAATAAATTTCGGGACTTATCCATAATCTAAGTCCCGGGAGCCTTGTGCATAATCTAAGATTCCATATTCTTTTTCTTATTTCTTATTATGTTTATTACATGAGACTGGAAATATTCAAGTATCGGGGAATCTTGCCAAAGCCTAAGACTCCCATAATTATTTCTTGCTATTCTTATTTTCTTTATAGGACTTGTTTGTCTCTAAGTCCTAGGAAGCCTTGAAATAAATCTAAGACTTCATTTTTTTTATTTTTTATTTTGCTTTTCTTATTTTCATGGAACTTGTCTATTTTCAAGTTCTAGGAAGTCTTGATAACAAGCTTAGACTTTCATATTCTTATATTTACTCAATTAATTTTCTATTCTTTTATTTTTCTACATGAGTTTATGATTTGTCTCATAATATAACTACTAAGTTCATATTCATGCATGATCATATGATGATATTGTTTTTTAATAAAATTTTCAAAATGAAAATATGGATTATTTTCTTTTTTTGTAAAAATGAGGCTAAACTCTCAAGAGAAATGGTTTTCAACACTTAGAAAGTATTTTAATGAAAATTTAGAATAATTGTTCAATTATTCTCTTTTCAAAGTACTAAAATAATTTTTTTTATAAATTCTTAATGTTTACAATCCTTTTTTATGCAAGTTTTTCTTGGAAACTTATTTACAAGGGATATGCCGATATTTTGATGAACACTATGAATAAATTAATTTTTCTAAAACAAACTTAAAAATCAATTCACTAGTTAAAATCGACTTAGAAATAAAGTCGGTATACAACTTGAGGAATCTAGTTTTAAGAAGTAAATTCATTTTTATGAAATTAAGTAAATATAAATAATAGTTGTAATAATTAGATACCCATTTGTAACAAACTAAAGATTTTAGTTTTCTTCCATCGCCCGACACTCTTAGTCCTTCTTAAAGGTCCATGTGTTAAAAATTTATTAATTAAGAAAGAGTTATTATGAGAATAAAAATTTAGAGCAAGCCATTCGCTTAATTTTTTTCATATGCTAAAACTTAAAACATTTTAAACATGACACAACTTAGAATGATTTTTCTTTATAACCACATAAAAATTCATGTTTTGGAAAATAATTAGTTAAATGAAATTTAAGATGAAAATGAAATATTCATAAACTCAAAACAAATATGAAATCATGATTTTCCTTAATTAAGTTTCACATTTGCAAAATCTAAGAATTAAAAGTTTATCTAAGAACCAAACTTAGGAAAGTTTCAAGAGAGAATACACCTAAAATTCTATGTCATAAATAAATAAAGCCATGTCTTGTAAAATAAAGTGTTAAATAAATTTTTCTAATAGATATAAGACCATTGAAATTTCATAATATATATATATATATATATATTTATCTAATTATGGTTTTTGTTGTTAAGACACGTGTATATAAAATAGCGAATTTTATCACAAGTCAAGAAAATGATTTCTCATAAAACTCAATATTGTTACTATCCACCAATAATGTTTTACAAAATTTCTTTTGAGGTAACATCAATAAGATCATAGTTGTCAAAATCACGATTTTACCTATACGATTTTATGCTTTTATGATTTTAAGAGGCCTTTTCGAGTTGACTCGTGGGTAGAATTATTTTTTGGTAGAATCTTACAATTTCAACCGATTCTACATGTAATATTGATAGAAACTTACGACTGTAACCAAATTTACCGATTCTATTTCTTCAAATCAAATACACTAAAATATAAAAAAAAAAATGCAACAATGTGTTTGCAAGCTCATCAACTATTAGAAATTAGGATGATATATCTTTCTTGTTGTCGTTTCTATTTGGTTTCCACTCTCTATCTTTTTTCCTTCCTCCCTCAAAAACCCCCGTTCTATATTTAGAGAATTCATTCAAGTCAAGTTATATTTGTCAAGTTTATAAGAAATTTTTTTATTTGATTTATATACTTAAGTATTTAATAAGTTGAAAATTTTGATTCTCCTTTAATTTATCACTTATTTGAAATGAAATTTCGACTCTATTCGCTATTTTATATATGTTATATCATAGATTAAGAGTTATTATAAAAAAACTTAATTTCTTTATTTTTTTCGACATCCATTATGTGCTCTATGTTTTCTATATCTTCTATACGAATTTCTATAATTTTTCAAAGCTATTTTGCAAAGGTCGTGGAAACTTATGTTTCTACGTTTCAATTTTACGTTATGATTCTACGTAGAATCGTGAGTTTGTCAACCTTAACTAGGATTATGCATACAATATGAGTTAATATCAATACTAATTGATTTTCAAAAATACAATTAATTATATGTTTTCTATAAAGCATGTAGGTGTTGTAAAACTTGGAAAAAAATCCAAAATTGAGGATTGAAACTTTTGGGTTAGATTTGTACCGATCTATTTCGAAACCCAAATGGCTTTAAATGTTAAAAATGACCTTAGAAATAGATAGATATTTTCAAGTACGTAGAAACAACTACTAATATGCAAAATTCCAAATTAAAATGAGCAAGTTATGACCATTTTAATTTGAAATTTCTCATAATCTGAATTTTAACTAGAATAAAATAAATAGAGTTAAAAAATTAAGTAGAATTTCTATGAAATACTTATTCCGTGTATTTCTTTTGTTTAGGTAACAACGAATACAAGACTCCCCTTTCGGAGGATTATTACGACTAAGCAGATTGCAATATAGACAAGTGAGTTCTTCCTCTTAATTTCATTACTTTGCTTGTGCTTACAGATAGTTGCACTAGATCTATATATACAAAATAAAATGGGTATGTGTGGAGTTATGGGTTTACATATAAATGCTTTTATGTATATGTGATAAGGGATGCTAAAAATATCGAAACTGACAAATGATTGTTTTAGTACATTATTGATATTACATGTTTATGCGTGTATGATGCTTATTTGATGATAGAAATAAAATGGACATGCATTGCATCTATCGAGTCACATAATGAGGGTTGCTACTCCTACGCAAGGAAACGGAAGGGCCAGAGGTCAAGCTCATTCTTAGGGGACTAAGGCGTACTAAGGATACATCTTAAAGATGAGCCACACCAATTGATTATTGGGAGAAGGAGGCTTGGGACTAGTAGTGAAGATAATGTAGATCTTCAGACCCAATTCCCTAACCCTCGGTACGAAGAGCGTAAATCCATTCTATGTATGGTTTCCGAATACCCATACATAATTGTTTGTGTCATGTGGTTGTTGCATAACATGCATAGCACATGCGTGAAAACTAATAAACTTGTTTGCATATGGTATGAATAAAGGGAATATCTTAATAAGAACGTTGTAGGCTTATACCCCCATAGATTTCTATTAAAACAGGTATGCTTATGGCTCCATTCGAGGATTAGAACATTAAGGGAAACGTTGGTAGATTCTTGAGCATTTATGGAAGAAATGGGAGCATAGGATGAATTTAATTTCTTGAAATTTTTTTAAAAGCAAAGCATGATCTGTTAATATTTTAGAGATCGCTAGGAGATGTATTTATGTATACTTGAAGATATTAGCGGGGGTATACCCCTAAGAATTGTAACTGACCTTATTTATGCTTAATAATAAGTATTTTTACTCTGATGCGTTCTTTTGATTGTGATGTACACTTTGTGTATAATATGAAAAGCCTATACGTGACTAAGGTAGTTGTCCTTAAGCTTTAATATTGTGTACGGCTAGCTGTCATGTTTAGGTACCCTTCGAGACGTGACATGTGGTAGGTCAAGATATGATCCTATAGTGGTTGGTCAATAAGAAAGTGATACGTATGGTAGATCAATGTGTGGTCCGCATATGATAAGTTAGTAAAGAAGTAGTAGGTGTGTAGGTTAAGGTATGGTCTTAAAGTGGTAGGTTAGTAAAGAAATGGTAAGTGTGGTAGGTTACAATAGGAACCTAAAGTGGTAGGTCAGTAAGGAACTGATAGGTGTCGTAAGTCAGGTATGATCCTAAAGTAGTAGATTAATAAGGAAATGATAAGTGTGGTAGGTCACGATATCGTCCTAAAGTGGTAGGTCAGTAAGGAAGTGGTAGGTGTCGTAAGTCAAGGTGTGGTTTGAATGTGATAGGTTAGTAAGAAAGTGGTGGGTATGGTAGGACACGATATGGTTCTAAAGTGGCTAGTCAGGATATGGTCCGAATGTGGTAGGGTAGGGTATGATCCAAATGTGATAGAGGAATAAAAAAGTGTTAGGTATAGTAGGTGATAATATGGTTCGAATGTGGTAGGTTAGTTAGAAAATGGTAGGTATGGCAGGTCAATGTATGGTCCGAAAATGATCAATCAGTAAGGAAGTGTTATACGTGACAGGTCACGATATAGTCCTAAAGGGGTAGGTTAGTAAGAAAGTGGTAGATGTGTAGATTAAGATATGGTCCTGAAGTGATAGGTCGGTGAGAAAATAGTACATAATAGTATAATTTTAAAGTAGTAAGTTAGTAAGGAAGTGGTAAGTACAATAGATTACATTTTATCGATTTATTAAGTCGTGACTTTTGCAGATGTGCCCATATGAGACCTGGCACAAGTATTTTCGAGAGTGGTGCTTAGGATGTTACTTTGATGATGATGCTGGTTATTATTATTATTATTATTAAACAAGTCATGTACGGTAACATTAAATATGTATTGTACCAATACGATGTCTCGTGAAGCATGAAGAGGACTCTTAAGCATTTGAAGTTTCCAGCATCAATTATGCAATTCACACGTCACAATCGAAGCCAAATGTCCATTACCAAAATCCAACCTTATTAATTACAACCTTACAAAATGATAAGCCCTTTAGGTCGTGTCTAATATTGATTTGTTTCTCAGTACTAAACGATATGTTGCACATCAATCATTAACATTTTTGTTGGGTAACGTAAGCCTTACATAAGCCGGATATGTCCATTCCTGTAAAACTAACTTTTCCTTGTGTTGCCTATCGTAATTCCATATAACTATCAATTGAATTTCCAAAAGTATAAGAAATAGTGTTTTATAAAAAGAGCTATAACTCTTTAAAGTGTGGGAGTGTATTATATTTTGTTTTCCCGACTATTATGTATATTACAAGCATTTAGGGAGTGAATCGAATCTATAGGAGCATGGTGTTTTATATGATGAGTTATATGATTTTGTACTAACAATTGAATATATATATTTATAATGAACAAAAGCATATTAGTAATGAAAAGACATAAGAATGCAAACTTCGATGTTTCTAATGATATATGAAAAACCAATAGACAATTAAAGATTATATTTCGATATTTGTGTGAGAATCAATGGAACGTAATATTTTCAATAATGGTTAATATCATTAATAGTACGTGAACTTTGGTAAAATATGTAATTAAGTATTTAAATTTTAAAAATTGATTAATTTAGTACATCAGCTTTGAAATTGATCATTTTAGTATCTGAAAAAACTTTTTATACATGCTAACACTATTTCTGTTAAGTTCTTTTAGGTATTAAATTGTTCATTTCAAAGTTTTAGATGTACTAAATTATTTAATTTCAAAGTTCAATTACCAAATTGATCAATTTCAAAATTTAAATATATAATTATATATTTTGCTAAAGTTGAGGTAAGTTTAGTATTATTACCCTTCCAATGACGTTTCGCTGCTTCATAGTGCGTGTTTGCAGTGTTTCAAGGATGGATTTTAAGAAGAATTTTCGGTGCAAAGTGCTGCATTAGCTGGCCTAACACACACCACATATATATGTGTATATATATTATACTAAATTTAGTATAGCACATACATTTTCAAAATCCCAAGACCTCGGCTTTTCCATCTCTGTCTCTTCAACAGATATCCTTCTCTAAAAGCTGTTCCACCGCCTGTAATAATTTGGGAGTGATATTGGGGCTGTTCTATTTGTGCTATAATCGCCCTCAGCTGGCCAGCATGACAGTGGTGCAAGTCTAATAATCTCGTCAGAACAAAGACGGAAAAAGAATGAATCTTTTTAAAAGTAGTGTTCCAAATCCGTAAAAAAAAAAAAAAAAAAAAAAATTCTCTGATTATAATCCAATTCCGTGGGAGTTCTTTATCGACCAAATAGTTAGCAATGTCAGCTACCAATGATTCAGGGTCATTATTTACTTATAATTATATCAATAGAGATTTGTATAATTCATAAACATTGCGTATATATCCTATGCACATCGCTTTGGACTTTGAAAATGTTGGATTTACAATTCCCGGGGCATCCACCTCTAAGAGGAAGGTTCATTGAATTTGGGTTATCTGTTAATTATGATAATATCTATACATTTATGGTATTATATAATATACAAATATATATGTATATAATTGCTATTTGCACTTCTCTGTTTTTAAAAATTCTAAACTTCAATTTCTCATATCTTTTCCATCACATTATACATGTGAATAAGAAAATACGATAACAGAATATCATCCTCTTTTTTTACGTTGTGTCTATTTCTTATTTTTATATAACACAAAAATAATTAGTAAGTCGACATTAAATTTTCCTTGTTTGAAAGGCATTTGATGTAATGATTCCGTTGACTGATCTGCATCCAATTTGCATTCTAGTCTTAAATCTTAAGGAAAGAAGGTTTCGTAAGGTAATCTTATCATAGTAATGAACGGCTGTGGTTCTTTTTTTCACTTCCATAGAATGGGTGAGTATAAAAGAAAAAAAAAAAAAAAAAGAACAAATAAGCATAAGTATGTAAAATATCTACAAAGAAACTGGAAACCATAGGATGTTTGCAGATTTAGAAGCCAGCAAACATTTCTCTCAACCTATTTCTAATTAAGGTGCACCAATATTGTTCTCTCAAACATGACATAACCATTTGTCATGGATTTTATGATCCTTTAGAAGAGGGTTAATGGCACCACAGATGCTTCTACTTTTATCTTTTGGCAAAATGGTGTCCCTAGTTTTAAACAACACTCGTCTTAGTGTCTCCATTATGTTCGGTCGTGTATGTTCAACTTTTCAATGTGAAAACATTGCATTCAAAACCCTTTACATTCATTAGGCCTTAATGATCAACAAAACTTGGAGATAATGATATGCATTTATTTCCTTAACCTCCTTGATTCAGTTCACTCTTAACTTTCTACTCTCCCTTGGACAAACCTCTTAAATTCTCAGCTACCACCATTAACTCTCTCATCAAGTATGAACCAAGAAGTCTAGTCTTGCAAAGGGGATGATTTGATTTAAGAGTGCCAATCTTTTCTAAGGTTCTTGCATTTATCATGTTTAACCACCATGTCTACACATGCGGAGAACACAAGTGTAATATGTAAATCAATTTTGTCAGGCAACATCTTGTTCACCTACTGATTTTATAAAAATACTTGATCCTAGTAATTTTCTATACAAGATCCCCTTCTAATCCCACCATACATGTGCTTGTAGTTCTATTTTCTATTAGATGTGTGCTCCAACCATGTTGGTTCCAGTCTAGTTTTTCCCTTTCTTTAATCAAATTTGAGATATTCAAGTCGGGGTACGAAGTTCAATTTGTTGAGTATGCCCATGAAATATGGTCCCATCGTGTTTCCACCAAAGGTTTAAATTGGGGTATGAAGACACGTGATGAAGTCATCATTATTGAGTAGTTGAAAGGCGTAGCTAATTTTAGTATGTTGTGTTAGTAGTACTATGTATGGTCTATTGGGTGGCACTTGAGAAGATACATTCTCTAGTATGGTAGTAGCACTATGTGTGGTGTTTTGGGTGGTGCTTGAGTAGATGCATACTGTGGTTTAGTTGTGTATACCATGGTGTTAAGATTTTGAATGACCTTTGGTTTAGAATGTTAAGACTTTATCGACTCTTTTTTAATTCTTTGGTCGTCCAAACCAATTTAGATGGATCTTCTACCGCTATGTCATGCCTTTTTTTGGATCTATTTTGTAGCTTTTTTTTTCAACTTCTGAATAGTAGGCATGATTTTAGGTTGTGCTTTTATGTATCATGAAGCCAGATAGTGAATCCCTACATTGAAGAAACTATAAATGGTGTAACAAGTCTATTTAGCTAGTTTAGGGTCATATATCTTACAGTTTATGGAATAAACAAGAAATGCTTGCTAATACCTTAATTATGTTCTACTTGTCCAATGTTGTCAATGTCTTCACTAGAAGTGTTATTATTAGCCAGATGCAACTGGTAATACTATGCAGATGAAGTCACTAGAGTTTTTGCACATAGTCGAAAAGCTCTTGCCATGAAGCCTCTTGTGTGTGTTTTGATTGTACCTATTAAGTGCAGTCTTATTGTCATTAAACTTGCAGTAAATGTTATTCTACTTGTGATAAGCTCCATGGATGATCAAAAAGTCTGTCTTTTTCTCATTTTCTTTTAGTCCATATCTATGGAATAATAAGACCTTGTGGGTTGTTTAGAACATATATAAATGTTTAAAAATGGAAAAAAAAATTGAAATTTTAGAGGGATGTACTAGTACCAACCCATTGAAAAAGAGGAGCCACTCGCTTCAAAAACCTATTTATTATTATTAGGATCATCATCAGGGAAATTGTCGAGGTCTAGTGGATTATCATCAGAGGATCCCTTGAAAAAAAAAAAAAGGAATATGGAAGATTAACAATTTTGTTATGTTCTTTTTTTTTGGATTAAAAGAAAAAACAAACAAGCGAGTAATTAATAGATTTAGTCTTATGACTTTTGAGAAAGACTTAGCAGATGGGATGGACTAAAATACTTAGGCAGTTGATATAGAGTGATTTGATTTGATTTTTATATTTTCAGTGGATAAAAGCTTCTCAGGTTTTGTGGTTAAAATGATTTTTTTACAGTTTTTCTAGATTAAATTCGCATCATACTGCCACGTTTTTCTTTCATGATCAATATTTTATTAATGTTTCTTTCATTTTATAGTGTGTGTGTGTACATATAAATATATATATATATATATATATATTGGATTCTAACCGTCATACAGGTGATCGATCTATCCTATTATAAATGCATCTTGCATGTGAATAAAAGGAGGGAACTCTTAGCGGCAAACAGGGAGGGAGTTGCTGACAAAGAAGAGTATACATGTTATGTTATGGGGGTAAAAAATTCACCTTAAATTTGTATAACAATAAAAGTTTTTTTAATAAAAAAAAATGCCACATGAACCAGGATGATGGTTGTTTGTAACGACAGATGTTAGAAACACTAAAACGACTGATTTTTGAAACTATAGATACTTATTTGCCAAAATTAAAAATTGAAACACCATTTTTCCAAAAAATCAAAGTAGGAACACTACTGGTGCCATTATCCCTTTTCTAGAAGAAGATCAAGAAGAACGAAGGGAGTTGGTGTGGCGTGATTTTGTCTTTTTCTTACGGCAGGCGTTTAAGCACCCTATAGTTTTGTGTAAAAAAAAAAAGGTAACTAATAGATGATTTTTTTATGAATTTAATTATGTAATGTAATATTTATTTGAGTGGCAAAAAGAAAAAAGGTCATATTTATTTGTATGTTATAATTAATATATGACTTATATTTTTAATTTACATTACCTCTTCAATTCCTTGACTCTTGACCCTCTCACATCTTTAGTTTAACCTCGGATTGGATCTCACAACGTTAACAACTAGAAAATTTTAAAAGTGGATAACGAAGCACCTTTGATAACCAACCCATCGAAATGGTGGTTGTTCATACGGGTCTTCAAAAACCCGCAAATGGTCATCAATCATTTAATGTGGGCCGGGCACATATAGTTTTCCTCTGGTTATAGTATAGTAAGTTAGTAAAAATTGGCATGCAAATGGACCTTTTATATAGAGATAATAACACGAATGGTATTTGAATTTTTGTAAAAAGAACAATTAGGTACTAAAGTTTAGTTTTGAATAATTTAGTACCTGAATAAAGTTTTCATTGACTTTTTTCATACATGAAGTTTGGTTTTGATAATTTTGTTACTTGAACAAACTTTTCGTGGATGTTTTTCATACCTTATTTCACTTGTTTCAGGTATAAGAAAAGTTAATGAAAACTTTATTCAGGTAGCAAAATTATCAAAACCAATCTTTGGATATGAAAAAAGTCAACAAAAACTTTATTGAGATACAAAATTATTCAAAATCAAACTTCAGCTACCTAATTGTTCTTTTTGTAAAAGTTCAGGTACCATTTTCGTCATTAACCCTTTTATATGATACCATACTAGTGGATTCACATACACCATTAAAAGTAATAATACAATCACGTTTATATTATAGAAGATTCTTGAATCAAACTAAATACACAATTGATAGTTAAAAGAAAATTTATACATAGACAATCTAAAATATATCTACTAAAGAAAGACTAAAAAATGAATTAGTAGGTAATTATGATGGATGTAACAGCTTACATAGACAATTAACTAAACTGTTTCTTAATCAGAGATAGTACCAAAAAAGAATATTACTTAAAGATAATTAATGAAAAATTATGATAAAAATATTTATAGAGTACAAATAAGATGTACTCGTGATACGTGTGCAAATTTAGTATCATATGAGAGAAATGTAATATTAAAAAAAATATTAGTATTAAGAAAACAAATAGAACAACAATTGAGAAAAATCAACAATAGGAAATTGCAAAAATGTGCCTTTCTTGAAAATAATGTGGAATAATAATTGTAATCATTGATGGTTTTTTTGATAGCTGAAGGTAATGTTGCCATGTATCTACAGAAATGATGGGATATTATGATCAAGTTTACTTTTATATTATAGTCTTTAATTAAAAAAAAAAAAACCCCTTATATGGACTCTTTTTTTTTTATTTAAATCACAAAGTATTTTTTTAGTGCACTTAATAATTGAATAAGTAGAACAAATTTCTTTTTTTTTGCCAGCATATATAGAATAATTTAGCAAGATATTGTAAAGAGAAATAACTGCTTAAGTATATTTTATTTGAGGAAAATGAAATTTAATTAAATTTAATGAAGCAAATGTGAATGGTACGCATGCATTAGCTTCGTAAAGTATAATCACCATAATAAGGTGCAGATAAATGGCATAATATTAACAAATTAAAAGTAGAAGATAGATGATTTTACTATATTGCTATATGTTGTTGGCATTGATGGTTCGATTATAGAGTATATTGTGTCTATTTATGTCTGAGTGTGGTTGCATGTCATACTTGGGTCAATGTAACAACAATAGAGCATGGTTTAAGTAATGGTGCCTCTTGAAATTTATTTTCTTAATATTAAGTTTAATCATCTAAATAAAAGATTGTCTATTAATAGGAGAAAACATATGTATAACCATGCAATAGTGTTCAACTATATTATATGTAGAGCTGTTCAAATGGGTTAAGCGGGCTAATCCGTCCTGTCTCGCTTCATCTCATGGGTTATACGGACAAAAATTTTTAGCCCAACATGCCCCGTACGAGTAGGTAGGTTATGTGGACTGGTCCGCAAATCCACTAATATATATATTTTTTGTTGAAAAAATTTATAAGAATTCTAATTTAAATTTAAATATTTAATATTTTTAAATGTAGTTTTTTTTTATCTCACAAATTACCTACATACTAATCTTAGATGATAATCATGTATGGAAAAATTATAGACTTCTATTTTAGAATTTTTTATCTCAATGTAAAAGGATTTATTTTGACTATTAGAAATTAGAATCCATTCCATTTTTTTTTCTTTGGCATGGAAGAAAAAATATACCATGGAAATTATCAATTGATATTGTGTTGCTTATTTAAAATAGAAGCATCTAAATATCTAATAAATATAAATGAAAAAGTATTGATAAAAGGACTATGGATATAATAAACATAAAAATTAAAAGTTTAAAACATAACACCAATAAAAATTATATAATCAACATTCAACAACTAAATAATAGAAAAATGAAGTGAAAAGTAAATAAAAAGGGTAATGTACTAGGATTTTTTTATAAGATTTATATTTATTTATTTATTTTAAGTGTGAGTTTGCGGGCTAACCCGACCCGTTGCGGGTTGGCCTACTTCAACCCGCGAGTTATGCAGGGCGGGTCATTTTGGTCTGCATATTAAACAGGCTAAATTTTTTAACCGAACCCACATTTTTTTTGCGGTTTATGTAGTTTGGCCCACATAACCCGCCTCGCATGCACCGCTCTAATTATATGGAACGTATTTTCATACATTTTTTTTCATTTTCAAGATGCGAACTAATGCGTGGGAAACTTTATCGTCTCATATCTACTAAGCAAAGTTAAATCTTAAGCAACTAAATATTGCTGCTTAGAAATTAACCCATTGTATTATAGAGTGCTTCGACATTGTTCAATTTTTGCAATACCTCTATAAACATCATTTAAGGCAAAAATATGATTTTGATTTTTTTAACGATTTATTATTATTATTTTCTCTTAATATCTATAATAGAGTAAACCTTATTTGGCACCATTATTATTTTTGGTGAATTACACCAGAAGATCTCAACATTTGGGGATAAGTTTATTTAAGGTCCTAACGTTTCAAGTAGTTGAAAAGAAGTCCTAACGTTTGGGGATAAGTTCATTTAAGGTCCTAACATTCGAAGAAGTGAGTCAATTTGGGTCCTTAAGGACATGTGTCATCAGAAGAGAATATTTAATTAAAATTCATAAGACTGTTTTCCTATTGACACGTATCTTTGAGGATCCAAATTGACCCACTTCTTCAAACATTGAGACCTTAAATAAATTTATCCCAAAACGTTGGGATGCCTTTTTAATCATTTAAAATGTTGGGACCTTAAATGAACTTACCCCCAAACTTGGGATCTTCTAAGGTAATTTACCCTTATTATTTTTGCTTATGACTTGCTCAATACAATATCTAAAATCAAGCAATAACATGTATCCTAAGGAAGCAAACAAAACATCGGTTCTCCATGGAATGATATTCAAATGACATGTTTTAAATACAATATCTACCAAATCCCCACTAAAAATATATAATAGAAATTATTCTTGTAGAAATAAGTTCTTTACACTTAATTTCCATATGTAAATTCCAATTATAGCACCTAAATGAAGAAACTAAAGTACTGACTCTTACAATTACTACATCGACTTTTTCTCTCTTTGATGCCACTTATGCCAATTTTCTACATGTTATTTGTCATCGTTCTCCAACCTTGGCAGTTTATACTATCTTGCAAATTTCTTTCAACATTGAGCATTAGTTACGAGTGGCTTGATTCCAATTACTTGGAATCTTTTTATTTTTATTTTTTTGTAAGACTTCAGAATTAAATGGACCATGAAACTATGAATAGAGGGCCTGCCCAGTAACCTGGAGGACATTATGCCTTTTTATCAGTTTTCCAAAGAAAAAGTGGTGTAATGTAATCACAAAAAAAGTACAATATCTAAGTCCCAATAGATTTAGCAAACTGTTCGAAATATAAAAAATAAAAAGGTATCAATAACAATTTACGATGTATGAGAGAGTAACAATATGACATTAATCATATGAAATGAGAAAAATAATAGCTTAAAATTGCGCAATTTTAGCACAATGAAAATTTATGTTCTTGAAAAGCATTTTGTCCTTTGATTTGCACTATATGAATCTTTCCATTATTGGACATTATTTAAGATAAGCACCGTATGAAAAGAGAGAAAAAAAAATAGAAAATCAAATACAGTAATCTATTTATTCATTAAGAACTCAAAAGAACATTGACAGAATTACGATGATTTTGGATGGCAAATGTATTGTGTGGAAATCAAAAAGGCAATTGAGATTTAAAAATAGAGATTAAGGAGAAAGGTAATGGAAACATAACATACAATTTACATATATATTTAAAAAAAAAAAAGAAAAAGCATCAAAGAAAATACTAAGTTACTGAGAATTGTGGAGTAAAATATCTATATTATTAAAGTTGGAGGGATTTATTTTGGTGTATTACTTTTTTATGTAATTTTAATTTGAAATGTACATAACTGCTATTAAAGTTTAACATTTATCACCAAAAACTCATAAATAATCTATAGGAAAATTGTATTATTAAGGGTACTATTGATAACTCAACATCCAAAGAACTCTCTCTCTATGGTCAATGAAGGCATTTCCTTCTCTTTATCCTGCTTTTTGTAGTCATCAATTAAAATTACCTCAACTTTAACAATTTCTATCAACTTCTCTACAATTTAAATATTAACTGTTCCTCTTTTATATATAACTGCATCTCATCCTCTTCCATTCACATGAAATGCTACGGTTAGGGCTATGCAAAAAACTGATCAAATCGTGAATTGAATCAGACCGGACTGAACCGAATTGAATCGAATCAAAATTTCTGCTCTTTTTTAAAACAGTTCGGCTCGGTGAAGAGCAAATGGTTTGTGGTTTGATTTGGGACCATGGACCAAACCTACTTTTTGCAAGAACAAAACTACTCTATCCATATTGCAAGAACAAAACTACTTTTTCTATCCATCTATTATATTTAACTTTGAAAAATTATGGAATTAATCTCTTTATTCCATAATGCAAATAATAGTGATTGAGGGATTTATTGACAAGTAATAGTTATTGAGGGAAAGAGTATAAAGACAATGAAAAGGAAAAGAGAGAAAAAGGAATGAAAAAACTGTGTTGCACTGTTTATTTTTTAGATAATAAGATGAAAGGTGGTTGAAAATAGAAGTACAATTTTGGAAGAATTGGATATGTTTTAGAACACCAAAGGCCCCAAGAAAATTGAATAAACTAAATGATAAAAAACATATATTAAAATGTTGATTTTCTGACTTATATTTCTAAGCTGTTTTCCGTTATATTTACATATTTATAATAGACTTGATTCTTTATGGAGATATATATATATATATAATATATTAAATTACCAATAATAACAATACATTAATGTATATAGTACATTTGTAATGTATTACTATAATTATAATTTTTTTAATACCTTTTTAAACTATTTATATATATATTTAAACCATATACATATATATTGTTTAATTTTATAATTAATTTATATTTGAAAAAAGATTGTACTTTAGATGTAATTTTTGCACACACATCACGAGTGTGTTGTCTGCTAGTAACTATTAATGTACAGTTATGCAATATGTTTAAGCTGTAGTAGGCTATAGAGGGTTGCTTCTCTCTCTCTCTCTCACTCAGCCAATTATTGAACATATAATTTAGGAGTAAAGGTACTTAGCTTTGAACAAATTGGTACCTGAATAAAGTTTTTTGACTTTTTTCATATTAAAAACAAGTGAAACGAGATATGAAAAAATTCATAAAAAGTTTATTCATGTATCAAAATTGTCAAAATCAAACTTCAAGCAAGAAAAAATGTCAATAAAAACTTTATTCAGGTACCAAATTATTTAAAACCAAACTTCAAGTACCTAATTATTCTTTTTGTAAAACTTCAAGTACTACTTTTGTCATTATCCCAATAATTTGTTAGTTAAAAATTACCTTTGTTTAAATTAATCCATTAGTATACAAGAGATGAAAAAAATTGAAAATAACTTTATATAAGAAGGCTGAATTGTAATCTTAAAAGCAAAAGAGGTGAGACACCAAAACCCTCCCTCACTTAAATAATATTAATAAATACTAGCATATTGTTACACCTGTATTGTGCTTGTAAAGAGAATCTCTTTTGAAAATGTTAATAATGTTGAATTGAGTATTTGCTTAAAAATCAACTTTAATAACTTTGAAAACAATAGATTAAAATTCAACCAGATTTCTAGCGAATAAATAATAAATAATATGCGTAAAATAAAAAGAAGGGATAGAGGAAAAATCAAGCCACAAGATTTAATGAGGAGTTTGATCCTTTGCCTACTCTCCACGGTCCACCAATTGCCTCTTTCGAGGTCTTCATCACTACTATATTATTAAAAAGTTAGCTCGAAATGAGCGATATTACACCCACAGGAAATAATAATGAATTTCCTCTCTTTCTCTAAGTTCTTTTATATGAATAGCAATAAATAAGAGCTAAGCACTAGAGTGAATTTTCTCCCTTTTAATATTTGCAAATATTATATACAAGAGAACAAGAAAAAGAATTTTTTTAATTGTAGTTAATGAGCACGTAAAATAATTTAGCACTCTCTACTTGTTGGTCTTTTGGACTTTGTATATGAATAGTCCTTGAAATTTAAACGTCCGTTAGACACAACGTCTCTTTGTTGTTGCGCATTAAATGCACTACAACGGCTCCTTTTCTTCCACATTAGCTTGGTCACACCTCAATTTTGTGCCCAAACTTGACCCTCTACAGCCTTCCACACAAGTGCTTCTTAAGAAGCTTCGAGCCTCAAATTTTCACTTGTTGCGCCTTAAGCTTCATCATATCAAGGCCTCGATGTGACCCACGATAGCACTTGCTCCTTCAAGCTTTTTTTGAGCCTTGTATTAAGTTGGTCAAGCCCCAATCATTTTTCCACATGGAGCCTAAAGCTTACCCTCGACAAGTCTGTTTACTTCTTAAAATTATCGTGCATCAGATTTAACTTATCTAACCTTGATCAAGCCTTGACCTCTTAACTTGTTTAGGCCTCGATGAACTCCTTGACCACTTGTTTGTGCGTTCTTGATCCTGTTAACCCTTTGGCTTGCCTTCAACCAACAGTGTTCCTGCTAAAAACTTGCAGGAAACTTGCACAAACATGAACAATTCACACTTATTTATATTTGACTAATTAAGTGTAGTTTATAACAAATAAATAGTTGATTTTACATTTAATTATCTCATCAAAATTCACATTGAACTTTCAAGTTCAACATAATACATCCATAATATAAATGTGTTAAAAGATAAAACAAATGATTTTATTAAAATTGGAACATAATAGGAAAAAAAGTTCTTAGTGAAAAGATGGTGTTGAAATGCAAGGGATGATGGCAAAACTTTATTCCAATTTGATGTAAGATTTAAAATCCTAAAACACTAAAAATGTACATAGGCTATCTTTAACTTATTGGTTTAATGCAAAAGAAAAGGCACAAGAAATTTGTTTAATCATAGTGTGTAGATGTTAAAAATTGATATAATATTGAGCATACCGATAATAATAATAAAAGAACTCACAGAAATCATTAATTGAACTTATATACTAAAAAATAATATTTTTGTATCCATTTAGCAGTTGGTATAAGGTGAAAATTGTTAATTTGAAATACTTGATTTTAGGTAAATCATCCTCACTGATCAAGTTGAACCAAGAAGTCATTCAAAATTGAAAAATATGATTATTATCATGTAACTAAGATCATCATGGCAATTTCTCTTTGGATCCTTACTTATTATCTCTTCTTCTTGCAAGCATTTATAGGAAATTATCAGATGTTAGCATAACACTCCATATTTATTACAAAAAAAATTTGGTTTCAAGATTAATTATAAAGACTATTTTCATGGCAAAATTCATAGAAACTTATAATT
Source organism: Combretum micranthum (assembly GCA_024138025.1). NCBI lineage: Eukaryota > Viridiplantae > Streptophyta > Magnoliopsida > Myrtales > Combretaceae > Combretum > Combretum micranthum. The sequence goes on along the minus strand of JAMXBD010000468.1, from coordinate 300,410 downwards.
AGAAACACAACAAAAGAAACTTTATTAATCAAAAAATTAATAAAGAAACTTCATATCAACATTATTGGAACATTAATTTGTAAAATTTAATACTTAAGAGTACAAAAAATCATCATAATATAGGATCTTGAATAAATAATTTGTTACGTACAAACATAAGGTACTTGATGTGGAATTCAACATGATTATAGAGAGAGATGAACTTTTATTTTTAGGCTTTAGGCTAACACCTTTTAAATTAAAATCGGTTTCTCTTCGTTAACCTTAAACTTAATGTTGCAAAGAACTTTGATGGAATAGTTTACTTTTATCTATGTTATGTAGAGAGAAGACCAATTTATATAGAATAACTTTAAATCTGGTACGTTCATCATATGCCAAAATCAATAGCTTAGATTTGTTCACTATTAAATAGGAATCCTAATTAAATAGGAAAACTTAATCTAAATAGGAAAATTAATTAAATCAATTAACATTAATTTTTAAATATGGTCAACTCGATATTCTAACATTCTCCCACTTGGTCCGATAGTTCATAATAGTGTAACATTAGGTGCACATAAATAAATCCCATACCATTATTTCATCATAATTGACTTTAACATAATAAATCACATAGTGAGAGTTAAGGCGGTCATACACTTTCAGTTTACATACTTACTTCCATATACTACCACACTAGCAACTTATCATGTTAGGTCACATAAGTTATATAAATAACATAATGTCCACATAATTGTCTTAAAGACACATTAATTTCTTATTCAAACATCAAGTGTTTACAAACATAAGGAATAAGAAATAATCCATAAAATAAAAAACATATCATTATTGAGCTCATGAGTATGCTAACATCATAATAATCAATCATCAATACAAGCAAGACCCATTCTATGTACAAGTTCTTTAAATATCTTTAGTTGTAAACCTTTAGTTAACGAATCAACGATCATGAGATATATTCTAATATGTTCAATACACTCTATGTTTCTGAACTTCCTCTCTAACAGCAAAATACTTTAATTCCATATGCTTAGCACCTTTGGAAAATTTGTCGTTTCTAGAGAAAAAAACTGTTGTAGAATTATCACAGTAAATTTTCAATGGCTTAGTAATGGCGTTGACAAGCCCAAGTCCTAAAACAAAGTTCCGCAGCCATATTGCATAAATTGTAGCTTCATAGCATGCCACAAATTTTGCCTCCATAGTAGATACAGTAATGACAGATTGTTTGACACTTTTCCATGAGATTGAACCTTCTGCTTATAGGAACAACCAAACCTTGACTTTCTATTGTCAAGACATCTAGTAAAATTTGAATTTGAGTACCTAATCATTTCTAACTGATTAGATCTCCTAAATGTGAGCGTATAATCTTTAGTCCCTTGAAGGTATCTCATTACTTTCTTTGCAGCTTTCTAATGATCCATTATAGGATTACTTTGATATCGTCCCAGCATTCCAATCGCAAAACTAATATCAAGTTTCATGCATGTTTGCAAATACATCAAACTAACCATAATAGAGAATATGGAATAGATCTCATTTCCTTACGTTTCACATCATTCTTTGGACATTGCATGAGAATAAACTTATCCTATTTTTGTACTGGGACAACATCTACTAAACATTTTTTCATATTAAATCTCTTAAGAATTTTCTTGATATAAGCTTTCTAAGACAATCCTAACAATCCTTGTAATCTCTCTCTGAATATTGAAATTCCAATTACATTGGATGCCTCTCCCATATCATTCATTTCAAATCTTTTAGAGAGAAAACATTTAGTCCCATACAAGATACCCAAATTATTGGTAGCAAGCAAAATATCATCAACATACAAAAGTAGAAAGATAAACTTACTCCCATTGGTCATTCGATAAATGCATTGATTAACATTGTTTTTCTTGAAAACCGAAAGATGTGATGATATTATTGAACTTAAGATACCATTGCTTGGAAGCTTGTTTAAGTCCATATATTGATTTCTTAAGTTTATGCATCAAGTGACCCTTTTCTTCCATGAAGAAACCTTTAGGTTGATCCATATAAACTTCCTCCTCTAGATCCTTATTAAGAAAGGCAATTTTCACATCCATTTGATGTAACTCTAAATCATACTAAGCTACCAAAGCTATAATGATTCTTAATGAATCTTTCTTTGAAACAGGTGAAAAAGTCTTTTTATAATAAATGCCATATTTTTTATTATAACATTTGGCAACGAGTCTAGCTTTATATTGTTCGATATTGCCCTTTGAGTCACATTTAATCTTAAAGACAATTTACACCTGACTCGTTTGGAACCTTCTAACAATTTGAAGAGATCCTAAACATTGTTTTCAACCATCGATTTCAATTGATCTTTCATAACATCAATCTACTTATCAGACTCACCATTGTTAGCAGCTTATGAAAACGAAATAGTATCTTTATCAATGTCACAGTCAAAGTCTGACTCTTGTAAATAAACCATAGTCGTTAGAAATAGATTGCTTTATAACCCTTACAAGTTTATTTAATTCTATTCCATATGACTCATTTATTTTAGTTGGTGGTAAGTTAGGCTCTTCATGAGGTGCTTCTTCATTCAATAATAATTCACCAGCATTTTGTTCTTGCATTTCTGGAACAATATTTGAACAATTGTAGTTGTAAGAACATTCATAGATGATGGAACGTCAACCTTTATTTCATTCATATCCACAAATTGTTTGCTAGCACTCCCACTAACTTTAACGTTTTCAATGAACTTGGCATTGCCTATCTCAACAATTCTAGAACTATGGATTGGATAGTAAAACCTATACCCTTTGGATTTCTCTAGGTAACTAATAAAGTAACCATTAATAGTATGAGAATCCAATTTCTTTTCATGTGGATTATATACTTGTGCTCCTACTAGACATCCCCAAACATGTAGGTATCTTAAACTAGATTTCCTTCTAGTCCATCACTGGGAACTACCTTACTAGGAATCCTATTTAGCAAATACACTACGGTCTTAAGTGCATACATCCATAAGGATTTAGGTAATGAAGCATTGCTCATCATACTCCTAACCATATCCATTAATGTTCTATTTTGCCTTTCTATCACACCATTTTTTTAATGTGCCTAATATACTATACTGTGCATGTATGTAATGTCTTTCGAGGAAGTTTGAAAATGGACCTGGATTTTCTCCAGATTCATCATACCTTACATAATATTCACCACCTCTATCAGATCTTACCATTTTCACCTTGTTGTTTAGTTACCTTTTAACTCCTTAACATACACCTTGAAGGCATTCGCAACTTGAGATTTCCCATTAAGCAAGTAGACATATCTATACCATGAAAAATAATCTATAAAGGTAATAAAATATTTCTTATTCTAGTAAAGTAAGGAGTATCAAAAGGTCCGCACATATTAATCTATATTATCTCAAGAAGCTGAGTACCTCTTGTGGCTCCTTTCTTATCATGTTTGGTTTGCTTACCCTTAATGCAATCGACACAAAAATCAAGATGATTAAAATCTAGATTTGATGGAATCTCATTTTTTTATTGATCTTTCTTTGGATACATGACCCAAATGTTTATGCCACAGGTAAGTAGGCTTTCATTTGCTAAACAACTCTTAATGCTAATATTTTAATGAATACAGATCAAAGACGCAGAGGAATCAACATCAAGTTTCAATTTATATAAGCATCAATAACAATTCTAGAACATGTAAAGGAATTATCTTGATTATATAAATTGAAGCATCCATTTCTATCTTTAAAGCTTAAACCCTTTAACATCAAGTTTTAATACAAAAGCTAAATTTCTAGATAATGAACATGCATAGAGAGTATAAAGACCCGACATGCTCAATTCTCAAATTAAGTACACCAAGTCCCCAACCACGTATAACTCTTACAAATTATATGTAAGGTTGTCTTAAAAGAAGGTGTTTATGTTGAACATTGTTACTCAATTTTAGGTTATGAAATCATTTAGTTAGATTCTGACAACAACTAGATTTAGCAACAGCAATAAATTTTATAAAACAATTTTGAAATAAAGACAATTCAAAACTTCCACTCTCTCAGGTGGAAAATTATTCGATTAAACAAAACTTTGCAAAAGTTAAATTACAAAACATGGGCTCTACTATGCCCTTTAAAGAATATAACAAGTTTAAATCATAAATCCAGCTCTCACTAATACAAAACAAAAAGAAATAAAATAATTAAACTATATCCATGCTCCTACTCACTTCACTCATCTACAAATCCTCTCTGAATCATCACAAGCGCCCAAAACCCGAGTCAAGTATCATCACATCAATCATCATCATCAACTCCACCAACAACAACGTCATCATCAACAAAGAACACCATCATCATCCTCAATATATCACCTGGAGAAAGAACAATAATAACACTAATGAGCCGAAGCTCAGTGCACAGTAACACAATCACACACGAAGTGACACACGAGCTTAACTAAATGCAATGCATCAATCCACAAGTGATTATCTTTCCATTATAAACAAATCAACAATGGAGGGCTCACACTCCAGAACAAGCCAATGGGAATTTGGGAGTCCTGAGTAACAGCAGTTGCTCAAGGAGTTGATTTAAGCAGTCTGAATACCTATATCCCCTATATCTATTCCATAAAAGAAATCTCATCTAGAGTTTGTAGCTGTTACTTAACTTTACTTAACTTAGTCCACAACATGAATCTAGTTCACCCGTTCCCATAAACGTTAAACTAAACCATGGTATTTCCCTCCAAGTTTAGGCAAACGTTATACAGACACTACACTCTCCATTGATCACCTACTTAACCATAAAAGAATCGGTATTGCATCATAGCGTATCATTGCATCATGGTAAATTCATTGCATCATGACTAAGGTTAAAGTGTCTAACTACCATGTCATTGCATCATGACAAGGTTGCCACTCTTTGAACCAGATTTAACGGCGTAATAGACAACCAAAACTTATCAATTATTAAGTTGAGTTTAAGTTTTTAATCCATTTTAGATGCCTATCCTAACATCCAACACGCAAGTTACTGCGTATCTTGAAAATGAAATCCAAACAGAAGTAGAAGCTATCTTAGAAGATAGATCAGAAACCGTCTGAGAAGATATGTCAGATATCCATCACTGTTAAGGAAATAACTTATATAAGAAATTAAACTAATATCCACTTATATCAAATTTTTATTAAACTTTATTTGATCAGACACTAATGTGGAATCCCACTATGGTTACGAATATCACCCCGCCAAAATATGGATAGTTCTCTTTTGTTTGTCAAAGTAATTCTTTTCACTTTAATTATAGTTTCTTATCACAAAACGTAACATATACAAAGCATTCATACATAAAAGCATTCATATTTAAAGCAAATAAACATTTGAAACAACTTATTGCTCATGTTATTCAAAGATCATCCTAACACATTCATCTAAACCAATTATTAGCTATTAAACTCATTTTAACTTAATCTAAGCTAAATTGATTAAAATTAATCATTTAATCTAAAACTAGTTCAAGTTGATTAAACTTAAGTAATCTAATTCCTTTTAGCTAATTCAAGCTCTTTTAGTCAAGTTGAACTTTGATTTATTAACCAAGTTCATTTTATATCTAACTCCTATATTTAATTTAACTATTTCTTAAATCTATAAATCTACTTATCTCATGTTTAATTATATCAATCAACTTATATAACATATAAATCATCATACAAGGTCAACTCATACATACAAGATCATATTTTAAGCTTTGGAAAAGATTTGAAGATGATTTTAGAAATTAAATTCGAAACAGGGGATATGCCGGCAAAAGTCCGGCGTTCAATGCACCAACGCTGGCAGTGCTGAAGTTTACGCCAGTGGCGTTGGATGCTAGTGTTAAAAATTCAAACTCTGTGAAGTTTGGGCTTCAAACCTACACCGGCGACATTGATACTTAAAATGCCAGTGTTCGGTTTTTAAAGGCAACACTGGTAAAAACTATTGCAAATGTTGGTGTCGTTAAAAAAATTGTTTTTGATCACTTTAGTTCAAAATTCAATGTCGGTAAAATTTAGGCAAGCGCTGGTGGCATTTCTAGCGACTTTAAGGAATTGGCATTCTGATCACTTCAACACTAGGCTCAATGTCGGCAGCGTTGAAGTATCAAATGCCGGCGTATGTGACAGAACACATTTTTGATAGAAGCTTGTTTTTGAAAATTTAAGTTTTGCAAAACATTTTAACACTTCCAAACTTCTCCAAATCACTTTCTAAGCTTCCTAAACTTGATATATGAACTCCTCAACATCAATCATCCATATTCAATACATCAAACAACATATAATCCACTTCAAACACTAATAACTCTAAATTGCTATTCATCATCTTCAACCTCAAACCTAACTTCCAACAACCATAACTTCAACACACATATATATAAACAACAATCTCATCCCAAATCAATTTGAATTTATCAATTATTAACTTAAACAACAAATAAAACAAAGATAACTTGAAATAGAAAAACTTAACTTTTGAAGAAACATGTAATTTATTCTTCTATCTTCATTCCGAACTTTGACTTCTCCTTTAGCTTTGTTGAATTTAAGATGTGGTGAGATGAATTGAAGAAAGAAAGAAAAGAAAATGAAGAAGAACAAGGAGGAGGAGGAAGAGGAGGAGGAAGAGAAGATACGGGAAAGAAGAAGAAGAAAAGAGAGAGAGAGAGAGAGAGAGAGAGAGAGAGAGAGAGAGAGAGAGAGAGAGAGAGAGAGAAATAAAGGCAGGGGAAGAAAAATAAATATAAAAGGGAAAAGATAAATATAAATATATTTTCAAAATAACATATTAGATTTAGAACTATCAGATCAATATCTATGGTTCCAAAGGTATTTAGAAGATGATTTATGAACTAATAGGTTAGAAATTAAGAACTTAATTTAGGAATTTAATTTAGATAGAAAAATATTTAATTTGAGTTCGAATTTAAGAACTTATATTTTTATTCAAGCAAATGAACTCAAATTTTGTAAAGACTTAGGAATTAGTGTTTAGGCTAAGAATCAAGAGTTTAGGAATCCTCTAAACAATTTAGAAACATGTTTAGGAGATTTAGAATCAAAATCTCAAATTTCATTTAATTAATTACTAATCTAACTTTGTCAACTTGTTTATTTATATCCTATGATTAATTTAATTCATTCAAATCTATCTAAACCCAATTTCTAAAATATGTGAAGGTTTAGGGTATTTCAGAGAGTTTCAAATAGATCCAAATGACATCCGATATCTAAAATAATATGATGAGTCCCCATGCCTTTAACTGGGGCCTTCATTTGGTTCCCCATGAATAGAAAGTTCTTACTTGGGTTTATGCTCTGAATTGTAAGAAATCCTTGCATCATATTGGAAACATGAGTAATGGCACCAGAATCTAACCACCAAAGATTAGAAGGAACTTCAAATAAGTTTGATTTGAAATATGCCTAAGCATTAAATGTACCTTTCTTTTCGAACCAAGCTTTTTGTTTTGGGCATTCTTTCTGGTAATGTCCTTCCTTCTTGTAGGAGTGACATTTATTTGCCTTGTTTCCTTCTTATCACCATCAACAACCTATAGAACTTTAGCAAGTCCATTCTTCTTAAATTTCTTAGATTTTGGTTTAAGAATTTTTTCTAGCTCCTTGACTTATTACTAGGTTTATTGTATGAACTCCTTGTGCCTTTAGTCCCATTTCCTCTTGAATAAGCTTACTAGACAATTCCTTAACATTTCACTTATTCTTAATAGTGTTATAGTTAATTTGGAATGGTTTGTACTCAGGAGGCAACAAGTTCAAAATAAATTGCACTAACAATGAGTCATCCACAGTCATGCCTAAACTCTTAAGTCATGTTTCAATATTAGTCATATGAAGGATATGTTGTTATATACTTCGCAACCCATCATACTTCATGGTCGTGAGTTCAACCATTGGTATCCCTATAAGCGACTTATCAGTGGACTTCCACTAGCTTAAGATATTCCTAAACTGTTACACTTTTTGGAAGAGTGGTCTTAATGTTGTTGGCAATTATCATCCACATGAAATTTAGACATAACCCGCTAAACTTGTCCCATGCCTTATGTTTCAACTTCTCAGCTTCACTGCTCATATTAATAATGTCAGCAGGCTTTTCTTCCAAAAGTGCCAAGTCCTGATCCAATACACCTAAATGGAAATTAACTTGCTTATGCCATTCAAAGAATTTTAAATTGTTAAAAGACAACAACAACATTAGCATGAGAATGTAGGGATACTGCTGCAAGTACATAAATGTTCATTAAATTATTAGATTCAAATAATCAAACACAAAATATAATGTACATGTCCTTTAGGAAAACACAACAATATATATATATTATATATATATCATCATCATCATCATAATTAGAATGTCATTTAAACTTTATAAGGAAATTAAATAAACCTCACCAAATACATATAGCATCTTTAATAACCATATATATATGACAAAAGTATATTAGTTTCCTCCTTTATGTTTATTAGTTATAGAATATTGATTTACCTCTGGGTAAAATCCTTAATTTCTATCAACTAGTAAATCTACATAATAGCATTTCATAAAATTCATAATTATATGACCATACGTTCAAAATTAATTTGGCAACTTTGGTGATTAACAAATTAATCTTAATCTTAATGTCATATAAAAAAAATCGTAATATCCAAAAGGATGAATTTTGAATTAAAATTTTGATTTAGGTCAAAATATAATTAATATGATCAAAACATAAGAAGCCAAAACTTTAAGAATCAATTCATCCATAATCAAAACTTCATGGATCAAACGATAATTTTTCATAAACAATTCCAAAACAAAGTACAAAACGTGATGCCTATTCTTATGAAATTGAAAACTAGCATGTGCCCATCATTCAATATTCATTCAACCAAAATAACATAAACGATGACTTTTAGGTTTTAGGTTGACACCTTTTAAATTAAAAGAGAACTTTGATGGAATAGTTTATTTTTGTTTATATTACCTTAAAGGGTAGAGAGAGGATCAGTTTATATAGAACAACTTTAAATCCGATACATCCATCATATACTAGAATCAATGGCTTAGATTTATTTACTATTAAATAGGAATCCTAATTGAATAGGAAAATTAAATCCAAATAGGAAAGTTATTGAAATTAATTAACATTAATATTAAAATATCGTCAACTTTTGTACCATATTCTAACATAGTTAACATTTTTTGGTAAGCAATAGTTAACAGTATTAATCACAAAAGAAGTGTAGTATCAATAAATGGTTTATCAATATTTTGACATTTTATTATTAGTTTGGTGTCATAATTTGACATTCTATTCAAAATAAAAAGAAATTCATTTTTTCGTTCAATAACCTTCAGACTCTATAATAATGGAATCCCATGCTTTAAAATAATGAAGTTCTTTCTCCGGCTCATATATCATGCTATTTATCAAAGTATAAGAGATAAGATTCAATGATTGAAATGCATTTAAAAGTTTTCTTTTGTTCTTTTTTTTTTCATAATTATTTTTACCAAGAATTTTGGTAGATGCATGGATGTGGGTACCCGACAATATTATATTTTCATGAAATGATATATATATATATATATATTTATCTCGTAAAAATAACCAAGTGAAGAGATCTGCTAGTATGTTTGACAACAATGATAAAATGGAAAAAAAAAATACATGTAAAATAATAATGGTCAAATAGACTTAGCTAATACATGCAAAACCTCATCAAACAAATAGAAGCAACCAACAAAAGCTAAATTATATTAAGAAAATTAAAAGAACTTCAATTGTCAAGGTAATTGCCATTGACATTGATAGTGCTCACTGCTCACGCTAGTTATCAATGAATACTATTTTCTTCGGGTTCATCTTTAGAATCTCTCTTATTTCAATGATTTCCATTATCTTTTCTGTGTCCTCAATAATGTGAGAATGGAAGGAGCAGCCTCTTTCATTTTCTCTATGTCAACAATAGTAGCATGCAATTCCTCGAATATTCTTTCGCTTGATTGTTGATTCTCATTTCAATATTCCAATAATAGTGTATCACGTGGCCTATACTTAAAGTGATCTGCCACCCTTGAAGAACTATCTATTTCGCAGAAGCTTCAATTGACTCAAGAATTTTGATTGGACTGTTTTTTTAAAAAGCGTGTCTTACTCTCTCTCTCTAAAAGGTGGCCTGAAATCACATATCCACAAATCATATGCTGCAAGGCAAACGGTGATGAAATGTGGCTGGCTATTTAAATAGTAGTTTTGTAATTTTTTTTTCTTCAATTTGTATTTATGTAATTTTTTTCTTAAAAATATTAGACATGTCTTTCACCCAATGTACATCTATACTATTAAAGCAAAAGCACTTGCTTTAGCTTCTTTAGTGTAAATATTTTTAGTGTGAATGTTTTTAATATAATGTTTTTAGTATATGGACATAAAATATTTTTGGTATCTATAAAATTATGAAATTAAATAGAGTTTGAATAGAATTAAATAAGAGTTGAATAGACATAGTTTTTTCTTTTTTTAGTATATGGGCGTAAAATATTTTTGGTATCCCTAAAATCATGAAATTAAACAGTGTTTTAATAGAATTAAATAGGGGTTGAATAAATATAATTATCTATACTATTAAAACAAAAGCACCTGTTTTGGTATCTTTATGTAAGGACCTACTATAACCCCTAAAATTAAAACAGGCGATAACATTTCCCCAACCACATATAACCTATAGGATTATATGTAAGGTTGTCTAAAAGAATTGTTTGAAGAATTGTTTATCTAATTCCACATAGATAATATAATAGAAACCATAATTTTTTTCTAAACTTTAAACAAAATACACTACTTCATTATCAACATATTTTGCAAAAGAAGCAACTTAAGTCCTACATAGCTAAGTACATATATATATACACATATTACATCCAATGGCTTCTTACAAGCATTAACAAAATTACACACACATAAAATTTAACTAAAACTTTAAGTACAACCACAAGGCTAACATAACTATTCTATTACAAAAAAATTGGATTCCACTAAGTTTAAGGTCATCTCTAGTCCTCCATATCATCAAGAAAATCCTCGAAATCAATTACATACCCCATACTCGTGTAAAACTCATCGAATTCATCACTTGAAATGGTTAAAATATGAGCCAAAGGCCTAGTATACAAGTAACGAATGCAAATGCAAAGTGATTCACACATACTTAGTCTAAATGTAAAATGCAACAACCAATAATTTATTATTAAATCTTTAGTTAGTCTTTCATCAAGGGAGTGTTCAAACTCTGGGCAATAAGGATTTAGTATTACGTCCGCCTCCCTGAGTGGTCCCTACTGTTCATACAGACTAGGCAGCCCCACTTTCCGACATAACCCGTAATACTAGGGGATCCTGAGTAACGCATCACGATGCTTAGGGGGTTAATATGAGTAGCTCGGATACTCATATCTCCTAAATGATTTTATCCAATAATGAGAAAGTACCCTGCCTCCAATCTGAGCAAGGTACCGCTCTCCGAACCAAATTCAATGGCAAATAAGGACAATCAACCTCATCAATTAACAAGATTTTCTTAATTTAAAGTAATTTCGTTTGATGCCTGGCCTAGCAAAAAAACAAGCAAGTTACTGCGTACCTGAGATAGTTCGGGAACTAATGGGGTTGGCTGAGCGAGGATCTATCACTGTTTAAAATAATATTAAATTTCTCACTTAGTTTAAGTACTAATTAACTAGTTGAAAATATAATTAATCAAAGAAATTCAAATAAATTAATACAATGTCATAATAAAGCATTTAAACATCCTATTATATCACAGAACACTTAACAAATATTTAATTGATCATATACTAAGCTTTGACAAATTTTGAAGAAAGTTTTTAAAAATGAAAAATGCAGGGGATACGCCTGCCTTCAAAGCTGGCGGCTTTGAACCGGTGCGCAATACACTAAAGTTCAACACTTGCCAACACTAGCAGCATTCAAGGATATGCCGGCAGCCTTCATTCTACGCCGGCAGCTTTGAGCCGGTGTAGAATACAACTCCAAATTTTTAAAAATTTTCGAGAGGTACACGAGGTTGGTCCACGCCCGTGAATACCCCCAACATCGGCAGCGTATCCTTGTACGCTGACAACTTTGGATCCTATGTCGGCGGCCTTAAGCCCGGCGTTAAAAAAATCGATTCTATTCACTTCCAACACCGCCTCTACGCCGGCGGCGTTGAAGTGCCAGATGCCGGCGTACGCTCAAAATTAAGCCTATACGAAAATGTTTTGTTTCCCCTATTTTATTACAAAACTTATTCACTTCAAAATTCTCCAAACTTAATCTAAACTTTCCAAAGCTTGTTATATGTTTTAAACACTATCCAATCAACATAAATTCTACTTCTAATCATCAAAACACCAATCACACTTCAATTCCACACTTCAACTACTCAATCCTTCAATCTTCCCAATACACTCATCCTCACATGTCAACATTCATATAAGACATACACTACAACTCCTCTAGCCATGTAATCCTATTTAAACTACTATCAATGCATAAAATCTTTCTAACACCAATTAGTACATAAACTTTATTCTAATCTAAGCTTTACAACCAAATACAAGAAAGAACATAAAATAAAAAGATTAAGCTTGCATTTAACTTACATGATTAAGTCTTGGCTTGGAGTGATGTTTGAATCTAAAAGCTTGTAATTGATTTTGGCTTAGGGGGTTAGGGTTTTGAGATGGAAGGAAGAAAGAAAAGAAAAGAAAAATTCGTATGAGAGGATTAGGGCTGCCAAAAGGGTTCAAAATTTGTCCAAAATGAAGTCAATACTAATCCAAAGTTTGACTTTAGAGGTATATTTGACCTAAGGTTAATTTGGTTTAATTTGAAATGCATTTGAGTTTGATTTAAGCTTAAAAAGTAGACTTTGATTTTGTAAAGAAAAAAAAAATTCTGCCATCACTCTTAAACAATTCACAAGTCATTTTATTAAATTCTAAACATAACACATACATATTAATTTACAAAAGATACACTTATTCATTACACTATACACACATTAATATATATAATACAATAATATTAATTTCATTATACTGCACACATGCAAAATAACACATATTTAATACATATACTAATTATATTATCCATGCACACACACACACACACACACACACACCACACACATATATATATATATATATATATATCTCATTTCAATAACACATTAGAATATAAATTAAGAAATTCATAGCTATTTCACTTTAGTGTACATATTTTTTGTGTAAATGTTTTTAATATAATGTTTTAGCATATAGGCATAAAATATTTTTGGTATCCCTGAAATCATAAAATTAAATAAGATTTGAATAGAACTAAATAGGGATTGAATAGACATAGCCTTTTTCTTTTTTAGCATATGAGCTAAAAATATTTTTTGTATCCCTAAAATCATCTATATTATTAAAGCAAAAACACATGCTTTGGCATCTTTAATGTAAATATTTTTAATGTAAATGTTTTTAATATAATGTTTTTAGCATATGGGCGTAAAATATTTTTTGTATCCCTGAAATCATGAAATTAAATAGGGTTTGAATAAAATTAAATAGGGGTTGAATAGACATAATCTTTTCCTTTTTTAGCATATGGCCGTAAAATATTTTCGGTATCCCTAAAATCATCTATACTATTAAAGTAAAAGCACTGGCTTCATTGTCTTTAGTGTAAATATTTTTAGTATAAATGTTTTTAGCATATAGGCCTAAAATATTTTTGGTATCTATGAAATCATGAAATTAAATATGATTTGAATAGACTTAAATAAGGGTTAAATAGATATAGTCTTTTTTAGCATATGGGCGTAAAATATTTTTTGATATCCCTGAAATAATGAAATTAAATAGGGTTTGAATAGAATTAAATAGGGGTTAAATAGATATAGTTATACTATTAAAGTAAAAGGACCTGCTTTGGTGTGTTTAGTGTAAATATTTTTATTGCAAATATTTTTAATATATTGTTTTTAGCATATGGACGTAAAATATTTTGTTATCCCTAAAATCACGAAATTAGATAGGGTTTAAATAAAATTAGATAGGGATTGAATAGACATAGTCTTTTCCCTTTTTAGCATATGACGTAAATTATTTTTGGTATCTCTAAAATTACGAAATTAAATATGGTTTGAGAAGAATTAAATATGTGTTGAATAGACATAGTCTTTTTCTTTTTTAGCCTAAACTTATATTTTTATAGACCGATCTAGTAGATGTTTTTAGTGTAAATATTTTTAATATTGTAACTGCATGGTAATTATCCAACATAGAAAAGTTACTTCTGAAAAATATAATAGTAATTATGATTTATAATTAATTTTTTAATTTCTAGAACTAATTAAGGTTGTCCTCTTCCAACAAGTAAAAACAATATATCTATTTAATTTATATATATGTTAGATTGTTTTATTTACATAAGTATCACAGGTACATGATCTGCTGTATATTTTATATTAATTTCATGAAAAAAAGAAGGGGGAAAAATCGGCCTATCTCATATATTACATATAGCCGACGTTCAGAAGACGAGGGACGACTCCACGGACCGAGGTTTGTTTTTGGTGAAATCGAAGAGAGAAAAGCTGCTATTCATGATATACATATGCGGACGACTTTTACGAAGACGAGGAGAATTCCACCAATAGGAAAAGGCACGCTTGAGGAGAACGGAACCATCGAAGAAGACTTTGGACTTCAATTGGAGAATTTCCGAACAGACGAATTATATTGTGATTGATTTCTTTTCGTAATTCTTGGTGACTTTTAGTCAACACCTTAGAAGCAATTAAATTTTTAATTGTTCTTTTAATACTTTTGATATTATTGGATTATTCTATGAATTGTTTCTATATGTGTTCGTGTCTTTTTGATGCAATTATGTGCTAAATCTTTTTTATGTGGGAAAATTAATGAAACATAATTACTAAATTGATAATTGTTTCTTTAGTATAATATATTTAGATGATTGGATTATTTTTGTTTGAATCTTGATACTATAGTTTTGTATCCTTTGTTTTGAAATTATAAGTTATAGAATATCTTAATGAACTGGAAGGGGATTTAGGGTTTTTGCAAGATTCATGTTTAATTGAATTAGTAAAATTAGAAGATTTGCTAATTTTCATTAAATTGAATTTGTATCTAGGACTTAATGTGGTGTTCTTGTTAATTTTTTTTAAAGGAATTTAAGAAAAAAAAAATTGATCAAGGCATTAGGCAATTATAAAATTAGAAGATTAATTATTAAGTTTTTGAATCCATATTAATTTGATTAGAAGGATCTAATAAATTGATATGGTGGGTTAAAACAAGACTTTAGGACTCAGTATAGAAATGAAGGCTTTAGGAAATTCTCAAGAATAACCAATTAGCTAAATATAATTATAATTCAGATAACAATGTGATTGGTAATTATGATAGATTCAATTTTCTCACATCTGATTTGATTAAATTTAAAAAGCTTTCTCTGTGATTTATTGATAATATTTGATGGTTTCATTAGTTTTAGCATAGTTTTATATAAATATCAATTGCTTAGATAATATTAGAATTGATATGGATCTAGTATTTAAACTAAGCCTAATGGGAACGATAACCTTATTCACTCTATATTACTTAATTGATCAGTGCATTTGCTGAAAATTGGTTCATTGAAAATTTTTGGATCAAGTACCCATGTTATAGAATTCGTAGATATGTGGAAAATTCATATTATAATTTCTATATTATAAATTGTTATTTCTTGATTGAATTAGATTTATAAGAACTTTAATGACTCAGAAGGGAATTAAGGGTTCAATAGGAATTCTTAATTAAGATTGAATGATAAATGCGAAAGCTGCGTTATTTAATCTTATTAGAAATTGTCCTAGGGATTAATGCAATGCTTCTGGTTAATTTCTCGCTAAGGAATTATGAGGGATTAGTTTAAGGTATTAGTCAACCATAGAACTGGAAGATTTATAGTTGTAGATTAGAGTCCACTGTTAATTTGTCCATTAGAAGCCAATGAATTAATTTGGGGTTTTGAGACTTCAAAACTTCGAAAAGGATTAAAGGCTTTGATAATTTCATTTGAATATCACATAGGTAAAAATTATTATAACATGATGATAATCTGATTAGTGAAACTAAGGTGAATTCTGTTTGTTTTACTCTCAATTGATACATTTTCATAACAATTCTTTTTCTACTTTTAGTGACAATTTAGGTTAATTAGTATTTAATTAGTTAATTTTCTCTATTCTATTGCTTAAAGAATAATAGAATATGCTAAAAGTTTATTACTTAATTAACCCTCATGGGATCAATACTCTACTCACTACTATATTTCTTGATTTGACCTAGTGCACTTGCTAGTAGAATTTACACTTATTTTAATCTATACATATGCAGCGGATCAAGTTTTTGGCACTATTGTTGAGGATTAACTTAATTTTAGACCACATCTAATTCTATTGTTAATTTAGGCGCACTTTATGGTGTTTGTTTATTTCTTGTTCTCTTTTTAGGTATTTTATGCACAGGAATAGAAGTGCTAAGTTCTACCATTAAATATGGAGATAGAACGCACCTTGCGCGAATTGAGAAGAGAGAATAGAAGATGAAGGGAAGAATTGCAAGAAGTTGAGATAGTAGACAGTGAAAACAACAATCAGATGTAGGGTGCTGCCAAAGCACTTCGGGACTATATACTACCTACTATTACGGGCTCTACAATCAGGAGGTCGATTATTCAGGCCAACAACTTTGAACTGAAACTTCCCTCAGCCAGATGGTTCAAACAATTCAATTCAGAGGATATCCCAATGAAAGTCCTGATGAGCATATTGGAGGATTCCTCCAATATTGTAACACAGTGAAGTTGAATGGCGTTACGAATGATGCCATTAGATTACAACTTTTTCTCTTCTCTTTAAGGGACAAAGCGAGAGCTTGGTTCAATTCATTGCCATAGGAGTCCATTATTACTCGGGATGATATTTCATCTAAGTTTTTGAGGAGATTCTTCCTACTAGTAAAGATTGCAAGATTAAGGAACAATATCACCAACTTCACCAAGTTTAGTGGTGAATCACTTTATAAGGCATGGGAGAGATTCAAGTAGGGGTGTGTAAAAAAACCGATGAAATCGAAAAACCGAACCGAAACCATAAAACCAATCCAAAAAATATGGTTAACCGACCCATTGGTTTCGGTTTAGGATTATAGTTTTTATTTTTTCTGATTTTTGGTTTCGGTTTCGGTTTGTAATCACAAAAAACCGATTGTTAACGGTTAACCGTTTTGATATTTATAAATATATTATATATATGATTTACATATACATATAATTATTTTAAAATATATATATATATATATACATATGATTTACATATACATATAATTTACCTATGTTAATATGATTTACATATTATCGTATGTTTGATGGAGTTAATATGGTAATTGATTTGGTTTGATTTTACTGATAATGATACATCCAAATGTTTTTTTTTTCCCTTTTCCTTAATTTGATTTTTTTCAGCTCTTGTAATATACATAATAATTAAAAAGAAAAACTCTATGATAAAGTCTAAAAAATAAGATTTGTTGAAATTATCAATTTGATTTGTTGAAGCCATTACGTTAAATGGTTAAAAACCGAAAATCGAATAAATTAACCGAATAAAACGATTAACCATTAAGACGGTTAACCATTTATAATGAACAAGTTAAGGATCGAAATATTAAAAATCAATCATTACAGTTAGGTTAAAAAAATAGGGCCACTGGCTAGTTAATAGATCCGTGAACACCCCTAGATTCAAGGAGACCATCAAAAAGTGCCCACATCATGGATTGCTAGATAATCTCCTGATTGAGATTTTCTATCTCAGCTTGGATGAGATATTGAGGTCTTTAGTAGATCCTGCATCTTGAGGTGCATTGATGGGTAAAAGTTATGATGAAGCAAGTGCATTGATAGAAGAGATGGCCTCTAGTGCACATAATTGGCAGAACAAGAGAGAAAAATCAATAGTGGCATTAGTTAATGACATGAACACTATTTCCCAATTGACAGCCTAGATTTCAACTCTCACCACCTAGGTAAGTAAACTCACCTCATCACATTCTTTTAATGCTAACTAGGTTGTTTTTTGTGAGTTATGGTCTGGACCACATTCCACTCTTGAGTGCCTATCTGAAAATTCTTTAGCTTCATCTATTGGAGAGCAAGTAAACTATGTCAACAATTTTCAATGGGGTAATCAAGGACCCTATTTGAACACTTACAATTCAAGGTGGCATAATCATCCTAATTTCTCATGGAGGAATGAGAATAATGCTCTTAAACTGCCACTTGGATTCTAGAAGCATGGTCTATTCCAAAAGTCCCCACTAAATAGCATCAATCTAAAATGGAAGAACACATGTTGAGCTATATGCAAAAGACTAACACTATGTTACAAAATCAACAGGCCACAATTCGAAATTTAGAGGGTCAGATTAGTCAAATTTCTCAACAGTTGAGTAATAGACCATCAAGGTCTTTACCTAGCAACACAAAGAAGAATACTAGGGATCAAGTTTTTGAACCATCAAATGTAATTGAAAAAGGAGGGCAATGTGATTGAGGATGAAGAAGATGGCAATCTTAAGATGATTTCTTTAAATGGAGTATTTGAAGATTATGATCTTAACAAAGAGAAGAAACCAAATTTTAAGTTTGGAATTGAGATCCAACTCTTGAATAGTTCAAGTAATGAAGTAAGAAGAAATTTAGTTGAAGAAGATTTCATCGAGGGGGATACAGTAAAAAGTGGCTGGGAAGCAGTAAAAAAATTGAAGAAATGGCAAATAATGAAGGAAAGATCCAAATGAAAATTATAGAAAAAGATCAAGATGAGTTGGAGGAATTAAGTGGATATGATAAGCTAGTTTTAGCCGATGATCGGAGTGATGATGAGAATAAGTATGATGAAGCTTGTAGGAATGAGCAAGAAAAGGTTACTGAGATAGAAAAAGTTGAAGTCATAAGTGGAAGTGAGGTGACAAAGATGATTGAAGGTGATTTAAGTGCAACATCAAGTATGAGGACAAATGAGATAGCATAAGGGCATAAGAGTCAGATGATCTTGCCACGACAAAGGTAAATGTCAAAATAGAATGCATGCCTCCAAAATTAAATGATCCAGGAAAGATAACAATTCCGTACACCATTGCTGGTAAGTTTATTGAGAGTGATTTATGTGATTTAGGTGTTCCAGTAAACCTCATATCTTTAAGTTGATGGAGAGATTGAAGTTAGGGAGTATGTTGAGGAGAACAAAGATGTCCCTTAGGATGGAAGATCAAACTTCAAAGACTCCTAAAGGAATACGTGAGGATGTGATTGTTCATATTACTAGATATAATTTCTCCACTGATTTTGTGGTGATGGACATAAGAGATGATGATCACAT
This sequence comes from Combretum micranthum, assembly GCA_024138025.1. Classification (NCBI taxonomy): domain Eukaryota; kingdom Viridiplantae; phylum Streptophyta; class Magnoliopsida; order Myrtales; family Combretaceae; genus Combretum; species Combretum micranthum. The sequence goes on along the minus strand of JAMXBD010000468.1, from coordinate 280,829 downwards.
ACATCTTATCCTTAGTCGACCATTTTTTGCCATAGCCAGAGCCCTCATTGATGTGAGAGGACAAAGGATAGTTCTGAGAATGAGGGATGAGGAGAATATCCTTTGTGCTAGGAAGTGTAAAGAGCAAGATAAAATTGATGTCTTTAGTGATATCTCATTTGAGATCAGTTGATGGTGAAAATGCTAGAGTTTTTGAGGAGGGATTGGAGCTTGAGGGATACCATGGATTTGGACCTAAGGAATCTCGGCTTTTTGAGCCTCCTTGAGCATGAGATGCAAAATTCGGGTTAAGGACTATAAACTAAGCGCTTCATGGGAGGCAGCCCATGTTTAACAATAGTGTAGTTTAATTTTGTTTTGTGTAACTAACTTGGTTGTGATTTTAGTTTTTAGAACTTTGTTCTTACGGATTGCAGTTGAGGAGTGTTTATACTTTACTAGACAATAGTGAAGCCAATTCTTAGGTGTGGGGAAGTAAGGAAACAAGTCACTTGTATTGATCACAACTCCAAGAAATTCAACGTAAGTATACAAAATCTTTTGTTTGGGGCTAATTTAAACTTGATTGGAGAGTTCAATTGTTCAAAAAAAAAAAAATTCATTTGAGAGACATTACAAAAAGGCCAGCTAATGAAAAACTTAGGCCACCGGCTTTAAGCCGATGTAAGTCCTATTTATGAAGACTATGTTTTTATTATTAAAAAAAAAAGGACTGCCGGCTTTAAGCTGGCGCAAATATATAATGATTGGCTATTTTAAAATAATGGCCATTGGCCTTTAGGTAGCCTTTCTTCTAAAAAATTAATTCAATTTCCAAGGCCGGCCATGCACATCATCGGTGTACAATTGCAGAGAGCCAGCATATGCCTTATTATAAGGCATCTTTTGGGCTCTCTCTCTTTCCTCCTCCTCCTCATTTCCCCTTCCCTGACCCTTTGCTTTCACTTCCACTCTCCCTTACACTTTTACGCACACAGTCATTCTCACTTCATCTTTCAACTTCACATTCTATCGAGAATCATCATCAAGTAAGTGTTTTCTCTCTTTGTTTTTCTTTCTCTTAGAGTTCTTTCCCTCTTTCTTTCTTTCTTCTGCATTGTCCTTTGCTTTGAATTCTAAAATTAGGATAATGAAGTCCTAGGGATGTTTGGAATGGTTATCTTGCTAATTTGTGAAGTTAGGGTTATTCTTATACTTGCATACATGTGGGTTTACAACTAGTTTGTGCTTGATTTCATTAAAAATCCATATAGTGTTAGGAATTAGGCTCTAACTAAATTTATTATTGTGTTCGAAATTTGTAGCTTTTGTGATTCAAAGCTAATTAACAGCTATTACCTTAATTATATGTAGTTAATTTTGACTTATTGTGACCTAATTGAGCAATGTCGGAAACTAGGGTTCATGAGTTGGGATTCTTGCTAAAAATTTGATTTACATGAGTTAGAAGGAAATTGGTGCTGTTCACTTGCAAGGTTATACTCCTACTGTGTTTTATAGTATATGTATGACCTTAAACATATGAGTTTTTCCTCTCAAGTGTATTTTTAATAGGTCTCCCTATTGGTTAAAATCTAAGCCACCTAACTTAGGCTGCTTGCCTTGATTTCTAATTACAAGTGTAAGAAATATGATCTAAATTGTATGCTTTGTTCTTAATTGATTGCATGCCTATGGTTCTAGTTTATACAATGTCATGGTATGTCATGTCTTAGGCATAAAAGGTGTAAGCATATGACTATCTTGATGCAGATCTTGCTTGAGAAGGATTTGTGTCTTGATTTTAATAGATTGCATGCTTTGTTCTTAATAGATTGCATGCCTATGGTTTTAATTTATACAATTTCATGATATATCATGTCTTAGGCATAAAATATGTAAGCATATGACTATCTCGATGTAAATCTTGCTTGAGAAGGATTTGTGTGTTGATTTTCACTTATTAAATGCCTAGCTCTTAATTGTTCTATTCTACTAGTTGACAGATATAGGCGTTTGTTAAGCACACATTTCCAATGGCTACTTGTGTTATCATTGAATTAAGTATTCCTTCTATAATTAACATGAACTATATGTGTAGGAATGCCACCCAGGAAGCTCTAGCCAAAGTCGAAGAGGCAATAGACTATTGAGGCTATTTATGCACAAAATAATGGTTCCCACTCCTAAAGCTATAGTCTATGTCATAGAAATTTATAAAGTCGACAAATCTAGTACTTGATGTTGAAGACAAGAATTTGTCCACATGATATATAGATGTAATATGAGTCACAAAAACGTTACTACAACTACTAATTCATGTATTGTAGGAGGATTACCTTAAGATGACCAACCTAACAAAAGATGTGGGCAGCTGAAATAAGTCTCCATAGAATATCTTTGTAGATATTTTGTTTCAACTTCTCAATAGGAAAATGCTTATTATCTTCAATATCAATCAATTCCTTCTATGTTGATTGGTCTCATTCATTATAGTTCTTTCGATAAAGCCATTTAAAGATTGAAAGGAACACGACTAATAAAAAGGAATGGATTAGAAGGAGATTCATCATGGTTAGTATGCTAACGTGTGTTGTTTTGAATTTGTAAATAACTCCAGTTCTTAATTGGATGCAAAGACTTGCTATTGATGAGATGACAAGAACAGAAAGAACCATTGTACTTGATAGTAGCTCACTATTCTTTAATTTTCCTAAAGAAGGGTGGATGCTAGCAAGAGTGATACACAAAAAACCAGATGTATCGAGTTTAGCAAATTGATTATTTCTCATGGCATTACTGTGTTCAGATCCATAGATAGCTTGGTTGCTGCTCCTAAAATGGTTAGAGCAATGGAATTTAATGGAATATAATGAGGCATTCAGGAGTAGATCCAATACCGTTTGTGCCACACCCTCTAAAAGATCTCTTATAATTGCTATGGCACAAACCAACATGGCTACTACAATATACATGCCAGTTATTGGCATCCGTTTGTTGAAATGAGAGCTATGCATTATATCTTTTGTGCAATTTAACATGATTACTTTCTTTGAAACAATTCTTGTTATATTTTCTATATGGAGATTTGAAACTCTTATCTTTGTAGTACTTGCAGCTCAAATACTTATAGATACAAAATTACCCCTCTTCTTTATTTATGCTTTCCTTGGATAGTAATTTATCTCAAAGCCTACCTTAACAGCACTATTATCTGATAATGCAAAGCTTTTCGTTCAGTTTTTCTCATCCATCTTTTTGAAGGAAAATATTGAGAACATGCCCTTAAATCAACATAAGTATTAATTGCACATGGTCTCGGTTCAACTTTTCTCATTCTCCAAGCCATTCCATATATTTTTAGTTGATATGTAATTAGGAAACATATACTATAAGAATATATTCTGCTCTTTACCTTTCATTTGTGCATTGCATGTACTTACACATTAGTTTCTTCACTATAGTTACATGCAACTTTCTTTTTCCTTCTTTCTCTTCAAAATATGTCACATCAAATTTGTTTAGTAAAAGATGATTGAAGAGTCTTCATTCTTTAAGAATCATGAGCCTTTTGTTTTGCACTTCAAAATGCTCTCAGTGGTAATCATTTTCTTTGTTTTTGCTAGCATAAATTATACCTTACTTGACCTTAGTTGTCTAAAAAGTTACACAACATACTTAGTTCATTATGTTTAAAGGCTAACAATAAAGGACAAAGGGATATATATACCAAATAATATAGTAAATAAGCATGAATTATACCTTACTTCAACTCAGTTGTTTGAAAAAGCTTTATTCCACACCTTACTTCATGAGTTTTACAAGATAAAAATGTAAAGAAGGTAAGTAAGCAAATAAACAAATATGTAAAACTAATATGACTAACTAAAACTAGCTATGACACCAAACGGAGCTAGTGAATGGGGGTTTTGATGTTGTGCTTTATGTTATTCCTTTCGTACACATATGGCTCAAGGACAAGTGATCCTGATAATTTATTTGTTGTTTATTTAATGTAAGCATAAATATACATGGTAAATGGGCTATGGCAAGTAAGGAAGAGTTCATGAGCATGCGGGCTTCGCACGTCATGTGAAGAAAAATGATAAAAGCACTAGCACATGTGAACAGACATGCAAGGCACATGAAATAAGTGGGTTGACATGGTATTGCATGCAAAGTGCACGAACCAGCACACAAGCCTTTTTTTAAAGAATAAGATAAAAAATAGTGATTTAAGTAATTTTACTTTACTGTAAATTGTATTTAATTAATATAATTTTTTTTAAATTAATTTAATTAAAAATTTTATTTTTTATTTAATATAATGTTATAAATATAATTTATTTTTTAGAAATGATTTCAATCATCTTAATGTATTAACTCGAAAATTTTTCAACAGTTAAAAAAATGAAATTATTAAATTATTGTAATTAAATTTAATTAAATGTTATTTTTTCTTAATATAATTAATTTTATTAAAATAATTGTAAATTATTAAATAAATGAAATTAACAAATACATTAGTTACAACAGAAAAATTAAATTTTATTAATAATTAAAAAGACTTTGTGTAAGGAGAACGTAGAAAGAAAATCATGATGGAGCAATAGCAAACCCCCTTCATCTCATTCATCGACCATCACATTCTAAAGTCCCTTAGCCTTACCACACTGTCCCTTTTGTTTTTATGCCTACGACTGCGACTTCAGTGATGACAATGACCCCTCCATTCTTGATACTAAGTCATTATCCTCAAGCTACTAAAAGTGTAGGTCTATCTATTTCTTATCATCGGCATATGCCTGATCCTTCAAGTACATCCATGCTTCCATGATTTCTAGTTTTACCCTATGGTTATGTGGATTAATGACCTATCTACCCAAACTGAAAGCTGACTTCAATGAAATTGTTGAAACCGAAGGAGCCAGAACATCCCATGAGCTACGAAAAGCACCAAAATCATTTGTGTTCTCTTCTTTCACCAATTGAGGATATTAAAATCATCCCTCCCTCTTCTCTTCCCCTTTGGGACATTCCTCCTTGAGTAGATACACATCGTACACCAACATGTCACTACAGACTTCTTAGGAGCTCTCATGGCTGCTTCTAACAACTTGGGAAATTTTCTTACTTCTCTTAAAGAGCCCCTAAGATGAGTGGCTGCTAGTGCATTATTGTTGGGATGGTTATAGAGTTGCTTGATCACAATACTGATACAAGTCTTTAGTGAACTCGTTGCCTCTTCATTAAGGCTTTTAGTATCTATTTTAGATCAGCCATACCAACATTCCCGTAGAATTCATCGATGAATACTTTACTTGAATGGAATTATACTATGGATTAAGCATTGTTGCAACATGAAAGAGTGGAGAAAGGGGTACAAAATACTCTTGGAGTTTACTTGTCATCAAAGACAAAGTGGAAACCAAACTAAGATCATGACAATAATGACTCAGCATGCCTAATATGTTAACCAGGTGTAGAAGCACACGGTTGCTTGTGGGGTAGCAGCAACCAGAAAAATACTCTATTGGTCCAAGATCATGACAATAATGACTCAGCATGTCCAATATGTTAACCAAGTGTGGAAGCACACAACTGTTTGTGGGGTAGCAGCAGCCAGAAAAATACTCTATTGGTCCAAGGAAGGCTTTATGAGTATCTTTAACTCCATTTATTGTTCTCTAATCCCGCTTCTCTATCATACCAATGTTTGGATTGTCGGGATTCAGTAGAGTATTGTATAAATAAGTAAGAGTCATTCGATAATTCATTGTTCGATCGAGCATTTTAAACGTAGAATTCCATTCGGTCTTGCCGTCAAGCTTAGATATCTTTTCCTCTAAATTGTGTTTAGATACCTTTGTTTATACCTCTTTGAAACATGAAGATAGTTGATTGCATACCATATCTTACTAATGTGCATCTTCAAGCCACATGCTTTAAGGCCTACTTACATTGCCAAATTTTTTGTATGGCGAACACACTGGATGTAAAAGAACTTCCCATCGCATACTGGGTTCCATAACTACTTCATATATTGAATGAAAGCAATGTTGTTTGACGTATTGCCGTATGATATACTAACTATACTTTGTATATGGCACAAATAGAGGGTGTTTACAATGTTATGTGCAATCACTTAGCTAGTATGGGCTTCTCAAAACAATTGCAAAGCTATAATGCACTTCTAGATCAACCATTGTTTTTCGATCCAATGAATGGTAATGCATATATAACTGTCCTCGATAGCTTGGAGCGAGGACTTCTATACGTCTAAGGTGAAGGGGATGCTGCACAAATAAAGCTGAGTATGTTATTTGAACCAGAATAGAATGTTATAATCAATATATAATCTCATAAATCACATAAACAAGAAATTTATTTTAAAGGATCCTACCTAGAAGGAAGTTTTGATAGCACTTCCTCAAGGGGCTTCACATTTTTTTAAAATAATGTTTATTGTATCCTTTTTCAATGTTTACCCTCTGCATGCTAGTATTGAGGTTGCAATCTTCCAGAAGCTTACCCTTCGAAGTGGGAATGGCCAACTGCATGGAATGATATATTGGCAATGGCCATCATACATAATGTCTACTTTCCTACAATAGCTTTGATGCAACTTTTGAACGAAATATATGTCGATCTAGATCGGATATCCTACTCAAATGTCACTACCAACGAGATTGTGGATAATGCCAATGAGATTCCTTGGATAGATACTAAGAGTTGGGCTTTAACCTCAATTGCTGCTTACATGTTTGAAATCGTGATCCACATTATACCAAATTACATTAATAGTTTACTGCATCAAAACAAGGGGGGTGAAAGGTTGCACAAGAATTGGGATATGACCGATGCGTTCTTTCAGATATGTAATGCTCCAAATTATGCTGGTGAGACTTATAGTGACCACTTGAAGCACATATAGTAGAATCATCTCACCTCCCTTTGTAACCTGATTCGCCACATGATTAGCCATAATATATGTCCAAGGAAAAATTAAAGTAACCTTACTATAAGATATCTTCCTCATGGATGCAATGCTAGAGCATTAATTATTAGATGTCGGCTATTTGGTTGCATAATGCATGCACCGGATGCTCGAGAGAAGACTCCCATCTCACATATGGTCGGCTCATCACCATCACTCTAAAATCATGGATATTTGAAATTTCCAACTATGAGAAAATGGAAGTAAAGGTTAAATTTACAAAAGACGATATAGCAAAGAAGTTGGGTTTCAAGTATGATCCTCAAACAACCAATTCTATAAACCTGGTGGTGGCTAACCACAACAGGGAGATAGGAATGAGTTAGATAGCTTAACCCTCGACTTAAACTTAGAAGATTTGCCTATATGCTAACGCGATGAGGAAATGGAGGAAGAGGGGCAGAGCCATGTGCAACAATAGCAGTAACACGATAGGTTGGCATAGATGAAATAATGGAACGTTTGAATCATATAAATAAGATCCAATAAGAGCATGAGTAAATGCTCAAAGACATCAATTCTTGGTTTGACTAGTTTTTCCGATGGGGAGGTTATCAATTGAGGTTTCATCCACCATCATATCATCCCCTAGGCTGTGCTATTGGATCTAAACGTACCATGTTATAGGCATACGTTTTTTATATTATCTATATGTTGTTTAATAAGTCTTTATATTTCTTTCATATTATTTTCTAACTGGGTTTTATTGCTCTAAGAACACTTATCAAATGTTCTTTGTCTACTAGTAGATTTTTAATTCTATCAAATCTTTCTAATTCTTTTTATGTTCTTAAAAGGTCTAATAAATGATCTTATTTAACTTGTTTTAGTCTATATATTTCCCTTTTTTGTTGCTTTATCATTATTAATAATAATAGCTCTGCACAAATTGCTTTAGTCTATATATGTCCTTTTTTGTTGTTTTATCATTATTAATAATAATAGATCTGAACAAATCTTGGAATTGTTGGTGAGTATAATTTGATATCATACATAAACAAACTATAAACAAGCTGCAGTACTATTGTATCTAAGTCTCTTAAAATGCCTATCTGTTATTTCTAAATTATTTTTTATACTAATTCTAAATTAGTCTAATACTACTTTCCTATCGTCTATACCTCTTACTTTTAAATGTTCTTCTATTCTTTGTAATTGTAATTGACATTGTCTCTTAATATTTCTATACCTAACAAGTTCATCTTTTTATTGTTTAATATAAACAGATAGCATAACAATAACAAAACTTGGAAAACTAATATGAACTTTTATGTTACTAGGTAATAGAAACCTTCACTCTTATTATAATAATTCAAACCATAACCTACTCTTTCCTTCTCTTTTCTGTGTTTTTTTTTTTTTTTTTTTACGAACCTTCTGCTCAACCTTTCCTTTAACCTTCTTAGTTTCAAAGCCAAACTTCAAATATCACAAATTAAGGCAACCCCAAACCACTACAAATGGGTATAGTAATGGTCAGGTCATGTAGGCCTATTGTGAGATTATAAAACCCGTGTTGACTCTGATGCCAAAACAAAAGAAGAGAGGATCAAGACCAAGTGAGATAGAAAGGAAAGAAATAATAAACATACAGAAATTATGACAGACCAAAGAAGGGTAGAGTAAAAGATGAGAAAAATTATTATTAACAAATGAATAGTATCGCTCCCTTTCATTAGAACCCAAAAAAAATTAAAAAAACAGAAAGAGATTACTTGCAACGAATCAAAGCTTTTCATGGCCCAAAAAAAAAAAAAAAACCGAATCAAAGCTTTTTTTGATGCAAGCCTTTATACAACAACAGATTGTCGATTGGAAATATTGGGAGGAGGGTGTAGTAGTGTAACTAGTGTTTGTGTTTGAAGGAGTGTGTTGGGATTTTGGTCGGAAAGAAAAGGAGGAGCGTGTTGGGACGAGTCTAATTTTTCTTTTTTTTTCTTTTTTTAATCTACACTTCCAAACATGGCAGATCAACGAAGTCTGTGCCCTAGGGATTTCGAGCAAAAAGGTTTTATTGGCCAATTTTTTAATGCCGTTTTAGCTTTACCACCTTTTTCAATGTCTTTACTTATGAAAGATAATATTCCTTTTTTAAATTGAGATTTGGCCTCATGCCTTAGAAAACAAATGGCCAATGACAAACTTTAAAAATAAACAATGGGTGAATACTGGTATTTTCAATTTATTATATTTTTAATTAATTGTTTCAACTCTAAAATTATTAATATAATATTTATAAATTTTTAAGATCATTCATAGTATTAATACCAAATTTCATTTATATAGTTGATTGGTATAATAGGTAAAGTTTGAAGACATATATAATTATAAAAATAGATAAAATTCAAAAAGCATATTATAATTTTTAAACTTCATGAAGTCTTTTATAGCCGACATGTAACCAAAGTTAATTAAATCAGTTTATATATGTATAATTGTTGTATCGATATGTTAAGTTTTATGTGGTGTGGCACATACATAGTATAAATAACGTGTAACAAAAAATTAAATGCACGCCTACTAGTTTACTCAGCCACTACATGTCATTTAACAATTAGAAGTACTAAATTGTCCCTGAAGATTGTTTTTAATTCACAAATACACACACACTTATACTCGCAATTTTTCCTTTCTTTTTTGGCCTGTCAGAAAAAAAAAAAAAAAAGAATTTCCAGATTTTACTTTCTTTATATTGAACAGACTTTACTTCTCCTCTTAGTGTCATACTACACGGTAATACCATTTGAGTTATCATTAAAGTAACATCTGTAGCTGTATAAGCTTTTATTGTTATTATTATTTTGCTAACTATAACGAAAAGAGGAGATTTGAACTTGAAATCTCTCACATAAAAAATTACGAAAGATGTACCTGGATTATAAAGTTATTAGCAGTTTTATAAGCTTTTATAATCTAATTATCATTAAGGTAACCTTAGCTAGATAGGCTTAATCCTACTCATCAGCATCCTATAAAATTTTATAGAAGGACTCAAGGGTAGCCCAAATTTAATTAAGTTACACACTCTATTTCCTTATAATAATATTTTAATTTCCTACTTGATAGCGCATTACATTCTACACTTTCATATCCCCTTTCTTGCAATGATAAGATGGCTGTTTTATAAAGAAATCTAGTTCCAAAATAATTTCAAAAAATTTTCTATCACTTGAGAATGATGTGTGTTCCACTACTTACATCTATATCGAGTGATTTATACTTTGGAGATACTTTGTATATCCCAATAATTTCAATTTTTATTAATTACACAGTGAATTCAGAAACATGAGTCATCTAACACATAGTTTTCACAAATAACAGAATTATTATCATTTCAATATTATCATCAACAGAAACAGCCAACCAACAAGATATTTTAGACGTTACCGATCCTCAGGTTACAATTGATGCCTTGGTGCTGTCTCTTATCTTATCAAGTTTCCATATAATTGCTGAGTTACAGTTTAAATTACAGTTTTAAATCACAGTTTATATATCTTCTTACTCCGTTGTAGCAATGTCTTCCAAATTGCAGGTCACTTATGGTTTATTTATTTATTTAGTTTTTGTTCTAGTGTAATTTCTTCATAAAGCTTATTGATTAGGTTCGAGATATTCTATTCCATAAACTACTCATCTCCTGTATATATAACCAATTATCATCTCATTTTTTCTTTTTTCCTTTTCCACTTTTTACAGGAAATAATTCAAAAGCATAAAGTAACATATTATGCACACAACTAAACCCAATGACGTAGCAAAGAAGAGAATGATTATCTAGGGTTATCACAAACTGTTGAATTTCGCAAGATTACCGGAGTGTGATCTTCAAAAGCCTAAAGAATCCTAGGAATCTAGGTAATGGGCATCCAATTTCAAGATCTAAAACAAAAGATCTGAACTTCGGAGATAAAGAGCGAAGCAAGTTCTAAGAAAAGTATCCAAAATGTTAAAAGATAATGTAGCTCCATATGCCCTAGGCTTACAATATAATAGAAGTTAGAAAAAAAACTCAAAAGACACAAAACAGTAAAAGCTATCGCGTAACATAAACTGAACACCTATAGGTCTACGTCGGTGGCTTAAATGATAAAGGTCAATGGCGTTGAAGACAGCATTAAGGATTTCGATTCTATGTACTTTCAAAGCCGGATTCACACCGGCGGCATAATTGCCTAACACTGGTGGTATGGGATCAAAGCCAGATGAAGGCTGATGGTGCACAGTCAGCCTACATCAAGCATCATTTCAAAACTTGTTCTTCCGCCCTATCTTTTCCAAGTAATTCCTCTACTGCATCATCCTCCCCAGGGTGAACAGAATTCGCCCTCGAATTGTTGTCGTTCAAGCTATCATCAGTATATGGGATGAGATGCTTCACATTGAACACATTAGATGTCCAAATGTGGTTAGGTAATCGAGTCTATAAGCATTTGGATGGATCTTTTCAATCATCTCGAATGGTCCAACCTTCCTAGTAGAAAGTTTGTTGTATTCTCCCATAAGAAATCTGTCTTTAGTGAAAATTGCCCATACAAAATCTCCCTCATCAAACTCCAGGTGCCATCTCCTCTTATTAGCAGCGTTCTTACACTTACTTGCAGCCTTCTCCAAGTTATTGCGAATGGTCTGATGAATCTCCTACATACTGTGTACAAAATTCACTTCTTTGCCATGGCCTCTAGCGTAATCAGGAATAGTCAAAAGATCAAGAGGACCTCTAGGAATGATTGAATAAAAAATCTACAACGGGATGAAAACTATGCTTCTGCTGATTGCATGATTGTGCACAACTCAACTTGGCTCAGCTTCTGATCCCAACTCTTTATATTCTCCCCCACTAAACTCCTCAGAAGATTGCCCAATGACTTGTTCACTACTTTTGTCTAACCATATGTCTGTGGATGGTAGGCACTGCTAAAATTTAACTGTGTGTTGACTATCTTCCATAGACTCCTCCAAAAGTGGCTCAACAACCTGGCTCCCTGTCAAACATAATAGAAGAAGGCATACCATGTAATATGTATACCTCCCAAAAATATAACTGTATCACATGCATTGCATCCGCTATTTTCTTACAAGGGATGAAATGCACCATCTTGGAGAATCGATCTACCACCACATAAATGGAATCATTACCCCTTTATGTCCTTGGCAAGCCTAAGACAAAATCCATACTGACGTCTACCCATAGATGAGATGGCACAAGTAATGGTAAATATAACCTCATGTTAGTTGCCATCCCCTTGGACACCTGACATACCCTGCAATGCTACATAAATTTCTCTACCTCCTTTCAAATGGATGGCCAATAATAAGAAGTCTGAACTAGATGTAAAGTTCTATCTTTACCTACATGACCCTCACAATGCAATTCTTGTATAATCTTAGCTTTTTAACTACAATCAGGTATACAAAGTTGATTTCCCTTGAACAAGAAACCACATTGCAGCAAATAAGCAGTCTTTTCACCATCTTTAAGACGAGCCAAAATACAGGAAAAATATGGATCAGAGTCATATAAAGTAGAAAATGAGTCATAATTAGGTACCTCAATCTGCATTTTTCCTAAAAAACTCCTTCGCCTGCTTAAAGCATCTACAACTTTGTATGTGACCTCCACTCTTGTTTTTCACAATAAAGGCGAAACGCTCCAAATATGCTACCCATGAAGCATGCCTGGATGATACATTATCCTGACTGTGTCAATGTTTTAAGGCTTCCTGGTCTGTGTACATATGAACTCCTTATGGAACAAATAATGATGCCAATGCCTGACAGCCTGCACTACAGCATAGAACTCAACATCATAGGAACTATACCTCAAATGTGCCCTAGTAAGCTTTTCACTGAAAAAGGCAATGGGTTTGTTATTCTGACTCAGCACTACCCTAATTGCCACTTTAGATGCATCTGAATGGAGCTCAAAAGGCTTATGGAAATTTGGCAACACCAATATGGGGTTGATGTTAAACGCCTTTTGAGAGTTCAAAGGCTTCTTTTGCACCTTCAGTCCACTCAAATTTCCCCCCTATCATGCAGTTAGTCAGTGGAGCCATAATGCTACTAAAGTGAGGAATGAACCACCTGTTAAAAGATGCCAGGCCATAGAAGCTTTGCACTTCTATAATAGTAGTAGTTATGGGCCATTGTTGAATAGCATCTACCTTGGACTGATCAACCTGTAAACCTGCATAAGAGATTATATATCCTAAGAAAAGAACTCTAGGGGTCATGAAAACACATTTCTTCACTGCAGCACAGAACTTCTCTCTATGCAAAATGTCTAAAACCTCACGTAAGTGCTGTTTGTGCTGATTAAGATCATTACTATACACTAATATGTCGTCGAAGTATACCACAAAAAATTTGCCAATAAGTGGTCTTAAAATTTGATTCAACACTGTCATAAAAGTGTTGGGGGCATTTGATAGCTTGAATGGCATGACTAGCCATTCATACAACCTCTCCTTGCTCTTGAAAGCAATTTTCCACTCATCACCAACCTAGATGGGAATTTGATGATAACCACTCTTTAGATCCAACTTCGAAAACATTTTCGCACCACTCAATTGATCAAGTAGATCATCCGGTCTAAAAATAGGAAATTTGTACTTGACTGTGATTTTGTTGATGGTACGACTATCCACACACATGCTCCAAGAACCATCCTTCTTAGGTGTTAACGATGCAGGAGCAGCACAAGGACTTAAATTTTTCCTGCGTAAACCCCTTCTCCAGCAACTCTTCCACTTGTTTCGACTATTCTTCGTGCTCAGCAGGGCTCCTTCTTTAATGAGGCCTATTAGGAAGGGAAGCAATAGGCTCCAGGTCAATCTGATGTTGTATATCTTTGAGTGATGGTAGCCCATTAGGTAACTCTGTAAGAAATACATCTTGAAATTTACTAACAATAGTTGCAGCTTCCATATGTATCTCCATATCCCCAATCACTTCCTTTCCCACCAAAACAAACACCACCTCTGAATCTTGCAACTCCTCTTCAAATTTAGCCAAAGATAACAAGCTAATATTGGCATTTTGCTTCACAGGCTTAATGTCATCAGCTACTTTATTTGGTACAAGCACTATTTTTACACCTTTAAAAGGAAACTATAGGTATTGTCCCTTCCATCATGGGTTATACCCCTATCAAATTGCCATGGATGTCCTAATAACAAGTGACAAGCATCCATCATCACTACACTGAATCCCATATTTGGAGCCAATAGACAATGTGATCAGGGCATGTTTACCAGCCCCCATCTCACCTCCTGTCTTCAACCATGCCAATTTATAAGGCTTGGGATGCTACTCTGTCTGAACTCCCAACTTCTACACTGCTTCTGTGGAAATAATATTCTCACAGCTACTAGAATCGATCATAAAGTGACACATTTTACTAGGATGCTACAAGTGGATTGAAAAATGTTGGTCCTCAACTAGTTTTTCTCATCAGATCTGGGTGTCATACATGCCCTCTTTGCTACTAACGTTTCTTTTCCATCTCCTTCCAAAAACTCTTCTTCCTTATATTCCTAATCAAAAACAGGATCTCCATCTCCTTTAGCCTCAAGCACTTCCTCTTCTTCATCTTTTTCAACAAATAGTGTTGCTTTCTTTTCTACCTTTCTACATTTAGATTGCCTATGACTAGGCTCTCCACACTTAAAACACTTTAGGCTACTACTACTAGGACGACTGAAGTTAGACCTATTATTACACTTAATAGAAGTGTTACCAGACACTCCACTACCAGCTCGGTTCACCACTCTACCGTCTCCACCACTACCACCACCTGTCACACCACTACCAGAGAACCCACCATTAGGTTGCCTCTACTGCTTTTCAAGGATCAATACCCACTGGTGTGCGGTGGAAACACTAACAAGATCAAACAAGTTCAACATGTCTTAAATCCGCATCCTCAGGCCGCCAATATATTTTTCTACTCATTGATCTTCAGTCTCACGGATCTCATTTCTAGCAATCATTTATAAAAATCAATTGTATATTCAGTCATTGGCTTGTTACCTTTTTTTAGGTTTTGCAACCTGTGATACATAATTTGTTGAAAATTATATGGCTGAAATTCATATTCATATGCTTCTTCATCTTTTCGCACGAAGTGATCTTCAATTTGCCTAACCTATAACGAGTCAATTTCGTTTGCTGCCACCATGCTGTGGCCTTATCACGAAGTCAGGTTGTCACCAATTGTACCCTCTTATTTTGAAGAACACCCTTGAACTCTAGGATCCCCTTTACAGTAGCCAACCAATTTAGAAACTCCTCTGGCTTCAAAGTGCCATGAAATTCTGGAATCTCTGTTCTCATACCCAACTTCTAATGTCCAAATCTTCTACTACACGTAGCCTACCATGCTCACGTGGAAATTCCTCATATTGCTCATCCTCTGCAACGGAAGAGGAATCATCCCCTGACCCTTCCACACCTCGCATAGGATTAAAGTTTTCTCTATATTTGGGGTTAGCATTATGCTGATTCCCCATCATTGCTGCCATCCTTTCAGTAAGCTGATCTATCATCCCATTTATCTGGTGCTCAAAGATTGCATCCACTCGTTCATCAATGATTTGTTCGATCTGTCAATTTAGGTTATCACAACCATAAATCTCATTCACGACAGCATGACATTGATTGCCTTGTCGTTTGTCGTTTGGGAGGCATCTTCTCCAAGAACGAACGCAGCTTTGATACCAATTGACACAGCATAGGAGCGAATGAATATCTAAGGTTATCACAAACCATTGAATCTCGCAAGATTACCGGAGTGTCATCTTCAAAAACCTAAAGAATCCTATGATTTTAGGCAATTAACATCCAATTTCAAGATCTAAAACAAAAAGATTTGAACTTTGGAGATAAAGAGTAAAGCAAGCTCTAAGAAAAGTATTCAAAATGTTAAAAGATAATGTAGTTCCATATGCCCTAGGCTTATAATATAAAAGATGCAAGAAAAGAACCTCAAAAGACACAAAACAATAAAAGTTGTCGCATAACATAAGCTGGTGGCCTACAGTTTTCACCAACGGCTTAAATGATAAAGGCTAGTGGCATTGAAGACGACATTAAGGATTTCAATTCTGTGTACTTTTAAAGCCGGCTCAATGCTAGCAGCATAAATGCCCAACACTGGCGGCATAGGATTAAAGGTGGATGAAGGCCGACAGTGCACAGTCAGTCTACATCAAGCATCATTTCAAAACTTGGTCTTCCGCCCTATCTTTTCTAAGTAATTATGAGCCATTTCCTCTACTGCATCAATATCCCATCCAAATAGGTAAAATGGCAGGGCACTTAGAAAGCAAAACTTTCATGAACACAGAGTGGGTCATCATTTGTAGGGTTAAATTCTTCTTCTTCCTTTTTTTTTTTCCGGTTTAATATATGTCTGTTTCAATGGTCTATTTTTCATCTGTATCTACATCTCTATTAAAATGATATGTGTAAATGTATCCGATTTACATTTATATTTTATCTATATTTGATCTATTTGATCTTTTCATGAGAACTACTAACTTTTTTTTTATCCATATATATTTCTTGATAAACAATTTATTAGAAAAAAGTTTGAAAAAAGTGTCCATATCTATTGGAAAATGCTAGCAAAAAAAAAAAAAAAAAAAAAAAAAAAAAAATAAAACATATCTAAGCTCCCATATGCTTCTACCCCACACAAACTCACATGTAGAGTGGCTTTAGGTATCTCTAGAAGTTGTTGACATGATACAATGACTCAAGTCATGATACAACACGATCTAAGAGTGGAAGGAAAAGATATGACATGACACGATTTAAAGATTATTACAGAGTTTGGAGAAGCAAAAGATACGAAATGACATACGGTAGGAAGACATAAGCATGTCACGAGTTGGAAAACAACTTACGATTATAAAAGCGGAGGTCATTTTCCCATCAATATACGAGCTCTGTCTACCAATCATTTACTTCTAATAATAAGAAATATTTCTTAATAATTTTTTATTTTTTTATTTAGGTAGATTTATTTCTCATTATAGAATATGTTTTATTAATAATTATCTTAGTATTTTCATTATCCAAGTATTTGGAAGAAACAAACAAAATAAAACTACTTTCATAAGATTAACCAAGTACCTAAAAACATACTATTTTTCAGGAAAACTTTCCTAAGAAAAAGTATTTAATTTTCTATTATCAAAAAGTTTTCTTTTTTTAAATGGCTCTAAATTGTCCTTACGTAGAACATATCAAATCTAATTTATCTCCCAAAAGTATAATAAAATTGTCATAAAAATCAATCTAAATATCCTAATAACAATAATCTGTGATCACTTTATGCATCCTTCTATATAGATTCCCAGTTCCCACTTTAGCCCGACAAATAATATCTCCAAAATATAATTTCGTATCTTTAGATAAGAAGGTTTGCTAATCTTTATAATTTATGTTCTAACATATCAATTAAAGTTTTTTTTTTTTTTTTTTTGAGACATTACCTTATAATTCCGAAATATTGATTGAATAGCTTAGTTAACTTGAATAAGGTTTTAAAGGGTTTAGGCTTTTCTTCTTTTTCTACTTATGCCCTTTTCTTGCCATCCTATGGATTTATTTCCTATGCTCCCTAAAGATCTAAACTGGAATTCTGATACCACCCAATAACGACTTGGAACTCTGCCTACTGAAGTATTGTCCGCTTTAGTAAAATGCCACATGATTTTGTCTTTAGTTCTAACCGCTTCTTAGAAGGTCATCAATCTTAAAAGTAATTTCTACTGAGCATGTTTAACTTTTAAGTTCTAATGAATTTTAAGCCATATTACACTAAGAGACTGATCGATGATTAGGATTACACTATCTTATATTTGAGAGGTATCGCATTTTAAAATGGAATAAAGAAAAATTCATTTTAGAGACTTGAATTGCTCAAATAATTTCTCAAGCCATTTGGTTATTTCAAATAACCTTTAATTTTAAAATCAAATGTGGCCATTATTCCATTTTTAACACCATTAAAAATAGTTAACTAATAAGACATTATAAAATTGCTTAAATAATCTAATGATTTTAAATTGTGCTTCCTTTGGCAAATTTATTGGACTTTACTTGCATTCCTAATGGAAATTTTATCATTTTTAAGCCATAATTACAAGACATTTATATATGAGGCATTGAATTATATAGGTAATTTTTCAACTCATTTAATAATTTTTATAAAATATTTAAAATTCTTAAATTTAGACATTTTTTATTTATAAATCATGATAAATAATAGCTAATTAATGAGATATTATTCATGTATTTTTTGAAACTTGAATTACTTAGATGATTACCTAGTACAGTTTAAACTGTGCTTGCATTGGTCAAATCCTTTTTCGTTATTTTAAATTTTTAACTCCTCAACTACGATTAATTTTCAGTTTAACGTCCAGTGCAAAATTCAAATATTCTTCTTCTTCTTCTTCTTCTTCTTCTTCTTTTTTTACTTGTACTTTATTAACTAATTCACAAATTCGAAATAATATTGTAAAAATCTTCTTACATTATTTCATGCATTTACTTTCCTGTTAACGTAAATGCAAAGCTTGAATACTTATTTTCTTATTTGCACTTTTTATCTAATTTTTTAATTTCTTATAAAATCTATTTAATCTTTTGTTAGTTGTTAATTTTGAAGCTCGCAGAGGAAAATAAATTTCTAATATCCTACTTTAGAATAAATACCTGAACATTGGAGTCCAGATGACTTCTTTTCAATCTCCAAATAAGAAGTTGGAGGCACCAATATAACAAAAAATAATATAATAGATTGAACAAAGACATCTAAAACAATACTGAAGAAATAGATGGAATCAACACAAGCTAATTGGAAGTAAGAAAATCAAAAGAGTTGTCAAGGTAATTGCCCTTGACTTTGACACTGGTAATATTCACGCCAGTTATTAATGAATACCATTTTCTCCCAATTCATCTCTGGAACCTCTCTGGTTTCAATGATTTCCATAATCTTTTCGGTGTCCCCAAAAAATGTGAGAATGAAAAGAGCAGCCTCTCTGAGTTTCTCTATAGATGAGTTCTTAGAGCATTCCGTCAGAATATAATACTTTAAATTGCTGAGGCAAGCTCCTAAGATGTCAGCAATGATAGCGCGCAATTTTTCGAATAATCTTTCAGTGGATGGTTGAATAATCGATTCATTTGAATTTCTGTATTCCATCAGTAGGGTCTCACAAAGCCTACACTTAAAATGTGCTGCCGCTCTTTTATGAGAGTCATCATCATCGGCTAATTTATGGAAGTCATCTTTTGCAGAAGTTTCAATCGACTCGAGAATTTCTATTGGGCCTTTACTTTGAAAAGTAGGTACTTTTTTCCCTGTAAACAATGGCCCAAAGTTTTTAGTCCATTCAGTATACGCTGCAAAATTAACGGGGACCAATTGTGGTTGGTTGTTGAACTTGTCTTCTATTAGCTTTGCAAACACAAGACCCTCATTTACACCTTTAATCAACTTATCAATGGAATCCGAATCCACATCAGGAAGAGCAATAGCAATGCTTGTTAGTGTCACCACTGGGAGAGACCAACAGTTAAGTGAAGAGCCTTGCGAAACATCCAGCCGAGTAGCCTCCTCATTGTTAAAGTCAACTACTCCTCCAAAATCAACAGAAAGATACTCTCTTAGTAACTCTTCAACATGTTCTGTATTCCTTTCCTTAGTAGACATATATTTCTGGGTAACATATAATATGGATTTCATCATCCATTTGATCGATTCTAGTATTTCCCCTCGTGGCACAGCAGAAATATATTTTCTACTAAGTTCCTCTTCCTGTTGGGTTGTCGGACTCACAAACGTTATACAAAGGACACCGAAAGTACACACGATAAGCATCCAAAAATTTTCTAAAATTAGAAAAACCAAATTGCTAGTCTTGTCTAGAAAAGAACGGAAGAAAGCCTGAAATTGAAAGAGTAGATACATTTTTAATTTATAAATAAGGCTCTTGTGTTGTGAATAAGCAATAAAATAAAAGAAATACGGTTTTGCTTCTTGAGCCGGAATACTTTGTGCCCATTCGGATGTTTCCAGTGCCTTATGGTATACCATGGCAATGTAACACGATCTGATGCATAAGCTAATGGTCCCTAATCCTAAAGCTATAGTCTGGCTTGTAGAAATCCATAAAACTGACCAATTATAAGTAGAATTACTGCAGCCTGACATCGAAGCCAAGAATTTGTCCCCGTGAGATGCAGATGTAATCTGAGTCACAAAAAATGTTATTGCAGCTGTTAATCCATATACTGTAGGAGGAATACCCTGAGATGTCCGGCCTAACATAAAATGTGGGCAACTGGAGTAGGCCAAAATAGAAAATCTTTTTAGATATTGTTTCAGCTTCTCAGTTTGAAGATGCTTACTATCTTCAACATTGATCCATTCTTTTCGTGCTGATTGGTCCTGTTCTTTGTGATTCATTTGAGAAAGGCTTTTAAAACGTAAAAGGAGCGCAACTGATAAGATGCAATGGAATAGAAGAAGACTCATCTTGGTTAGCATGACAATGTGTGCTATTTTGAATGTATAAATGGCTCCATTTGAAAATTGGATGCAAAGACTTACTATTGAAGAGATGACAAGAATAGAAAGAGCCACAGTATTTGACAGTAACTCACTATTCTCCAATTTTCCTAGAGAAGGATGGATGGTAGCAATTGCGATACACATAAAAGCAGACGTACCAAGTTTAGCAAGTTGATCTATATGTCGTGGCATTGTTGTGCTTAGATCCATAGATAACTTCGTTGCTGCTCCCAAAATGGTTAAAGAAATGGAATTTAATGAGGTGTACCGAGATGGGATCCAATATTGTTTGTTTCTCAAGCCCTCCACAAGGTCTCCTATAATTGCTATGGCAC
This sequence comes from Combretum micranthum, assembly GCA_024138025.1. Classification (NCBI taxonomy): domain Eukaryota; kingdom Viridiplantae; phylum Streptophyta; class Magnoliopsida; order Myrtales; family Combretaceae; genus Combretum; species Combretum micranthum. The sequence continues at coordinate 259,924 of JAMXBD010000468.1, read as the reverse complement.
AAATCAATGTTGCTGCTGCAATGTACATGCCCGTTAGTGGCGTCCACTTGCTAAAATGTGAGCTGTCCATTGTACATGTTGTGTAGTTTAACATGATTTCTTTTTTTTCTTTTTTTTGAAATAGCTACTTATATCTTGTCTATATGAAATTTTGAGCTTCTTATCTTTGCAATAGCTGCAGCTGAAGTACTTATAATACAAAATTAGCCCTCTTTTCTATGTTGTGCTTTTCTTGTATGATAATTTATCTTGTGGCCCATCTTAACGGCTATATTACTTGGTAAATGCAAAGGCTTCCTTTCAAATTTTCACATGCATCTTTTTAAAGGTAAATATCTAAGAAAAGAAATGCTTCCTTCATTTTTATGTAAAACCACACTTATTTCATTAATAGATTTTAGAGATGATTGGAAAATCTTCATGGTTTAAGAATAACATACCTTTTGCTTTTGCACTTCAAAATGCTCCCTATGCCAACCATTTTCTGCCTATCTATGAGCAAATATTATACCTTACCTCAGCTTAAATTTCTAAAAGCTATGTGACATACTTACTTTAGGAGTTTTAAAAGCTAAAAACATAGAATTAAGGGATATAATATATATATATATATATATATATCTACCAAATCTTGTACTGCATAAGCATTAATTATATCTTACTTCAGTTTAGTTGTCCAAAAAGCAATCTACCATACCTTACTTCTTGAGTTTAAAGGACAAAGGTGCAAAGCAGACAACAACATAAATAAAAAAAGTGATGACAGACTGCAACAATTTTATATTAAGATTATGAGGGTGAGAAAGCTGATTTCAGATCCGTTGCTTATGATTTAAATTTAAAACAATAAAAGAAGCCTTGCCTCAAGTTAATTAGAAGTTATTACATTTAAATTTAATTTCCACTAGATATAAAATACTCTTCCCTTCCCACATTATAATTAAACTAGTTACGAGCTCCCACGAATAATAACTTTGACATTTGTAATGTATAAATTTGTTTGAAGCCTTCGCAACGACATTTATAATATAAAATTCGATGAATGTAGAATTTCAAAACACTGCGTTGAGGCAATTTCGCAATTTTTTTTTTCCCGTAATTTTTCAATAGCAGAGAAGATACTGGAAGGATAAAAAGAAAAAACATGTTAAGCACTTTAATATTTTTAATTCGTGTGGCTATTAAAAATTAGCCTAACCAAAATGTACCGGTTAAAAATGCTGATTTTTTTTTATTAGTATACAACTAAAAACTATGGCTTGGTTTAAAAAAAAAAAAAAAAAAAAAAACTATGGCATAAATTAATAGTGATAGAGTTAAACTGATGAGACAAAATGCGGTGCCAAGACTTTTGGAGATTGTGAAATAAGGGGACTGTTTAGCGAGCCCGGTATATCTGTTTAGCGAATTTTTATTATTCGAATCTTCAAATTATGAGAATTTCATTTTGCATTTTTCAAGCCATACAGTGAAAAAACAGCACAGAGTTGCTGGTGGATGAGATTTCATACCAAACAGAGAAATAACTATTATGCAGTAATAAAGATAGAATACTAATTTCATTTGAGTCAACTAAACACAATGTTAGTGTTTCACAAACAAATATCTCGAGTGGCTTTCTTCCGTGTTTTCTAAAGGTTTAATCTTGAAAGTTTTTAGGGAAAATGCCAAATTTAGTAACTGAACTTTGAACAAAAATTTAATTTGGTATTTAAACTTTAAAACAATCAATTTAGTATCAAATTAAACTTTTCATAACTATTTTCATAATCTCACTGACACCATTTACTTTATTTTTGACATGAGAAAAAAAATAGTGTATAAATGCTAGATGATTTTTAAAAAAGTACTAAAAATTTAATGATATATTGTCTTTCCAAGTCAACAAACAGAGTAAACAATATTAAGGAAGTAATAAAAAATAGTTATAAAAAGCTTGATTAGGTATTAAATTGACCACTTAAAAGTTTAGCTATCAAATTGAATTTTTATACAAAGTTTTAGGTTCTAAATTTGACATTTGACATTTACCATAGTTTTAAAGACTTGAGATTGCAACAAATTTTAAGATTTTTTTTGGCAAGTCAATTGGTTCCAAAGTTATTGGAATGGTTTTCAGTTGAGGTAATAAGTGAACTCTTTCTATGTATTTCTTTTCCCCAATAATTGATTTGTTGCTCTGTATCTCATGTTATCTTCACGTGAGGAACATTATTGTCACGCGCCGAAATGAAGTCAAGATGTATCTAACCTAGCCATGAATAATACTTAAGCACTATACATAAAGCTATCCAAAAAGAAGTTGTTTATTATGTTCGTTTACTAACAAATTTTAACTTTTGAAATCACGTAATAAGATTTAGAAAACAATCGAGTAAGCAAAATTTATACTTTTACTAATATTTTTCAAAAGAAGCTACTCTTGCTAGCATCAACCCTTCTCTAGGAAAATTGGAGAATGGTGAGCTCCTATCAAATATTGTGGCTCTTATGGTTCTTGTCATCTTTTCAATAGCAAGTCTTTGCATTCAATTACAAATAAGAAGAAATACGTTATCATGCTAACCATTATGAGTCTTCTTCTACTCCATTGCGTTTTATCTGCTGTGCTCCTTTCATACTTCAAACGTCTTTATTAGAAGAAATACAAAGAATAGGACCAGCCGACATGAAAGGAATGGATCGATGTTGAAGACAATAAGCATCTTCCAACTGAGAAGTTGAATGTCTGAAAAGATTTTCTATATCAACTTATTCCAATTGCCCACATTTCTATTAAGTTGATCATCTCAAGGTAATTCTCCTATGATGTATGGATTAGGGGCAACAATAATGTTTTTCGAATCTCAGATTACATCTATATCTCATGGAAATAAATTCTTGGCTTCAATGTCAAGCAATAATACTTCTGCTTACAATTAATTGATTTTATGGATTTCTATGACTTATACTATAGCTTTAGGAGTAAAATCTATTATCGTAGGCATCATACAACCTTATGTTGCCGTAGTATACTTAAAGGGGAGGGACTGACCCATTGTGTCAAAACTTGATGCATTTTTAGGAGTGGGACAATATTTTTATGATTCTACTATTTATTCGCAACACAAGAGCCTTATTTATAAATCAACAATGATTCTAATCTCCTTTTTCCAGTTCTTCTTTCGCTTCATCCTAGTTAACATTAGCCGATTGGTTTATGGCATTTCAGTCGTTTTTGGAGATTTGTTTCGATTGTTTGTATTCATACCACAAAGAGATGTATCATTCCCTATACTCCTAGTCCAACAAATCGACTCGAACGCCTAGCATTGGAGGTAGAAAAACTTCATAGATAATATGTTTTTGCGATGCCAGGGTTAGAAGGTGTAGGATCGATCCATTGGATAATAAAATCCGTATTATATGTTACCTAAAAATATGTGTCTGCTAAGGAAAGGAATACAGAAAACAATAAAGAGTTATGGAGGCAATATCTTTCTACTAATTTCAGAGGAGTTGTTAGTTTTAACAATGAGGAAGTCGCTTTGTTGGATGTTTCACAAAGATCTGCATTTACCTGTTGGTCTCTTCCAGCAGGGAGTTGGTGACACTAAGAAGCATTGCTATTGCTCTGCGTAACGTGGATCCCTGTTCCATTGATAAGTTAATTAAAGGCGTGAATGAGGGTCTTGTGTTTGCCAAGCTAATAGAAGACAAGTTCAATAACCAGCCACATTTTCATCACTATTTGCCATGCAGCATATTCTAAGTGGACATGCAATTTTAGGCCATGTTTTAGAAGGAAACTAAGACAAGCTCCGAAAAAAAATAGTGTAGTATAATTTCTCGAGTCAATTAGATTTTTTGTGAAAAATCACTTTTATAAATTAATCGATCGTGATACTGATGTAGATGAGATAGCCGACGCGTCTATGAGCAAAGAAGTGGTCAAGAAGCGACCCCGGAAGCATAGGAATGAAGGTTGTCGGCCTTAAAAGGTCGGCATTGATGGGAACTTGCAACGTCGGCTAATAAGCGGTTAGCTTAGGAATATAAGCCGCCAGCTTAGAGATGCAGGCTGCCGGCCTACTTTAGGCCGCTCGACTTTTCGCCTTTAAGCTGCCAACTTTTATTCCAGCTTTTAGGTTGCCTTTTGTTGTTATTAATTACCAGAGTTATTTTTCTTTATTGTCATTTTTAGGACCTTTTATGCATATAAATAGTCCAGAAACCCTAGTTTATGTTCCTTAGAACATTTTATCTTATTTGAGACTCAATTTGAGAGTATTTCTCGACAAAGTTACAATCTTTGCATCTTCATTTGGAATTCAATCGTTGTTATTGATTTCCTGTTATCTTTACGCTTTCTGTCCTGCATCAATTGGTATCAGAGCAAGGTTAGAATCCTGCGGAGATGTCTTCAAGCGAAGGTGCTGATAGCAATCGTATTTGTGGCGATGTCCACGATATGGGAGTGCAAGGGGCTGAGATTCCTAGGGCGACAAACAAAGCCAAGGATCAGAGAATTCAACTGATTGAAGGTCATCTTGAAGATTTGGTCCAGCGTTTTGATGCACTGGCAGAGGTTGTCAACGGAGGTAGGGAGGTTGGTAGGAGACCATTAGGGGTAAGAGAAGCCTTTGGCGGTCCAATCAATCGAGCTGCCGCCACAAATTGATGGGCGCAGATTTTTGATGAAGATTCAGAGGAGGAAAGAGAGTTTTTGTTCAAAGAGAGACAACCATGAAGGAGATACGGTTATGGTAATGGCAGTACTGGAGGGGACACTATGGCTACGACCAGGGCGACAGCAGTGATTTTCGCCTAAAGGTAGATATTCCTTCTTTTAATGGTAACTTAAATATTGAAGAGTTTCTAGACTGGTTGGCTGAGGTAGATAGGTTCTTTGACTATATGGAGATACTGGAAGAGCATAGGGTGAGGTTGGTTGCTTGTAGGTTGAAAGAAAGGGCCTTTGCTTGGTGGGAAAGACTACAGAATAGGAGATACCGTGAGGGTAGCCAACCGATGAGAACCTGGTATAGGATGAAATAGCTATTATAACGGGATTTTCTACCTCCCGATTATGAGCAGGTCCTCTTTCAGCAGTATCGGCGATGTCATCATGGATAGAGGACTGTACATAAATACACTACAGAGTTCATGCGGTTAGCAGAGAGGAATGATCTAAGAGAGAGTGAGGGTCAGCAGGTTGCTAGATATATTGATAGGTTAAAATTCCAAATTTGGAATAAAATTAGAGTCAATGTTTTGAGGAATTTGAGTGAGGCAAAGAATATGGCACTTAGAGCAAAGTTGATGTAGCAAGAAAAAGGTAACAAATTTGATGGTAGTAATAGGAGATTCGAAAATGATTATTCGGGTCAATCTATGGTTGAAAAGAATGACAATATTGAGGAGAAACAAGGCATGAGTGGTGATAAAAAAGATGACAAAGCTACCATTAAAAAGCCTGTTGAGGTTAAAGACACTCCAAAATAGAATAATCCCTATGCTAAGCCAATTTTGGGTAAGTGTTATAGATGCAATCAGCCGGGTCACCGGTCAAATGAATGCCCTAATAGGAAAGGAGTCAACATAGTTGAGAGGAATGAGGAGATATGTGAACCTGATGGTGATGATGAGTGCTATGATGAAGATAGAGAGATTGAGCAAACTTATGTGATCAGGAAACTGATGTTAGCATCTAAGGAGGAGGACAACACTCAATGATTTCAGTTGTTTCGTACTAGGTTTACAATTGATGGGAAGGTGTTTGACCTAGTTGTTGATGGAGGCAGTTGTGAGAACATTATTGATAGGGAAGTTGTGAAGCAATTGGGTTTACCAATGGAAAAACACCCTAATCCATACTCTATAGAGTAGATCAAATCAGCTAAAAAGATTAATGTAAAGGAGAGGTATAAAGTATCATTCTCGATAGGTAAATATAAAGATGATGCCTATTGTGATACAGTGGATATGGAGGCGTGTCATTTGTTGATGTGAAGGCCTTAGCAGTATGATGTGGATGCCCAGTATGCGGAAGGGAGAATGTGTACAGGTTAGAAAAGGGTGGTATGAAGTACACTTTGCTACCCCTAAAAGTAGTAAAATGTACTAAAGCAGTCAAATCAGATGGGTACTCTTTTCTGACTAACATCCATTCAGCAAAAGAGATGAAGGAGCCTCGAGTTATGCATTCGCTCATGTTAAGACAAATCATGGCAGTAGAAGAGGAGAATAGTGAAGATATGCTGGAAGTAGTGAAAGAAGTATTGAAGGAGTTGGTTCTACACTCAAATTGTTGTGTTCTGAAGCATTTGAATGGTCATACTCGACTTGGCAAAGATGGGTATAGACAGTGGATTTGGTTCTTGCAAGAGTTTCTTATCAAGCGGAAACACAAGTCAAGAATGCAGAATAGGATGGTTGATACATTCCCATTCTATCTAGATGAGAACTCGGGGTCGAGTTCTTTACAGGTGGGAGAGAATGATGTAGATGAGATAGCCAACGCGTTTATGAGCAAAGAAGTGGCCAAGAAGCGACCCCGAAAGCACAGGAATGAAGGCTACCGGCCTTAAAAGGTCGACCTTGATGGGAACTTGCAACACCGGCTAATAAGTAGCCGGGTTAGGAATATAAGCCGCCGGCTTAGAGATATAGGCTATCAGCCTAAGTGCCAGCCTACATTTAGGCCACTCAATGTTTCACCTTTAAGCTGCCAACTTTTATTCCAACTTTTAATTATCCGAGTTATTTTTCTTTATTGTCATTTTTAGGACCTTTTATGCATATAAATAGTTAAGAAACCCTAGTTTATGTTCCTTAGAACATTTTATCTTATTTGAGACTCAATTTGAGAGTATTTCTCGACAAAGTTGCAATCTTTGCATCTTGATTTGGAATTCAATCATTGTTATTGATTTCCTGTTATCTTTATGCTTTCTGTCTTGTGTCAATTGCAAACGTTGTTGGAAAAGTGGTAACACTATCCCATTATAGGTTAATATGCTACTAATGGAATATATAAGTGAAAATGAACCGACTGTTCAATAATCGAGTGAAAGATTATTTGAGAAATTGTGCGCTACCAGTGTTAACATCCTAGGAGCTTGCCTCACCAATTTAAAGCATTATATTTTGATGGAATACTCCAAGAGCTCATCTATAGAGAAAGCAAGAGAAGTTTCTCCTTCCATACTCACATTTTTTGGGACATCAAAAAGATTATAAAAATTATTCAAACAAAGGAGATCCCAGAGATGAGTAGTGATGAATGGAGTGAATATTACGAGCGTAAAAAGCAATTACCTTAACAATAAGGGATGGATGACCAGTAGTAGGCGTGGGTAGATAAAAAAACCAACTAAATCAAGAAACCGAATCAAAATAAAAAAATCAATTCGAAAAGTATGATTAACCAATCTGTCAGTTTTTGTTTATGTTCATGGTTTTAATTTTTTTCGGTTTTTGGTTTGTAACCATGGAAAACTGATGATTAATGGTTAACCGATATCTATAAATATATAATATTATATATAATTAATCTTCTTAAAAAAAATAAAAGGCTATGGTGTTAAAAGTTAAAACCCTAATGTAATCACTATAAATTTCCTCCTCATTCTTTTTCTTCTAGTAAATCACTTTCTAATTCCAGTTTCCACTTGTCTTCAATCTTCATCTTCGTCTGGCCGTTGACTGATCATCTCTGTTGGTTGTTGTCATCTTTGCTGGTCATTGTCTTCAATGGTCGTCATCATCTTCGTTGGTCATCGTTGTGTTCGTATTGTTCTCCGTTTGTAGTTGTCATGCCTCTTTAAGGGTAAGGATTTTTTATATTCTATGTCCTATCAATTTTTTTTTTCCTTCTTCTTCTTCTTTACATACAAACAGCTCATAATGTCAGCTTTATGTACTTTTTTAAACAAGTAAGCTGGTGCAAATTTGAGGTGACAGTTGACTCTCCAAAAGATATAAGGCCTGCATCCTTCTTGAAACATATAGTAGACATACCTCCAAAAGATGTAAGGCTAAGGTGTTTCTCTGCACTCTTTAACCACTTTCAATTTCTTTTTTGATTAGTGTGACTATTTTTTATGAATTCATATCCATCTATTTTGAGAACTTCTAGGCATTGGTTTTTAGCATATCGACAAATCAGCTTTGTTAAGATTTTATAGTCACAAAAAAAAGTTTTTTCCTTAAAGGTAGGATCTCATGTCATAATAGTATAGGTTTTAATAGCAAGTAACTTTGGTTTAATTTTTTATGGATCAACTGGAAATATGGATAACCGCAACTTTTAGTTAATCATTATGCTAAATGGTTAAAAATCGAAAGCCAAAAATATTAACAAAAAAAAATGATTAACCATTAAGATAGTTAACTGCTAATCAAACCTAATGTAATGGTTAGGTTCAAAAAATAATGTAATGGACTAGTTAACTACTCCATGCCCACCCATCCAGCAGCAGTTTCTAGTGATTTTCATTATTCAGTTTAGATTTTGCCAATTCTATTTATTTTTCAATGTTATTTTATTTGGATGGTATGTCTTTTATCTATATCAAAACGAATGTGTCAGTATGTTCAATTTGTATTTATATTTTACCTATATTTGATCTTTTTATGAGAACTGCCAATATATATATATATATATTTTGTATATATCCATTTCTTAAAAAATAATTTGTTAAGAAAAATTTTGAAAAAAGTATCTGTATCTAAAAAAAAAAAAAAAAAGCTAGATAAACAGACCCTTAAATGTATTGTTCAGTCTGTTATTTCCTTTTGATATATTGGTGTTTCTTACTTCTTATGTTAGCGACTGAAAAGAAGTCATTTGCCACTCCAACGTTCAAGGCAATTACTCAAACCAAGTTTAATTTGCTTTTACTCAAAAAAATAATAATAATAATAATAATAATAATAAAAAAGAAAACTTACAACTAGCAAAAGATTAGGAGCCATAGTTGAAAGTTTTTCCGAGAGTCTTTCGTCAAATCTGGAAAACCATAGTTGACTATCTAAGGCAATATCAATATGCCTAAAAATTTGCATGTTTGGAGCTCGTGCTTTGGAATGTTGAATCTATTACGACATATGCGATATTTTTGCTGGCATTGCCATGTAGGGGTGGGCAAAAAACCCAATCGAATCGAATTAATTCATAACCAAATCAAATCAAACCAAAAATATTTTTTTTTTAAACAATTTGACTTAAAAATTTTCTAATCCGAACCAATCTATCATTTTATGGTTTGGTTTGAATGGTAAACTAAACTAATCCGTAAAATCAAACAAAACCGTTTTAGAAAATTATAATAATATTTTACACGTAAGATATAACTATAGATTCTTTATGATGATTGATTAAAGGACATATATGTTCATATGATTTTATTTGATATTTATTATTTGGTGAATATTGATTAAAATTAACTTGTTTATTCTTAAATTTTTTTTTCAGGCTCATGATACATATTTTTGTGTTGATGATGAATTGTTATTTTTTTTTTAGTAGTTTTTAACTTTATAAAGTATGAAATTTATTTATTTAATTATAAACTCTTATTATGTATTAATTGTTTAATATATTTGTTAATAGATCATTTTATTCATTGATGAATTTTATTGATAGATGTTTTTTTTTTATTTTGGCTAAATTTATTGGTAAATGATTGACTTGATAGTTCTATTAAAAATTATAAATTATGATTTACTATGTATTGATTAGTGAATGTATTTTATTAGTGAATAACTGATTTTATAAAGAACTATAGATTAAAAGTATGATGAATTCATAGCAAATTTTGTCATGGTTTATAATATAAACTTTGGTAAGTGATATAAATATTTAAGTATCTACACAAATGTAAAAAAAAACTAGAACAAATAAAAATTTATAGTTAGAATTTTGATTTAATCCGTAATCCATACCAAACCAAACCGTTATTTAATGGTTTAGAAAATTTCTAATTCGAACTAAATCGTTACTTAATGATTTGGTTTAGGATGGAAAAAAATCCAAACCGTAAATTATGGTTTGTTTTGGTTTTAGAAAAAACCGAACCTAACCGATCTGTGCTCACCCCCAATTGCCATGTCGTTGTACATATAAAAAGTGCAACAATATTCAAAAGTTTTATTTGAATTATATTCAGAAATCAATAATTAGTTTAAGAAGTGTAAATAAGAAAATGAATATTCAAGTTTTGCACTTTATGTTAATAGGAAATTAAATGCACAAATAATGAGCGATGAATTTAAATTTTATTTGGAATTTGTAAATTAGTTCATGAAATACAATTTATATAATGAATATTCGACTTTTGGATATCAAATAATGTGAAATTAAATTAGTTAAGAAAGTAACCAAAAAGAATATAAAAGGTTGAAACTTTATGAGCTTTTACGATATTTAATAGCTAAGAATATATTGTAATTATCAAGTTAAGCTTCTCTGTCCTCCATCACATCACTTGGTTTTGTAAGAAACATTTTGCAGTAACTATAGTCCGTAACTTCCCGTAATACCGGTCCATTTCTGTCGTGAATAAGATCTTTTGATGCCTATTATTGTGAGAATAATTTTCTCGACCATATTTTAGTTTTAGACTGTAACTAGAGACAAATGGGAAGCAAAGTATATATCGTATATCAAGATGTTAAAATTTTTTAAATCAAAACTCAACTACAATTTACAAAGCCAAAACCTAAAAATTTGTTGCTTTCAAGTTTTTATTTTGAAATGCATGTGCGTGTATGTATATATCTATATATATATATATATATATTTTCCCTTTAACCATATTGCATGACTTGCGGCTTGTGATCCACCAGTAGATCAGCCAGTGGATTTGCCGTTTAGACTTCTACCCCATTGCGTTTTATCAGTTGGGTTCCATTCATTCTTTAAAAGCTCTTATCAAGTGACTTTCAAAGAACAGGACCAGATAGCACAAAAGGAATCAATCAATGTAGAAGATAATAAGTATATTCAGACTGAGAAGTTGAAACAGTATCTAAAAAGATTTTCTATTTTGGCTTACTTCAATTGCCCACATTTTCTATTAAGTCGGACAGGTCAAGGTACTCCTTCTATGATATATGGATTAAGAGCTGCATAGCATTTTTTGTGACTCAAGTTACGTCTATATCTCAAGGGGACAAATTCTTGGCTTCAATGCCAGGCAGTAGTAATTGTACTTATAATTGATCAATTTTATGGATTTCCATGACTCATAGTGGGAACCATTGTCTTATGCATCAGAGGGTATTACATTATAGTGGCATACATGAAGGTGATGGACTCATCTGATTGGATGCAAAGTAATTCAAATCCAATGGCGCTACATTATCTCTATGATTATACTGTTTATTCACAGCACAAGAGCCTTGTTTACAAATTAAAAATGAATCCATTGTCTCGTGTCCAAGCTTTCTTTCATCTCCTTCTAGACTTGACTAGCATATTGGTAAATCTCTTTATAGAAACATTCTGGATGTGTATTGCATTAGTTGGTTCAATCACTTGGATATTACTTCACAGTCTTAATCCAATAACTCAACATGAAGTCCCAACATTGGAGGAAGAAGAACTCAGTAGACTATATATTTCTGCCCTGCATTTTAGAGAAAGTGAAAGTTCGGTCAAGTGGATGACAAAATCCATCTTATATGTTACCCAGAAATACATGTCTACAAAGGAAAGAAAAACAGAACATATTGAAGAGTTATTGAGACAATATCTTTCTGCTGATTTTAGAGGAGTTGTTAGCTTTGTCAGTGAGGAAGTTGCTCCACTGCATGTTTCGCAAGGATCTACACCTAATGGTTGGTTTCTTTCAGTGGTGACACTAACAAGCATTGCTATTGCTCTTCCTGATGTGGATCCCCGTTCCATTGATAAGTTGATTAAAGGTGTAAATGAGGGTCTTGTCCTTGTTAAGCTCATAGAAGACAAGTTCAACAACCAACCACATTTGATCTCCCTTAGCTATGCAGCATATGAAGAGTGGACAAATGATTTTGGGCCTTCTTGCCTTTTTCCAAAGAGAAACCCCACCTTTGAAAATAACAACCCAATAGAAATTCTCGAGTCGATTATAACTTTTGTGAAAAATGACTTTGACAAATTCACTCCTGAGAAAAAACTGGTAGCAGATTGCAAGTATAGGCTATGTGAGACCTTATTGGTGGAATTCAGAAATGCAAATGAACTAACTATTCAATCATCGACAGAAAGATTATTCCAGAAATTGCGTACTACCATTGCTGACATTTTAGGAGCTTGTCTTACCAATTTAAAGTATTATATTCTAGCGGAATGCTCCAAGACCTCATCCATAAAGAAAGTAAGAGAGGCTACTCCTTCCATTCTCACATTTTTTGGGAACACTGAAAAGATTATGGAAATCATTGAAACAAGAGAGATTCCAGAGATGAGTTGGGAGAAAATGATATTTATTGATAATTGGCGTGAATATTACCAGGTCCAAAGGCAATCACCCTAACAACACAAGAGATGGATGAGTAGTTAAAAGTTTTTTTAATTTTCTTTATTCAGTTTAGCTTTTGCTGGTTCCGTTTGTTGTCCAAGACATGCATTGGTTCCTTTCAGTCTATTTAACCATTACTATTTTACATGTATTATTATGATTATCTTACATCTTTTGGAGGCTAAAAAGACCGGTCCTTTGCAACTCCAATGTTCAGAGCATTTACACAAAGGCAGGATAAATTTGTTGTTACTGAAACATGGGAATTTGAAGTCCTTTGCAAGCTAACTAGAAAAGCATTAAATAGATTGGAAAAATAAACAAATAAAATAAAATAAAATAGGAAACTGAAAAAAAAAAAAAAAAATTTAAAAACATAAACCCCAGAGTTGAAAGTTTTTCATAGTCTCTGGTCAACTTTAAAAAAGCCATGGTTGACTACCTACGGCAATGGTAATAATGGGTAGTAAATGGATTGTGCTCTGGCTCTAACATGCCGAAAAATTGCATATCTGGATCTGAAGCTCATGCTTTCGTATTCATACACCAGCGTGCCTGACGGGTATGGGCATCGATCAGAGCAGTCATCAGAGACGACCAAATCGGTCAAGTAGACATCCTCACAGGCCGCAGCTGAGCTTTGGGCAATCGCCTTAGACCTCCAATTGTGCTTGGAAAAACATATTACAAAACTGAAGATTAATAAACACTCAATTGAAAAATCGGTCAACTATTGAATGAACCCAATATATATTATGTTTTGGAGAATAGCTTTTGATCGGCATAATGGCCTTTTTGGTTCCCAGGACTTAATATATAATTCCCCAAGAGCTTACTTTCTAATAATCACTAAAATTATGTAATAAAATTTTGAACAAACTTTTAAAGATGTAGGAAAATCACTCAGAATTTTTTTATGATATAAAAATATTAAAATTCCTCATAAAATTCCATAGTATTATAGGTGACACAAATATGAGAACTTCTACGGCCATGTCGACGGAATTACTATTAGGTATGAATTTAAATCATTAAATAAATGATGAGATTGGTGTTGGAAAATAATTAAGGACCATAAAATTTTTCAAATGCCAAATATGATATCTGACTTTACAAATCAATTATATAATATACATATAAACTCTAGACTTATATCAAAAGTTTTAAATTTTTTAATTTATATTAATCCCCTAATATACTACATCAGTAGAATACAATACAACAAGTGTGATGATAATATATAATATTCAAAATAAAATCAAATATTAAACAACAACAATTGTGGTGAAATTTTTCCGCAAAGCTTCTAGGCATCGCTCACATGTAGGAGAAGAAGGCAATCCTTTGGCCTTTCTACTTTCTTAAAAAAAAAAGAAAAAAAGGGGAAAACCAAAAAAAATAATTGACTCATCTACATGTCCTAAGCTAAAATGATTCCACTTTCCATCACATCCAGACCAAACAAAGTAGTAATATCCCATTTAAAAATTTTCTCCTGGACGTCTCCATGAATTGTAAAAGGATTATTCATGAATACTCAAATTTACCTATCCTCTTACACTGATCTCACCTAAATTAATAACAACAACAACAATATTACTTGATAATTTATAAGTAAATACTCAACCAAATATAAAAATTTTATTTCAAAAGCTCAAAAATAAAATTGCGTATTCAAACCCTCCTATATTATAACTTCTTAAGGAACGAGAATATGTGTGTGTGTGTCTATATTTCCCCTTGGGTCCCTTGTTTTCTTCTCCGTTTTCTTCTACAACAGGAAGTGAATCCATAAGCCAAACGAAAAATAAGCTGTGAAACTACAAATTAAATATTGTTAGTATAATGAAACAATAAATTAAGATTTTGAAATCAGTTGGTGGTAAATAACTAGGATTGGTATAATAATAATAATAATAATAACAACAACAACAATAATAATACTAATCCTTCCCCAATTGCTAGTCATGCTTTTCTCGTCCCTCTTTCATTCTCTCATTTCATCATTTTGTTAAATTTTTTGATGAGTTGGATGTCGACATAAGCATGGTTTGGTTTCAAACCGGCTATGGAACCACCTGTTTTAGGGTTTGTAGCTTGTTTTTTAGCCTAAAATCAATGGAACTGGCAATTCCACTAGTTCCATTAAAAAATAAAAACAATATTAAATATATAATTATTAATATTTAAATTATTTCATATAAATAGTAAAATTTATTACTTATTCACAATATTTAATATGTTATTATCAATAACATAAATAAACAAAGCTTAAAATCATATATAAATAATTTAAACAAACTTCTCCTAAAAGCAAAATTCATTTTCTTAATAATGTAAGACAATTTTTTGCATTGTAATTCTTTTTTTTATCCTCTAAAGTATGTTGTAATCCCATATTACTAACTATAATTGATATTAGATGGTTTGCATACAAATAAATGTGCACTCTAAACAATTTTTTTTTTAATTTGGTTAAATAATTTAACACTTTCAGATTATTTGAAAAAAGATGGCTCCGCAATTCTATGGAACCAGACCAGAACCGTGGGAGACGATTTTAGTTTCTCAATTTCAAGACCCAGAATAGGAGGTTCCTATTCTGGTTCGGTTCGGTTCTAGAACCGTACCCATGTCTACGTGGAAGAAGAGATGGTAATATTTTAAAATTGGGAAAGAAATAAATTGAAAGTTATTTCTCCTTTAATTTTAATTATTTTGATGTTTGTAGACTTTAAGGAAGTTTTCTTTATGTGACGTCTGTGACATTTATTTTATCATTCATATATTTTTATGTTTGTAGAACATTTTAGGAAGTTTCTTGTGACGACCCCCCCCCCCTCATGAGGGACCCACCACGCCAAGGTATTGTTACGCTAGCTCCCGAAGTTAGGGCTAAGGATCCTGCAGAATCCCAAGAACCCCGTCCCCGCAAGGAATCGAACCCAGGACACTAGCCTTTTGTCCCCCACAAGGAGAGCGCCATCACTAACTAAGCTGCAGCTTAGTTGGTAGAGGCGTTGGGTTCCGTCCCAAACAAAACCACACGTCCGCCTTTTTATGTTGAGGCACTGACGACCTCAGGAGGCAATTATTAGGTCCTCCACCCCGTTAAGGAACACAAATCAGTATTGTCCACACTCCAGGAATTACGAGTAAGGTTCTGCAGCCCCCAAGGCTCGAACCCCAGACGTGTGGATTTGTTGGAGACGGAACTCCACGCCTCGCCAAGCTAAGCTGCAGCTTAGTTGGTAGAGGCGTTGGGTTCCGTCCCAAACAAAACCACACGTCTGGGGTTCGAGCCTTGGGGGCTGCAGAACCTTACTCGTAATTCCTGGAGTGTGGACAATACTGATTTGTGTTCCTTAATGGGGTGGAGGACCTAATAATTGCCTCCTGAGGTCGTCAGTGCCTCAACATAAAAAGGCGCCTTTTTGTGACGACCCCCCCCCCCCCCCCCCTTCATGAGGGACCCACCACGCCAAGGTATTGTTACGCTAGCTCCCGAAGTTAGGGCTAAGGATCCTGCAGAATCCCACGAACCCCGTCCCCACAAGGAATCGAACCCAGGACACTAGCCTTTTGTCCCCCACAAGGAGAGCGCCATCACCAACTAAGCTGGGAGCTAGCGTAACAATACCTTGGCGTGGTGGGTCCCTCATGAGGGGGGGGTCGTCACATTTCTTTTTTGGCAATTTTTAGATTTTCGCTATATATTGCATGCTCTAGGGCAAAATAAGGAATTCGGTCATCATTTGAAAACACAAAATTGAGCTGTGTTACTCTTCATTTTACCTAAATTTCAAATTACATTGTTAATTTCAATTTATTAGGAGTATTCTCAAAATCAATAAGTATTTGAAGGTCACACTCTGATATTCATGCGCGAATCAATAGTTTTATGATAAACCCTAATTACCTGCTGCAACAGTAGGTATCAAAGCCGCATTCTGTCTTGGAGAGTAATGGCACTGCATAGGCAAGCCAATCAACGACATGCAGTGGATGGGATCTACAATCATGATGATCTATATTGAAGGATCAAACAAATGATCGACAAGCTATTGGACACAACACTACGACATTGATTAGGCATGGTTGTGGATCAACTGACTAAGAGAATGGGTGTGTTGAAGGGACACCAAAGGAATGTTAACCCAGATTTTGAGATAAAAGTGGAAATTCCTGAATTTTATTTTCTTTTCCTGAAAACCTACTTTTTGATGACGAAGAGGAGGAAGATGAAACTGTTTCTAAGACTGATGATGAATCAAGCTTTGATATTTGTGAAGATAAAGAACAGGATGTTTTTGAGGCTATTAGTAATGGAGACCAATTTTTGACACTAAGTATGCTAAAGAAAAGATGCGGGATTTAGATGTTGTTTTTGCTCTTATGGGTAAAGAGGTTGATAAGGAGATAGCAATAGCTAAGAAGGATTGCACATGCCATATTTGTGTAGTTAATCTCAAGTTGTTCTTACATGGCATGATGAAAATTCGAGGGCGAATTCAACTTAGAAGAATGATACAGTCAAAATATTTAATGATGTGGTCAATATATTTATTAATGCAATTGATATTTTTTATGAGGGTAATGATGGTATGGTTAGTATTGGAAATTTATTAGCTTTCAATTTACGTTTTTAATAGGATTTTTTTTTGTCAAGTTAATAAGACAACTTTTCTTTTTAGTCTTTTTCCTTTTTAATAACATTTAATGTCATTCAATATCTTTCTTTTTTGAATAACATTCAATATATTTCCTTTTTTAATAACATGTAATGTCATTTAATAGGATTTTTTCCTTTTCGAATAACATTTAATTCCATTCAATAGGATTTTCTTTTTTAGTATTTTTCCTTTTTGGCACCTTTCAGGCTTATGTATGCCATAGACAAGAAGATAACAGTTAATAAGTTATTATCAGAAATATAGAATTTGAGTTGTGTTGCTTTTTTTTCCTAAATCTTCAAATTATTACTTTTTTTAATTCGAATTTAGATGTCAATTATCCAGGTATTCACTAAATCAATAGGTAATTAAATATTGCTTTTCGGGTATTTAGTGAATTAATGAACCGTGATTAGATTTAATTGCATTTAGATATTCATAGAATCAATAGATAATTGAATATTGCTCTTCAAGTATTTTAAGAATCAATAGAACATGATTGAATTTATTTTCGCTGCATCATTTTTCTTTCTTGTTTGAGATCTAATTTCAACGAAGATCTACTCGTCATTAGCCCAGGAACACACCTTTAGAGGTAAGTTCATGATACGCATAATTTTATTTGCTCATATTTCATATTATTGTTGGATATATCCATACATATTGTAATCCCTAAGCTTTGCTTGGCTTAAGATTAGATATTATAAAGTTAAATTCACATAGAAATAAAAGATACCAAAGACAAGATTATATGACATAAGTAAGTCGTGGCCCTATAAGAACTAAGTAGGTACCGAATGACGTTGCTTGTGGAATTTACACGAGATGGCCAATACTTGGTGGAGTTTCTAAGTTCTAAGGTTAAGTTAAGTTAAGTTATAATACTTATATGTATTTGTAAGATAATAAATAAGTTTTGAAATAATTTCTCCTTGGTTCTTAGTCTCTTTTGGGTGTGAATTACTAGAGCTGGTCCTTTAACCCCTAAGAGAAGGCGTAAATCTCCATTGGTTTAGATTCCAATTATCCAAACCATATTTCACATATATGGTTGATTGTTGCATTACATATGTTTGTTAATTAAACTTGCTTGACATTGTTTGTATTGTGTTGATTTCTGATTATTCATTGAGCTATTGTTTGCTCACCCTCCTATAGATTTATTTGGATACAAAGACCATTAGAGTTGAGCTATACTCAAAAGTGGTGCAGATATAAATTAGTGACAAAATCAAAACTCGGGCTACATAAATAGTATAGTATTTTGTGTAAAGAACAATGTCAGGGTAATATTTGTATAGTTTTGATATGGGTCTATTTGGGTAGCTTTTTCCAGCAGATACAAACATTTTTTTCAAATTTTTTTTATGAAATTATTTATCATGAAATAGATACAGATAAAAAGTACTCATGAAAATATCAAATATATATATATTATATATATATGCAAATCGAATATATTTACCCATATCATTTTGATACAGATGAAAAACAGACCATCCAAACAGACCTGTAATTGTCTCAAGTCTCAATGTAAGAATTATGTAACGCTATTCTTGTATGAGATCTGTATATATGCAATGTATTTCTTATTCTAAGTAATCTTTTGATCCTATTATAACCAATGTTGTCAAAATCGAATTGGACCAGCCAGTTCAACCAAAATCTGCCTTAATAGTGAGCTAATTCCCTCTAAAGAACCATTTTTGCTTGAACCAGTTAGACCCAAATGACTCAGTCTATTCAACTATGACCTAGTTAACCCTAGTGGGTCATCCGAGTCAGAATGTAGTGATATTAAAAAGAAAAGGCTAAAGAAAAACACTAGTGATGGTCTGAGGCTATTGCTATTGTTGTTGAGTATATTAAAACCTTAACATCTTCGTCATCCCACTCTATCTCCTCCTCTTGATTCATTTTCACAAACCCATTATTGTGCTTCCCATCAAGATAAGATCTTTCTTCAATTTTTGCATACCCATGCTCACCGTTTCCATAATCGTCATAAAGTTTCAACCTTTATTAATTTTAAGGTGCTTTCTTCCTGGATTGTTGTTCTTCATCCACGAGTTGCTATTGCTTGGTGAGGCCACTAGAGAGAGAGAGAGAGAGGAGATGGGATTTGAGAAAAAGATTTAAAGAGACCGAACCTCAAATTTTAAAAGGGTGAAGAAGACTTTAAGTCAACTTTTCAAACTTCTTAGAGAAGTTTTTGTATTTCCCTAATACATGTATCAAAAAGAAAACGCAAACTAATCAAAAGTGGGAAGCAAGTTTGATAATAAGTGTTTGGGAAAAAATAAAAAACATATATTGTCGGATAATAAGGATAAAAGGACTATTATGGTCCTGCTTTGAAAATCATAGACCCAGTCCTTTACTACTTTTAAGCATTGATGTAATTAAAAATATCTTCACTTTTGATAAATTTTTATTTTTATAATTAAACTTCTCTAAATTATTACTTGATAAATTATATAATTTCTTTAAAATATTTTTTAGATACAACCTTTTATATATTTGAGAGCAAATATGCATTAATTATTTTTTTTATAACTTAAAATTTTATTTTTTTTTCTAAGAAGAAGGATGTTTCAAATGAATTTATATCAACAAATGAAATATACCTAACATAGCAATTCAGATAAAGAATCTCCCCTCTTCCAAAGTGAAATAAGTGTGATCAAGAAGGCACTCTATGGAAATATATGTCTACAAAGGAAAGGAAACACATTGAAGAGTTAATGGTACTATGTCTTTCTGCTGATTTTAGAGGAGCTGTTAACTTTGACAGTGAGGAGATAGCTCCTCTGTATTCAGAAGGATCTCCACCTCGCTATTGGTCTCCTCTGGTGGTGACACTAACAAGCATTGCACTTAAAAACAATTAATAAATCTTTAAACATACATAGGTTAGGAAAATGACCACAACATTTTTCATTTAATGTTCATTCTAATTGATTAATTTTAAGGATAATGTCATAGTGAATACCTGACAATTATTGACAAAGTATACCAGCATGAGACACAATGTGATCATGATTAAAAATATTGTTATAAAGTGAAAATATAAAATACAACAGGACATGAAGATAAAGTTGTGATAATTATAAACATGATTATTAATTTAACATGAAATAAGGATGTGAACACAACCCATTAACATGAATTACTAATTTGCCAGTGCTAGATCAAATCCAAACTTTAATTTTTTTAATCATCTCCAATGATTAGCATTCTTACCCTGTTAATCATTATCTTTTTCCATATATAACTTATATCTATAGTAATGCATCTTTTAACTTTGAAACTTGCTAATTTTTTATGTATTTTTTTCCTCCTCCTTTTTCCTTCCTCTTCAAGTCAGGAAACTAGGAAAGAAAAGTGAATTTCCACCCATCACTATTAATTCATTTACTTTACATCTACCAGCTTTCCTATCCAACTTTCTTTCCCCAATACAACTTTCATCCAAACGGAAATAGAAGATGGAAATAAAACTGAAAACATAAGGTTACAACTCACAACCTGAAAATCAATCCTTTTTTTTTTCATGAATTAAGTGTGTTACATAGCATTTTAAGGTTTAATCTATGCTCAGAGACATGGAGAAAATGATTGGCACAGGGAGCATTTTAAAGTGCAAAAGCGAAAGGTACATGATTCTTAAAGTGTGAAGATTGTTTCAATCATCTTTTACTAAATAAAAATGATGTGACATATTTGAAGACAAAAGAAAGATTCATGTTACTAGGCTGAAGATACTAAGTTAATTGTAGCAGTATATATCATCGAAGAAACAAAATTCAATCATAGTAGAAAGACATTTTAGTACTACTTGATAAATCCGGGAAAAAAAAGGACGTCATTAGTAGCAATTGCTAACATGCTTCCATTCACACTCAACTCGAATCTCCATCTCCATTTAACATAAGTTGCACGAAGAGAAACTTATAAATGCAGAAATTTTAAAAATACAGATAATTATTGACTAGATAGCAGAGGTACCATGAGAACAGAGACTTAAAGACTTTGTTAGATAGGAAATTCTTTTTAAGTTTGTTTATTTATATTAACATACAAGATGCACAAGTTTCTACATCATATTTGGGGCTAATATATATTGGTCACTTACTCTAATTTATCTTCTCCATAATTTGGTAGGTTGGAAAATTTACCACAGTTGTTGGGTTTCTTTTGTAGTTTAGGTGCATGAAGTGGTTTCTTGATCTAGCTCATAAGATACAGATTTCATAATCATATAAAATAACAATAAGAAAATCCAATATAATACCTATTACAAGGAGATCTATGCGACACACCTAATCTGTAAAATATGAAAAGAAAAAGAAAAATTAAAGAACATGTAAATATTACTAAACTAGATACAATTTACTGCATATATACTAATTTTCCAATAGAATGAATCAAGTTTGATTCCCTTTTCTCAAAAAATTTTTATGACTAACATGCACTCTCCTTGCAAAGATATAGACCAAACTGTGGCATGGTCAGTTTACATATACCATGACTCTGATAGGGGAAAAAAATGTTCAAATTTTAGCTACACTTGTATTAATTGAGGTCATCAAAGCTTAATAAAAGAATATGTCTTAATGAATTTGGATGCAAACTTATGATGAGTAGAGCTAGCACAAAAGAGAAAAGTGCCTTGTAATTACATAACAGAATCTTCGATTCATTACATTAATCCTCATCCATTTGCTGAAAAATTATCATGAGTGCATGAAAATTGGTTTAATTTTGCACAAGAGAATAGCTTCGCCATTTGTAATAATTCAGTTAGGCAACAGAAACCGCTAAAGAGGTTAAGATAAGAAAGTAAATTCTATGTTAAATGTTAATGTTGTTTAAGAAACTTTAATAACCTTTTGCTACAAAGCTTTAAAAAACTTCAATTTTAAAGCCAATAGTAGCAATGTAAAGAAAGTGCATATGTGCAAGACAAAGTTTATGCCATAGTTGCTAGTTGTATCATAAAAACAAAGCTAGGGGAAGGAAAAAACTAAAACATCGGTGCAGATCATCCAATAGCAGATGTACCTGCTCAGCTAGTTTTTTATTATGAGAAATAAAAGAATCCAGCATCTAAGCTTAATTTGTAGGTTTCCAAAAACTAAGAACATCTATGGTGATATTAAATAAGGTGTCCATTCACAATAAACGGTAAATGAATTGCCAGGATTACTTGTTCTTGAGCAATATCACGTGTACAAAGGGAAATATCAAAAGCACTATACCAAAGTCCACATTCACCAGCTCTGTTTGATGTAGTCTATTTGTTTATTTATTTACTCATCTGCTTTACATCTTTATTATGTTAAACTCATGAGGTAAGGTATGGTACACAGTTTTTAGACAACTAAGCTGAAGTAAGGTATAATTCACACTTATTCAGTACATGATTTGGTAGATATATCCTTGTATCCTCTGCTTTCAATTGTTAAACCTCATGAAGTAAGATATGGTATGCAACTCTTTAGACAACTAAGGTGAAGTAAGGTATAATTTATGCTCACAAACCCGAAGAAAATGATTATCAAAGGGAGCATTTTGAACTACAAAAGGTTCATGATTCTAAAAGAATGAAGATTCTTTAGTCATATTTTACTAAACAAATTTGATGTGACATATTTTAAAGAGAATAAAAGAAAAAAATATTATGGCATTATGTGTACAAAGGGAATAGTGAAACGCATAATATGAGAGTCCTTATTCACCAGCTCTGTTTGATGTCATGGCAAATTTTCCTGCATCATTCATTACATAATCTTAAAATTGTTGTGGTCTATCATCATCTAATTATTTATTTAGTTATCTTATGTACACTTTTAGTTTTTCAAAAGCATGAAGTAAGGTATGGTACATAGCTTTTCAGACAACCATGCTGAAGTAGGGTATAGTTGGTGCTTATGCAGTACGTGATTTGGAAGATATATCCCTTTATTCTCTGTTTCCAGCTTTTAAATGTCCTGAAGTAAGTATCCTTCTTAGCTTTTTTGACAACCAAGCTGAAGTAAGATAAAATTTCTACTCACAGACGCGAAGAATATGGTCAGCATAGAGAGCATGTTGAAATGCAAAAGCAACAGTTTCATGATTCCTAAAGTATGAAGATTGTTCACTCATCTTTTACCAATTTAAGCTTTTGTGACATATATAGAGACAAAAGATAAATGCTTGTGACTAAGCTGAAGAAATTAAGGTGTAAGTACATGTAATCCACACATGAAGGTAAAGATCAGAATATGTTACTTATAGTGTATCTTTAATGAGAGCATATCAACTTCAAAAAGTAAGACATAACATAGAGATGTAATGTGATAAAATCATGTTCAATCTACGGACTATTTATGCTGGTTTAAGGGCTTTTAAAGAAATAAGTGTGGTTTTGCATAAAAACAAAAGCAGCATTTCTTAATATTTTCTGTCATTAAAAGATGAGTGAGAAAACTTGAAAGCAAAGCTTTGCATCTACCAAGTGACATTATTGTTGTTGTGATGGGCCTTGAGATAAATTATCATACAAGGAAAGCATAAATAAAGAAAAAAAAAGAAGGATAATTTTGTATCTATAAATACTTGAGCGATAAATACTCTTAAGATGAGAGCTTCAAAATACCATATAGACAAGATATAAGGAGCTATTTCAAAGAAAACAATCATGTTAAATTGCACAAATGCTACAATGGATGGCTCACATTTCAGCAAGTGGACACCACTAACAGGCATGTACATTGCAGCAGCCACATTAACTTATGCCATAGCAATTATAGGAGACCTTGTGGAGGGTTTGCGAAGCAAACAGTATTGGATCCCATCCGGATACAATTCATTAAATTCCATTTCTCTAACCATTTTAGGAGCAGCAACCAAGTTATCTGTGGACCTGGGCACAAAAATGCCACGGCATATAGATCAACTTGCCAAACTAGGTACGTCTGCATTTATGTGCATCGCACTTGCTAGCATCCACCCTTCTTTAGGAAAATTGGAGAATAATGAGTTACTCTCAAATATTGTAGCTCTTTCTATTCTTGTCATCCCTTCAATAGCAAGTCTTTGCATCCAATTAAGAAATGGAGTCATTAACACTTTCAAAACACATGTTATCATGCTAACCATGATGGGTCTTCTTCTATTCCATTGCATTTTATCAGCTATGGTCCTTTTACTCTTTAAAACCTATTATCAAGAGAATTACGAAGGACAGGACCAGTCAGCACGAAAAGAATGGATCTATGTTGAAGATATTAAACATCCTACGACCGAGAACTTGAAACAGTATCTAAAAAGATATTCTTTGTTGGTTTATTCCAGTTACCCACATTTTCTGTTAAGTCGGTCGTCTCAAGGTACTCCTCCGATGATATATGGATTAGTGGCTTCAATTGTGTTTTTTGTGACACATATTACATCAATATCTCATAAGAACAAATTCATGGCCTCGACATCAGGGGATGGTAATTCTGCTTATAGTTGGTCGGTTTTATGGATTTTTACGGCTCAGACTATATCTTTAGCAGTGGGAACCATTGTCTTATTCATCAGAGGGTGTTATATCGTCAAACTATACTTAAAGGGGATGGGCTCACCTGTGCATTCAGAAAGTGAATATTTTCGAATAGAATTAAACTATATTTATGATTATACTGTTTACTCACAACACAAGAGCCTTATTTATAGATCAAAAATGACTATAGTCTCTATTTGCCTCGCTGTCTTTCGTGTGATTTCAACTCTCATTAGCTATGCCTGTTTTGGAATTATGGAAACTTTCTTGATTGGTACTACGAAAGTTTGTGCTTTAACTACAAGAAGCTGTATCGCTTGTAAACTACCTCGTAGTCCCAATCCAAGAACTCAACCCAATGACCGAGCCTTAGAGGAAGAGGAACTCAGTGAACAATATGTTGCTGCTCTGCCAATATTTGACAATAAAGGATCGATCAAGTGGATAACGGAATACATCTTACATGCTACCCAAAATTGTATGTCTGTAAAGGAAAGGAATACAGAAAATATTGAAGATTTACTAAGACACTATCTTTCTGTTGATTTTAGAGGAGTTGTTGACTTTGACAGTGAGGAAGTTGCTTCGCTGGATAATTCGCAGGGATCCCCACTGAACTGTTGGTCTCTTACGTTGGTGACACTTACAAGCATTGCTATTGCTCTTCCTGACGTGGAACCCGATTCCATTGATAAGTTGATTAAAGGTGTAAATGAGGGTCTTGTGTTTGCCAAGCTAATCGAAGACAAGTTCAACAACCAACCACCCTTGATTCCCCTCAAATTTGCTGCGTGTTCTTATTGGGCTCACAATTTTGGGCCATTGTTTCCAGGGAAAAAAGCACCTACTTTTCAAAATATAGGCCCAATAGAAATTCTTGAGTCAATTGAAACTTCTGCAAAAGATGACTATCATAGATTTACTGAGTCTCATATCATTCCTGGAAGAGCGGCGGCACATTTTAAGTATAGGATATGTAAGACCCTACAGATGGAATACATAAATGCAAATGAATCAACTGTTCAACCATCCACTGAAAGATTATTCGAGAAATTGCGCGCTACCATCGCTGATATCTTAGGAGCTTGCTTCACCAATCTGAAGTACTATATTCTGATGGAATGTTCCAAGAACTCATCTATTGAGAAACTCAGCGAGGCTGCTCCTTCCATTCTCACATTTTTTGGGGACACCGAAAAGATTATGGAAATCATTGAAACTAGAGAGATTCCAGAGATAAGTTGGGAGAAGATGGTATTCATTGATAACTGGCGTAAATATTACCAGGACCAAAGGCAATTACCTTGACAACTGAAGTTTTTTCTTACTTCCAATTAGCCTGTTCTATTTCTGTCGATTTCTTCAGTATTGTTTTACATGTATTTATTCAGTTTGTTTGTGATCTTTTTTTTTTTTTTTTTTTTGGTTATATTGTTGTTTCTAACTTCTTATTTGGAGGCTGAAAGGAAGTCTTATACACTCCAATGTTTAGGGCATTTACTCTAAAGCAGGATATCAGCAATTTATTTTCCTTTGCAAGCTTCAAAATTAACAACTAACAAAAGATTATGTTCTACCCAAAAATATATGTCTACAAAGGAAAGGAAACACATTGAAGAGTTAATGGTACTATGTCTTTCTGCTGATTTTAGAGGAGCTGTTAACTTTGACAGTGAGGAGATAGCTCCCCTGTATTCAGAAGGATCTCCACCTGGCTGTTGGTCTCCTCTGGTGGTGACACTAACAAGCATTGCACTTAAAAACAATTAATAAATCTTTAAACATACATAGGTTAGGAAAATGACCACAACATTTTTCATTTAGTGTTCATTCTAATTGATTAATTTTAAGGATAATGTCATAGTTAATACCTGACAATTATTGACAAACTATACCAGCATGAGACACAATGTGATCATGATTAAAAATATGGTTATAAAGTGAAAATATAAAATACAACAGGACATGAAGATAAAGTTGTGACAATTATAAACATGATTATTAATTTAACATGAAATAAGGATGTGAACACAACCCATTAACATGAATTACTAATTTGCCAGTGCTAGATCAAATCCAACTTTAATTTTTTTAATCATCTCCAATGATTAGCATTCTTACCCTGTTAATCATTATCTTTTTCCATATATAATTTATATCTATAGTAATGCATCTTTTGACTTTGAAACTTGCCAATTCTTTATGTATTTTTTTCCTCCTCCTTTTTCCTTCCTCTTCAAGTCAGGAAACTAGGAAAGAAAAGTGAATTTCCACCCATCACTATTAATTCATTTACTTTACATCTACCAGCTTTCCTATCCAACTTTCTTTCCCCAACACAACTTTCATCCAAACGGAAATAGAAGATGGAAATAAAACTGAAAACATAAGGTTACAACTCACAACCTGAAAATCAATCCTTTTTTTTTTCATGAATTAAGTGTGTTACATAGCTTTTTAGACAACTAAGTTGAAGTAAGGTTTAATCTATGCTCAGAGACATGGAGAAAATGATTGGCACAGGGAGCATTTTAAAGTGCAAAAGCGAAAGGTACATGATTCTTAAAGTGTGAAGATTGTTTCAATCATCTTTTACTAAATAAAAATGATGTGACATATTTGAAGACAAAAGAAAGATTCATGTTACTAGGCTGAAGAGACTAAGTTAATTGTAGCAGTATATATCATCGAAGAAACAAAGTTCAATCATAGTAGAAAGGCATTTTAGTACTACTTGATAAATCCGGAAAAAAAAAAAAAAGTTGCATTAGTAGCAATTGCTAACATGCTTCCAATTCACATTCCACTCGAATCTCCATCTCCATTTAAGATGAGTTGCACAAAGAGAAACTTATAAATGCAGAAATTTTAAAATAAAGATAATTATTGACTAGATAGCAGAGGTACCATGAGAACAGAGACTTAAAGAACTTTGTTAGATAGGAAATTCTTTTTAAGTTTGTTTATTTATATACACATACAAGATGCACAAGTTTCTACATCATATTTGGGGCTAATATATATTGGTCACTTACTCTAATTTATCTTCTCCGTAATTTGGTAGGTTGGAAAATTTAGAACAGTTGTTGGGTTTCTTTTGTAGTTTAGGTGCATGAAGTGGTTTCTTGATCTAGCTCATAAGATGTAGATTTCATAATCATATAAAATAGCAATAAGAAAATCCAATATATACCTATTACAAGGAGATCTATGCGACACACCTAATCTGTAAAATATGAAAAGAAAAAGAAAAATTAAAGAACATGTAAATATTATTAAACTAGATACAATTTACTGTATATACTAATTTTCCAATAGAATGAATCAAGTTTGATTCCCTTTTCTCAAAACATTTTTATGATTAACATGCACTCTCCTTGCAAAGATATAGACCAAACTTTGGCATGGTCAGTTTACATATACCATGACTCTGATAGAGGGAAAAAAATGTTCAAACTTTAGCTACACTTGTATTAATTGAGGTCATCAAAGCTTAATAAAAGAATATGTCTTAATGAATTTGGATGCAAACTCATGATGAGTAGAGCTAGCACAAAAGAGAAAAGTGCCTTGTAATTACATAACAGAATCTTCTATTCATTACATTAATCCTCATCCATTTGCTGAAAAATTATCATGAGTGCATGAAAATTGGTTTAATTTTGCACAAGAGAATAGCTTCGTCAATTGTAATAATTCAGTTAGGCAACAGAAACCGCTAAAGAGGTTAAGATAAGAAAGTAAATTCTATGTTAAATGTTAATGTTGTTTAAGAAACTTTAATAACCTTTTGCCACAAAGCTTTAAAAAACTTCAATTTTAAAACCAATAGTAGCAATGTAAAGAAAGTGCATATGTGCAAGATAAAGTTTATGCCATAGTTGCTAGTTGTATCATAAAAACAAAGCTAGGGGAAGGAAAAAACTAAAAATTTTCTGATAACCACATTGGTGCAGATCATCTAATAGCAGATGTACCTGCTCAGCTAGTCTTTCATTATGAGAAATAAAAGAATCCAGCATCTAAGCTTAATTTGTAGGTTTTCAAAAACTAAGAACATCTATGGTGAGATTAAATAAGGTGTCCATTCATAAACGGTAAATGAATTGCCAGGATTACTTGTTCTTGAGCAATATTACGTTGTACAAAGTCCACATTCACCAGCTCTGTTTGATGTAGTCTATCATCTTTTATTTATTTATTTACTCATCTGCTTTACATCTTTATTATGTTAAACTCATGAGGTAAGGTATGGTACACAGTTTTTAGACAACTAAGCTGAAGTAAGGTATAATTCACACTTATTCGGTACATGATTTGGTAGATATATCCTTGTATCCTCTGTTTTCAATTGTTAAACCTCATGAAGTAAGGTATGGTATGCAGCTCTTCAGACAACCAAGGTGAAGTAAGGTATAACTTATGATCACAAACCTGAAGAAAATGATTACCGAAGGGAGCATTTTGAACTACAAAAGCAAAAGATTCATGATTCTAAAAGAATGGAGATTCTTTAGTCATATTTTACTAAACAAATTTGATGTGACATATTTTGAAGAGAATAAAAGAAAAAAAATTTGTGGTATTATGCTACAAAGGGAAGAGTGAAAAGCCTAATACGAGAGTCCTCATTCGCCAACTCTGTTTGATGTCATGGCAAATTTTCCTGCATCATTCATCACATAATCTTAAAATTGTTGTGGTCTATCATCATCTAATTATTTATTTACTTATCTTATGTACACTTTTAGTTTTTCAAACTCATGAAGTAAGGTATGGTACATAGCTTTTCAGACAACCATGCTGAAGTAGGTATAATTGGTGCTTATGCAGTACGTGATTGGTAGATATATCCCTTTATTCTCTGTTTTTAGCTTTTAAATGTCCTGAAGTAAGTATCCTACTTAGCTTTTTTGACAACCAAGCTGAAGTAAGATAAAATTTCTACTCACAGACGAAGAATATGGTTAGCATAGAGAGCATTTTGAAATGCAAAAGCAACAGTTTCATGATTCTTAAAGTATGAAGATTGTTCAATCGTCTTTTACTAAATAAAGCTTTTGTGACATATATAGAGACAAAAGATAAATGCTTGTGACTAAGCTGAAGAAATTAAGGTGTAAGTACATGTAATCAGCACATGAAGGTGAAGATCAGAATATGTTATTTATAGTGCATCTTTTATAACAGCATATCAACTTCAAAAAGTAAGAAATAACATAGAGATGTAATGTGATAAAATCATGTTCAATCTACGGACTATTTATGTTGGTTTAAGGGCTTTTAAAGAAAAAAGTGTGGTTTGCATAAAAACGGAAGCAGCATTTCTTAATATTTTATGTCTTTAAAAGATGAGTGAGAAAACTTGAAAGCAAAACTTTGCATCTACCAAGTAATATTATTGTTGTGATGGGCCTTGAGATAAATTATCATACAAGGAAAGCATAAATAAAAAAAAAAAAAAGAAGGCTAATTTTGTATCTATAAATACTTGAGCGATAGATACTCTAAAGATAAGAGCTTCAAAATACCATATAGACAAGATATAAGGAGCTATTTCAAAGAAAACAATCATGTTAAATTGCACAAATGCTACAATGGATAGCTCACATTTCAGCAAGTGGACACCACTAACAGGCATGTACATTGCAGCAGCCACATTGACTTGTGCCATAGCAATTATAGGAGACCTTGTGGAGGGTTTGCAAAGCAAACAGTATTGGATCCCATCCGGATACACTTCATTAAATTCCATTTCTCTAACCATTTTAGGAGCAGCAACCAAGTTATCTATGGACCTGGGCACAAAAATGCCACGGCATATAGATCAACTTGCCAAACTAGGTACGTCTGCATTTATGTGTATCGCACTTGCTAGCATCCACCCTTCTTTAGGAAAATTGGAGAATAATGAGTTACTCTCAAATATTGTAGCTCTTTCTATTCTTGTCATCCCTTCAATAGCAAGTCTTTGCATCCAATTAAGAAATGGAGTCATTAACACTTTCAAAACAGCACATGTTATCATGCTAACCATGATGGGTCTTCTTCTACTCCATTGCATTTTATCAGCTATGCTCCTTTTAGTCTTTAAAACCTACTTCAAGAGAATTACGAAGCAAGGACCGTCAGCACGAAAGGAATGGATCTATGTTGAAGATATTAAACATCCTAGGACCCAGAACTTGAAACAGTATCTAAAAAGATATTCTTTGTTGGTTTATTCCAGTTGCCCACATTTTCTGTTAGGCCGGTCATCTCAAGGTGTTCCTCCGATGATATATGGATTAGTGGCTTCAATAGTGTTTTTTGTGACTCATATTACATCAATATCTCATAAGAACAAATTCATGGCCTCAACATCAGGGGATGGTAATTCTGCTTATAGTTGGTCGGTTTTATGGATTTTTACAGCTCAGACTATATCTTTAGCAGTAGGAACCATTGTCTTATGCATCAGAGGGTGTTATATCGTCAAACTATACTTAAACAGGTCGGGCTCATTTGTGGAGTCCAAACTTGAGTATGTTCGAACAGGAGAAGACTTTTTGTATGATTATACTGTTTACTTACAACACAAGAGCCTTATTTATAGATCAAAAATGATTACATACTCTGTTTGCCACGCATTCTTTCGTTCATTTTCAAGTTTAACTAGCGTTGTCATTTTTTGGATTATGGAAGTTTTCTTGAGTTGTATTATGGGAGTTGGTGTTTTAACTACAAGAATCTGTACCACTTGTAAACTACCTCGTAGTCCCAATCCAACAACTCAAACCAATGACCCAACATCAGAGGAAGAGGAACTCAGTGAACAATATGTTGCTACTATGCCAGCATTTGAAAATAAAGGATCGATCAAGTGGATAACGAAATACATCTTACAGGCTACCCAAAATTGTATGTCTGTAAAGGAAAGGAATACAGAAAATATTGAAGATTTACTAAGACAATATCTTTCTGGTAATTTTAGAGGAGTTGTTGACTTTGACAGTGAGGAAGTTACTTCGCTGGATAATTCGCAGGGATCCCCACCGAACTGTTGGTCTCTTCCGGTGGTGACACTTACAAACATTGCTATTGCTCTTCCTGACGTGGATCCCTATTCCATTGATAAGTTGATTAAAGGTGTAAATGAGGGTCTTGTGTTTGCCAAGCTAATCGAAGACAAGTTCAACAACCAACCACCTTTGATTCGCGCCAAATTTGCTGCGTGTTCTTATTGGGGTGGCGATTTTGGGCTATTGTTTCTAGGGAAAAAAGCACCTACTTTTGAAAATAAAGGCCCAATAGAAATTCTTGAGTCAATTGAAACTTCTGCAAAAGATGACTATCATAAATTTACTAAGTCTCATATCCATGCTAAAAGAGCGGTGGCACATTCTAAGTATAGGATATGTAAGACCCTACTGATGGAATACATAAATGCAAATGAATCAACTGTTCAACAATCCACTGAAGGATTATTCAAGAAATTGCGCGAAACCATCGCTGATATCTTAGGAGCTTGCTTCATCAATCTGAAGTACTATATTCTGATGGAATGTTCCAAGAACTCATCTATAGAGAAACTCAGAGAGGCTACTCCTTCCATTCTCACATTTTTTGGGGACACCGAAAAGATTATGGAAATCATTGAAATCATTGAAGCCAAAGAGATTCCAGAGATAAGTTGGGAGAAGATGGTATTCATTGATAACTGGCGTAAATATTACCAGGACCGAAGGCAATTACCTTGACAACTGAAGTTTTTTCTTATTTCCAATTAGCTTGTTCTATTTCTGTCGATTTCTTCAGTATTGTTTTACATGTATTTGTTCAGTTTGTTTTGTGATCTTTCTTTTTTTTTTTTTTTCCTGATATTGTTGTTTCTAACTTCTTATTTTGATATCAGCAATTTATTTTCCTTTGCAAGCTTCAAAATTAACAACTAACAAAAGATTATGTAGAATTCGTTTGAAATTCAAAAATTAAAATAAAAGTGCAAATTAGAAAATGAGTATTTGAGCTTTGCCGTTATGTTAACAAGAAAGAAAATGTGGAAAATAATATATGAAGATTTCATTAGAATCTTATTTCGAATTTGTGAATTAGTTAATAAAGTACAAGTCAGGGAAAAAAAAAGAAAGAATATTTGAATTTTGCACTAGATCTTAGAATGAAATTACATAGCAGTTGAGTGGTCAAAAAAATTTAAAAATAACAAACAAGAAGTTGAAAATCGTGAATAATTTAAAAATTTAAACTATACTATGTTTACAAAAAAAAATCGTGAATAATATCTCATTAATTAGCTCTTATTTGTCATGATTTACAAATAAAAAATGCCTAGATTTATGAATTTCAAAATAAAAGATTTTTGTAAAAATTATTAAACAAGTTGAAAAATTATTTAAATAATTCCATGCCTTGTAAATGAATTTCTCATTATTATGGTTTTAAAAATGATAACAAATTCCATTATGAATGCAAGTAATGTCCAATAATTTTACCAAAGCAAGCACAATTTAAAATGCATTAGATTATTCAACCGATTGAACTTTCCAAAAATAATAAATGACTTTTAATGCCTTATTAGTTAACTATTATTTATTGATGTTGAGAATGGAAAATGGCTACATTGAATTGTAAATGAAAAGGATTTTTTGAAAATAATTAAATGGCTTGAGAAATTATTTAAATAATTCATATCTAAAACAAATTTCTCTTTATTCCAATTTAAAATGTGATATCCTTTAGATATAAGATGGTGAAACACTAATTCTCGATGCGTCTTTTAGTGTAACGAGTTAAAGTTTATCTAAACTCAAAATTCAAGCATGCAAAGTTAAAAGCACTCTTAAAATAGGAGACCCCTTAGCAAGCAGTTGACACAAAGATAAAACCATGTGGCATTTTACCAATGCAGATAATATCTTAATAGTTGAAGTTTTATATGGTATTAGAGCTTATGATATGATCTTTGAAATCGATCCATAGGATGAAAAAAAAGGGCGTAGGTAGAAAAAGGGGAAAGCCTAGACCCTTTAATACCTTATTGAAGATAGTCGAGCTATTGAGTTAATAATTTGGAACTATAAATTAATGAATAAAAAAACGTTAATTGATTTGTTAAAATGGAAATTATTAAGGATTATCAAACCTTGTCATCTGAAGATATGAAATTATATTTTGAAGATATTAGTTGTCTAATATGGGAATCAGTATATTAGGATGTATTAAGTGATCACAAATTCTTGTTTTGGAGAAGATTGATATTTATGACAATTTTAGTATACTCTTAGGTGACAAATTAGACTCCGTACGTTCTAGATGAAGACTACTTGCTCCTTACAAAGACACATGTATCCTATCAACCATTGCCAATGCTACTTGAAACCATTGTGCATGTGAGTTTGTGTGGGGTAGGTAGTATGTGGGAGCTTAGGCATTTAGACATATTGGGTGGGGGAAAAAGAGAGAGAGAGAGAATTTCACTAAAAGACCCTATAAATCCTAACCCACTTATGTTCTTGAGATTTTTTTGCTTGCTATGTGCCCTTTCATGTTGTTGGCTAGGACAATGAGCTTGTATGTTAGGATTTTTGAGTTTAGTTGTGTGCATAATATGTTACTCTATGCTTGGAATTATTTCTTTTGAAAATTAGAAAAGGAAAAAGAAGAAGAAGAAGAAGAAGATAAATGAGATGATGATTGGTTATATATGTCATGCCCAAGTAAGGTTAAAATCTATTAAATTTTATCACGTATAACATTTAGGTATTATACACAAAGGCTAACCTAAAAGATTGGTCATCACAGTCATTTGCTAGCCAATTTTATTTTTCAAAATTGTATTACATTTTGAAAATAAGTGATATTATATAAGAAAAGTAAACTTTACAAAAGACTGTTAAAAAAGGCTATCCCCGCAAGTAAGCCAACATACATATATGAGTATCTGGTAAATGTTATATCAAGCATCTGAAATGTATCTCAAAAACATCTCAACATCTGTATCAAAAAGTATGAAGTATCTGAGAAGTATCAAAAAGGTATATTGAATTTCAGTACAATGCAGGGCTGGAAGAAAGCCCAACAAACCAAAACAAGTAAAGTTGTACATTAGAAACCCTATGTATAAACATCATAAAGTATGCGATCCTAGTCTCTAAGCTCATCGAGGAACTCTTTGATATCATCTCGAAACCCTCATAGTCACAACAATTATCATCTGATCCATCTAAACTTGAAAAAGAAATGAGTGAGCTGAAATTCAGCATGACAGCAATATAAGCATACACGATATGATCACACACATTTAGTTTAAATGCAATGTAACAACCAACATGCAATATCTTTAACTAAAGTGTAGAAAATCAACAGTGGAGCACTTGCACTCCAACAACATAGTAGGATCCTAAGGGTCTTGTATAGCAACAATTGCTTAGGGGTTTGATATAAATAGGTCAATTACCTTATCACCAAGCTTTATAAAAGTTATAGTCTCGTTTAGGGATTACAACCATTATGCATCTCTATTTATTTCACTTTATAATATAATTTGGTTCAATTGATGCTCATTATGAACTAGACTATATTACTTTTCATCGAATGTAAGCAAACATTGTCCACTACCTTTTGCTTGATCACCTACCCGTTGAGTCATCCTTAATAACCTAAGTGCCTAGTTACCATGCTAGCATCGCCTAGTAAGGTTGTCACCTCTCAGCTCAAGTCCTAGAAATTACCACACATAATCAATCAATCATTATTAGTTGGATCACCTACCCGTTGAGAAATGGTTGGTTGTGCCACCATAGCCACTTCTGGTGTTTCTTCCATATCCAATTGCTTATGTTCCTAATCTATTGTTGAATTTTGAATTTCCTAAAGATCTACTTTACCCCCAATTTTTTCTTTGGAAATGAATCCTCTCTCTGTGAATGTAACATATCAAGCTATAAAAACTTTATGCTCGTTCAATAGATAAAAAAGTAATTCCTTTTATTTCCTTATCATGTTCAATAAACATACATCTAATTGATTTTATTGCAAGATTATTAGAGAATCCACTCTTCACATAAGCACCCCAACCTTACACCTTGAGATAAGATGACCTAGGTTTTTTTTTTTTTTTTTTTTTCCAAATCATAATTCATATGTTATATTATCGACTATCTTAATTGGAACACGGTTAAGTGCATATATTGTTGTTTTTAAAGCATAACTACATAAGGTTATTCAAAGGACTACATGAGTCATCATAACCCTAACCATGCCTATTAATGAGCAGTTCCTCCTTTTTGAAACTCTATTGTGAAATTATTGCAAACTCCTTTAGGTAGTTAATAAAGTCCTCGCTAAGAATTTGCTACCTCTATCACTTTGAAATACTTTTATCTTTTTACCAAGTTAATTTTTTAATTCACTTATAAATTCTTTGAATTTCTCAAAAATTTTCATTTTATTTCTCGTTAAGTAGATATATCCATACCTTTATTATTAAAAATTTCTCAGTTCAACTATTAATTCCATGATAATATTTGTCCTTATATCAAAGCAATTAAAAAAGGGTGCAATAAAAGAATATGTAAGATGAATTCCATATAATAACTATTGTCAATAGGATAAAATATAAGTATCTTTTAATTAATTTTTTTGTCATTTATATTGAGAAGGCCTTAGTTATCCTAAATAGAAATAGCTTATAATTAAAAGATGAGAATTATCAAACTTCCTATGAAGTAGATTCTTTTGCTATGAATAGTCATCATTATTTATATAACAATTTGCCATTAATTATTCATGATTTCATTTTTTATTGTAACCTAAAGCTAACCTAGATTACAAACAAAAAAAAAATCTCAAAAGAGTCATCGAGACTAAGGAACAAATGGAATCAAAAATCCATTCAGAATGCTTCATTGGCAAATTATTATACATATAGCAATGTTGCTAATATTAGCATTTCCTAATTATCATAAGAGCATAAACTTTTTCATTTTAGATTGAATCCACAATTTAAAATGTTTGAAAATATTAATCCCATAAGACAAGATTATAAAACAATTATTCTATGAATTAACATTGTGGTAATATTAAGATTTTAAATGTATGCAAGATGCTCTAATACTATTGTTGGGTTTTGTACATTAAAAGAAACATAACAAAATATAAATATTTCTATAAAACTTGCAATAAGATTCATATAACATTTAAAATGAAAAATAGGATATAAGATTATAAGAAAAATACATTTTATCATAACATTAATACTGTCACCTTAGAGGGATAGAGTTTAAGTAAGAATCAAAATTCATTGTGTCTTTGCAAGTGTTAGGAAAAAATCCTTCAATAATCTATAATCAAAAACATATTTGTCCTCTTGCCAATACGATAACAACAAGCAAAATCAAAGAAAAACACTAATACTAGGATTTATGTGAAAAACTCCAATTTGAAGAAAACCTACTAGACCGTCACATAAATTTCCTCCACTATCAACAATAATGGAATGTACAAATTGTTCTTCACTATATGACACGAGACCAAAACCGGTGGATTTCAACAACAATAGGCCTCTCTCTCTCTCTAGAATCTCTCTGTAGGTTTTAAGATAGCCTCACATACAAACCTTAGAACAAAACAAGAAGTATTTATACCAAAACACAAAGGAAAACACGCTGCAAACATAAGCTGGCTTGTTTAAATTAAAGGCTAGCGACTTTGGTAGGCAGCATTGAAACACCGTTGATCTAGAAGAATGAAGGTCGGCTAGTACGCCGACGGCCTTCCCATGTACGCCGATAGCATACCCTCCTAGGCCGACGGCTTTGACGCTGGACTAGCCCAATCCATGCTCTCGGTAAAAAAATTAATTTCAACACTGGCTTTATGATGAAAGATAGTCGGCGATGTACACTCTCTAACAGCAAGTGTACAGCAATTTCATCTCCTTTATTTTGCAAAAGTCACCGTATTTCCAATTCCTCTTCCAATTATATGTAATATACTTAGGATATCCTTAATTATAAACCCATATAAATTTGATTTATAACCCAACAAACTCCCTCTCCAACTCATATTGGGGGGGGGGAGGGGTGTTCCATCGCACCTGCTACTTGTTTGCAACTAACAACTTTGTCCTTGGATAAAATCTTAGTCATCATATCTGAAGCATTCTCATCAATGTGGATCTCCTCAAGCTTCAAAAGCTTTGATTCTAATACATCTCAAATCCAATGATACCTCACATCAATATGTTTGGACCTTGAATAAATGTTAGATTCTTACTGAGATGTAGAGCGTTTTAGTTGTTACAAAAAACCCTCAAGTCTTCTTGCACTTGACCTAGTTCCTCCAATAACTTCTTCATCCACAAGATCTCCTTGCTGGCTTCAATTACAGCTATATATTCGCTTCAATGGTGGATAGTGTAATACACTTTTAAAACTTTGATTGCTAGGATACCGCTCCCTCTGCATAAATAATTAGATAACCTGAAATGGACTTCCTGAAATCCATATCTCTAGTCATATCAGCATCAAAAACGCTTCCAATATAGGCTTGCTACCACTAAATTGCAAACTTTACCTGGAAGTGCTCTTAAGATACCTAAGAATCTATTTAATAGCAATCCAATGCTCTTTACCTAGATTCAATAGATAGCAGCTAACCACACCAACAACATGAGCAGTATCAAGTCTAGTACACACCATATCATAAATTAGACTTCTATCTACGGAAGCATACAGTATCTTCTTCATGTCTTCTTTATCTGCCTCACTTTTAGGGCACTGCTAAGAACTAAGTTTGAAGTGACCTACAAGTAGAGAACAAACAGGTTTCGCCTTGCTCATGTTGAATCTCTCCAACACCTTTTCTAGGCATCTCTCCTGTTATAACCATAATTTTATGACTCTTCCTATCACGAATAATTCTCATACCAAGAATTTGGCATGCGGGCCCTAAGTCCTTCATGGTAAAAGACTTATTCAATGTAATCTTCATATTTTGAATCTGCTTGGCATCATGGCCAACAATCAACATATCATATACATATAGTAGGAGAATAAGAAACTTTTCCGCTAACAAACTTCTTAACAAAAACACAATGGTCTGATGCAGTCCTGGTATAATCCTGATCAAACATGAAGGAGTCAAACTTCTTGTACCACTGCCTTAGACCCTGTTTCAGCCCATCCAAGCTTTTCTTCAATTTACAAACAAGTTGCTCCTTCCCCTTAACCTTAAACCCTTCAAGCTGCTCCATATAGATTTCTTCTTTCAAGTCACCATGAAAGAATGTTGTCTTCACATCCATCTGCTCAATCTCCAGGTTCAAACTAGTTGCTATATTGAGTACAATCCGAATGGAAGACATCTTCACCATTGGTGAGAAAATCTTATCAAAACCAACCCCTTTCTTCTTATTAAACCCATTCATAACTAGTCTTGCCTTGTACCTTAGTTGTGAGCTGTTTTTATCAGTCTTCAATTTATAAATCCATTTGTTCTTTAGAGGTCTCTTGCCTTTAGGCAGTTCCACCAAGTCATAAGTCTTGTTCTCATGTAAAGATTTGATCTCTTCTTGCATGGCTTTGACCCATGCCTTTTTGTGCTCACGTAGTATGGCTTCTTGATAACATTCAGGCTCTCCCCCATTAATCAACATTATATATTCATCTAGACTGTATCTCACTGATGGTCTTATATCTCTTAAAGATCTCCTCAATTCAATCTGCTGGTGAGGCTCTTGGAGTTCTTCATCTGAATCTCTCATATCTCCCCCATCATTTGAATCTTCAAGTGAGGGCACTAGATCTATATTTATAGGGACCTCCCCCGAGGATTTTGCGTTTTCTAGCTTCTCTATATCTTCAATAGTTTAGTCTTCCAAAACATCTCTACTCCTAACAATCTTCTTCTCAACTATATCTCACAACTTATATCCATAGTCATCATGTGCATAACCTAGAAAAATGTACCGCTTTGAATTTACATCAAGTTTAGCTCTTTCATCCTTGGAAATATGCATAAAAGCCCTACAATCAAGCACACATAAGTGATGATAA
The DNA here is from genome assembly GCA_024138025.1 of Combretum micranthum. Taxonomy (NCBI): domain Eukaryota; kingdom Viridiplantae; phylum Streptophyta; class Magnoliopsida; order Myrtales; family Combretaceae; genus Combretum; species Combretum micranthum. The sequence goes on along the minus strand of JAMXBD010000468.1, from coordinate 220,173 downwards.
GAAATTTCTTTATCTATCTAGAGTTTCTCTAGGATATCTCCATCCATAGCATAAGAAGGAGACAAATTTATCAAGTCGAATGTTGTCGTCATAGCTTCATCCTTTAACGATTTAGGCAACTCGACATGAGACAATATGCACTTTACTCTCTTTGTGATAGTGCGATCATTCTATCTGCGACACCATTGTACTGTAGAGTCTTTGGAACGATCTTTTCCAATTTAATTCCTTGATCTTTGCAGTACTCTTCAAATGGCCTTCTATACTCACCACCATTATCTGCTTTGACACATATCAATTTCCTTCTTATTTTTCTTTCCACTCTAGTGTGGAATTGCTTAAACACATCAAGTACTTAATCCTTAGACTTCAAAGCAAAGGTCTACAATTTCTAGTAATCATCAATGAAAGTGACAAAATAAAGCATCACCTACTGTTCTATCTTTCATATAACACACATCAATTGAACCAAATCCAGTATATGAGATTTCTAACAGGTAGATTTCTCTGAAATGCAACCTTATGTTGTTTACCAGCAAGACAATCAATGCAAGTTTTCAGAGGAACACCTTCTACATCCGGCAAAAGCTATTTCTTGATAAGCATTTGAAGCCCTTTCTCACTCATGTGACCAAGCTTCCTATGCTACAATTCCACTGAAGTGTCATCGGTCAAATTCACATCTCATTTATTTAATTTTGCTGACATTAAGTAAAGGGTGTTATTCTTCTTCCCTTTAGCCACATTGAGAGAACTATTGGCGAGATTCCATCTACCTTTACCAGAATGACCGTGATAGCCTTCATCATCTAATTTCCCTGTAGATATAAGGTTCAGGCGAATATCTAGAACATGTATGACATCTCTGAGAATGAGCCTGTAACCAGTATTAGTCTCTAAAATAACATTTCCAATGCCAACAATTTTAGATATTTCATTGTTTCTCATCCTAATATTTCCATAATCACCAGTAATATACAATGAGAAAAAATTACCATGTGCTGTCACATGAAAAGAGGCACCAAAATCTATAACGCATTCACTATCATGACCTGCAAGACTAACACAATCTTCATCCTAGGTAGCAACTATATCACCACTTGCTGCTGCAGTAGTGGTGTCTTCATCTTTTTCTTTACCTTTACCTTTACACCGCTCTCTCTTTCACAGTCTGCATTCTCTCTTGAAGTGCCTTGGCTTGTCACAATAAAAGCATTTGATATTTTTCCTTCCTTTTGATTTAGATCTTCCCTTGGATTTATCAGATCTATCATATTTATCATTAAAGCCTTTGTACTGCTTCAACCATGCCTTTTATGCTTGTTAGTAACAAGTGCCCATGTCTCTGAACTTGTACCCTGATCTTTCCTTCTTGCCTCTTCATTCATCATGCTATCTTTCACTATTGTAATGGGAAGCTTTGCATTTGGAGCTAAATTACTTATAGACAGCACAAGTGTCTCCCAACTTTTAGGCAGTGAACTCAACAACAAAAGTGTCTGAATCTCATCATCAAGCACAAGCTTCATAGCAATCAATTGATTCACAAGCCCTTGAAAATCATTCAAGTGCTCAGTCATATCGGATCCATCCTTATATTTCAAATTCACTACTTTCCTACTTAAGGAGGTTTTATACATGGACTCCAATTTTCTCCATAGTACATCAGCTCTAGTTTCCTAAGCAATATGATATACGCTTTGATCAACCCATTGTCAAATATATCTGACAATACTTCTATGCATGATTGCCTAATATGCATCAGATTTATCTGTTGGCTTCGCAGAATCACTGTCTAAAGGCAAATACAAATCTTTGCAATACAGCAGATCTTCCATCATAGACTTCTAGATAGAGTAATTTGACAAATTCTATTTAATCATCTTACCTAATGATTTAGCCATGTCTACAATTCAATGACAAACCCTAATTTTTTTTTTTAAACCTTGGCACTAATACCACTTTGTTAGGAAAAATCATTCAATAACCTGTAATCAAAACAGATTTTTCCTCTTGCCAATGCGATAACAACAATCAAAACAACAAATAGAATCAAAGAAAACAATAACACTAGGATTTACGTAGAAAACCTTAATTTGGGAAAAAACCATGGGACTGCCATACAAATTTCCTCCACTATCAACAACAATGGGATGTATGTATTGTTCTTCACTAGATAACACTAGCGAATCACACGGGTCTTCACCACAACTAGAGGATTTCAACAACAATAGGCCTCTTTCTCTCTAGAATCTCTCTCTAAGATTTAGAATAGCCTCACATACAAACCCTAGAACAAAACAAGAAGCATCTATTATAGCAAAACACAAAGGGAAACAAACTGCAAACATAAGCTGGTTCATTTAAATTAAAAGCTGGCAACTATGGTAGGTATCATTGAAACGCCACTATTCTAGAATCTCTCTCTGAGATTTAGAATAACCTCACATACAAACCCTAGAACAAAACAAGAAGCATCTATTATAGCAAAACACAAAGGGAAACACATTGCAAACATAAGCTGGCTCATTTAAATTAAAAGCTGGCAACTATGGTAGGTAGCATTGAAACGCCACTATTCTAGAAGCATGAAGGTTGGTGGCCTTCCCATGTACGCCGACGGCTTTGATGCTGGCCTAGCCCAATCCATGCTTTCAGCAAAAAATTTAATTTCGATACTGGCTTTATGATGAAAGATAGCTGGCGGCGTACAGTCTTTAACAGCAAGTGTACAACAATTTTATCTCCTTTGTTTTGCAAAAATCTCCTTATTTCCAAGTCCTCTTCTAAGTATATGCAATATACTTAGGATATCCTTGATTATAGACCCATATCACTTAGATCTATAACCCAAAGCAAGAATGTGGTCACCAAAAGGACTTCAAATGGTCCTTTAGCAATATCCATACATACAAAAACAAGAAGTTTCTAATCCATATACTCTTAGCTAACATGGATTAAATAACAATCTTTTCTCATAGAAGCAAAAAGTCATGTAACCTAAACATGTATTTGCTTGTTTGTTGAATAAAAGGGTTCAAATTGAATTTCGATGAGAACATGCATTGTACAATTATACATAAATTATAAACAAAGGTATACTTAATTAACTAGACATATTTGGTGTGGAATGTGTTGAAAATGTGCAAATATATGTGCTTGTGTTTGGGTTGATATGTATTTTACAGGATAGTGATATTTTCCAACAAAAGTCCAAACGATAGTTGAAGCAGTTTGGATGGTAGCATGATCACAAGTTCACTTGTCATGATCTACTGCTAGGGTTTAGATAATAGCTAAAGGAGTCTAGATGGTAACATAGCTATGATCAAGGTGCTAAAGCATGGAGTTCAGATGCTAACTCGATCAGACATGATTAATTACCTTCTAATATGTTCTAGAAACTTAAAGTTCAGACTCTAGGGAAAGGAGTCTATGGTGTGTTTTTTCATATCAAGTCTGAGCAGTATCAAAAAGGAGTTCATATGTTAGTTGATGGAAACCAACCATTGGAGAATTTAATACAAGGGAAAAAAGTGAGATAAATTTGCAAATGTCCATAAGACTTGAGAAAACTATGAATAGAGAATGTTTAACTAATTTGAAGCAGTTAGTTAAGTCAAATATTGCAATTAATCGCTTGTTCCTCTCTCTTACTTGAATCCTCTGATGTTATTTATTATCTTTATCATTGTAAGAAAAAGAGTTTAGTAGTGTCAATTATTATATCTTTGCAAATTTTTGTAAGGCACTACTCTAGGATATCTTGTTAATTAATAAGTGCTTGAGTTGTGCCTAGTGTGGTAAGAAACTTTTTGTAAAGGCATAACTCTTGTGAGGATTTTTATTTGATTGCATGGTTTGTGGTGTAGCTTCTTGGGAGCGATTTGCTGACATTCACAAGAGTTGAAAAAAGATATAAACAAAGGATTTTTGGTTTATTTGAAGGAATTAGTTGAGTCATAAATATTGCAATTAATCATTTACTCCTCTCTCTAGCTTGAATTCCCATATGTTCTTTATTTGCTTTATTATTGTAAGGTAAAGAGTTAAGTGATGTCAAGGGTCATATCTTTGTAAATCTTCGTAAGATACTAATTTAGAATATCTTATGAATTAATAAGTGTTTTGAGTTGTGCCTAGTATGGTAGGAAACTTTTTGTGAAGTCACAACTCTTGATAGGATTTTTGCGTAAGCGTATATATGGTTTGTAGTGTAGCTCCTTGAGCTGAATTTTTAGAGTTTAATAAAGTGATTGTGAAATCCTCCATTATGAGGCATTTGTGGATCCGTAGAGACTAAGAGGCGAACCAAACTCTACATTAAATCAAACTTATTTTTTCTATTCTTTATGCAACGCCCTAAAATTTCGTTAAGACGTTACTATCATGTATAATACTTTATGCATTATACACTCAGGCTTCCTAGAATGATATGTTTGTTTTAAATATTGCTAGTCATTTAGATTACTGAAATCATTTAATTAGATTTTCAAGATAATTGGATTTGATAGCGGTAAAACAAAATGTTTAGAAAAACAAAGCTTTAAAAGATTATTACAAACATATAGGCTTCATAGCTAGGCCCCTAAAGAAAACAAAATACATTTTTAGAAAATAAATCCAACTTATAACAAAACAAAACAAAATCAAAATCCAACCACGATCCTAACCCACTTCACTCTCCAACAAACTCTTCTCGATTCATTGCCCAAAACCCAAGACGACATCATCATCTTCATCACATCTCATTCATCCTCATCATCATCAAATCATCAATCATCAAATCAAGACTTGGAAAAAGAACAACAACAACAACAACAACAATAACAATAATGAGCCAAACTCAGTACATAGTAATAAAATCACACACCAAGTGGTACACAAGCTTAGCTAAATGCAATATAGCAATAATAAGTTATTATCTTTACTTTTGGTTAAACAAATCAACACTGGAGCACTCACACTTCGAAGCAAGCATGGAAACAATTTACCATCCCTAGCCCACCACCACAACAATGAGGGAGCGTGTCGGTAGCCTCCACACGTGACTAACCTAGCATAGGAATTTAGGGGTCCTGAGTAACTGCAGCTGCTCAAGGAGTTGATATAAGCACCCTGAATACTTATATCTCTGATAAAGAAAAAGTAATCTTATCTAAGGTTTACGATCGTTACTCAATTTTACTTAACTCAATCTATAATATCATCTAGTTCCATCATCCTCATAAAACGTGAACTAAATCATATTACATCATTTTAAGAATAAGAAAATGTTACAACAATATCATACAACCTATCAATTACCCGATGAGCTACCTATGAATGTCATTGCATCATGAAGGTGGTAGCCTAAGCACTTAAACTATCGTGTCCACTCGGACAAAGTTGCTGCTCTTCGAACCAGATTCAACGGCACAAACACAAGCAACACTCAATTATTAGGTCGTCTTTAAGTCTCAATTCATTTTAGTATGCCTATCCTATCATCAACACGCAAGTTATTACGTACTTTTTATATGAAATCCAAATAGAGTCAAACGCCATATCAATTGATAATCCAACGATCCAAATTTCTGATCAATAAGTAAACTCATATAAGCATTTAAATTGATTAACCACTTATATCAAAATTGTTTTATAACCCTATTTGATCAAACACTAAGTAGGAACCCTGTTATGGATGCGAAGATCGCCACACCAAAATACTGATAATTCTCCATTGTTTGTCAAGTATGTCTTTTCACTTTGATTATAGTATTTTATTATAAAAGTATCAACAAAGCTTTCATATATAAAAACATTCACTTCCTAAGTAAACATACATTTGAAACAACATGTTCCCCATGTTATTTATGGTTTATCCTAACTCATCAACTTAAGTCAATTATTAACTATTAACTTATTTTAACTAAATCCTAGCCAAATTGATTAGAGTTAATCATTTAGTATTACTAAGTCATTTTGGTTGAACTTAGTCAACCTAATTCATTTTAGCTTACTAAAGTCTATTTAGTCAAGTTGGACTTAGATTGATCAACTAAGTTCATTTTATATCTAAGATTCATATTTACTTAATCTTAGCCAAGTTGACTAAACTTAATCAATCTTAATTCAAGTCCATTAAGCCAAGTTAACTTAGATTATTAACTAATTTATTTTATTTCTAACTCTATATTTACTCAAATTATTTATTAAATCTTTAAATTCACTATTCTCTTTCTTAATTACATCATTCAACAAATATAACACATTAACTATCATTCATCTATTTCATTCTAACTCAAAAAAATTCATTTTAGGCTTAACCACAAACACTTAACAAGCAAACACAAGTTTAAACTTTGTTTGAATATAAAATAACTTTAAAAAAAAAATTTAGACCTTAATACTTTTAGAATTTGCAAAAACTTAAAACATTAAAGTTGTATATCTCTTTTTACTATTTCAAGGCATTTTGAATCACCTCAATCCAAGGTCGGATGGAAAAGTTATGATTAAAATAGAAATAGTGTCATAGTAAGAATAGCCAAACAGGGTGTGTCAAAGACCATTTCAACCCAGGGATTTTGTCTAAAAATTATCCAAAAGTGAAACACCCCTCCAAATGGGCCATTTGACAGGCTGTTTGAGCTTCTACGATTTTTCTCTTTTTTTTTCAAAACTTTACTTGTTTTATCACTTGTTTTATATCCCAAAATCATCACACAATATCTTATAATCAACATAAAACTTATATCCATAACTCAACATTTCTAAACTTATATTCTTACTTCATATATCTTCAAATCATACCATGAATCCTCTAAGCCATACATGAACATACTAACCTAGAAAACTTTCATGCTTATACATCCATTAATCACCAACTTCATAAGAATTTCTACATACAACTATCACCAATCTAACATATATAATCAGAAACAACAAACAAAACACAAGAAAACACAACTTACTTGTTTAGCCATTTCTAAACCACTTGATCTTCATTTCTTGTTGTTAGCTACTTCTAACATGCTTTCCGTCTTTTACTTTCTGTCCTAACTTTGATTTCTCTTCTTGTCTTCTAGAAATTGAGATTTATGGCTAAATTCTTAAGGAAGAAAAGAAGAAAAAGAGAATAAGAGGAAGAAATAACAGGAAGGGAAAAGGAGAGAACAGAGAATGAAAAAGTAAGTAGGGAAGAAAAAGATAAGATAGAGAAAAAAGATAAAAGGAAAGACATTTTTTTAATAACAGTATTAGTTTTAAAACTTTTAGATCAATATCTTTAGTTCTTGAAGTATTTAAAAGAAGATTTCAAAATAAATAGGTTGGAAATTAATAACTTAAAATAGAACTCAATTTAGGAACTTATTTTTAATCAAATTGGTATTTAATTTGAGTTCAAGTTTAAGAATTTATATTTTTATACAAGCATATGAACTCAAATTTTATAAGGATTAAGAAATTAGAATTTAGGCTAAAGTTTAATAGTTTAAGAATCCACTAAACATTTCAACAACATGTTTAGGGTTTGAAGAATTCAAAATCTTAAATTTCAACTTAATTAATTACTAATCTAATGATGCCAACTTATCTACTTACATCCTATGATTCATTTGACTTATCTTAATCTATTTAAACTCAATTTCTAACTTTGGAGGTGGTTTGGGGTATTTCACTTTATGTCTTACTTACTTGCAATTTACTTATCGTTGTTGTCTACTTGTTGAATTGCATTCTTTAGGCATTACTTTTTAAAACAAAAGGATAAAAATAGTTCTAAAGCTCAATTCAAACACCAAGCCTAATCCCCGCTTCATCCCCCCCCCCCCCCCCCCTCCCCCCCTCCCCCTCCCCCCCCCCCCCCTCCCTCGCCCCCCCGGTCGGGTCTAGTTTTAGCTTAGTTGTTAATTGGTTCTGCAATATATAACATAATTAATCATGAAGATATCCTAATTAAACCATTACGTGTAATGTCATTAATATTTAATCATTTTACTTGGTTCCCAAAATAAATTAGACTCAATAAAACTTATAGTGGCCAACAACTATGAGTCACTCTTATCCCAACCAATGGACCATGGATATTATCTTCCTAATCCAAGAGAGTAATGAATTCTATTTTGACTATCACCATCTTCCCTAAGTTCCATAGAAACCATGGTCCACCATTGTTTGTTGCAAGGCCACAAAACTCAATCTTACCTCTCTAGTTCTGTAAATATTAATTTAATAAAATAAAAACCTAAAATAAAGTTTCAAAATTGGATAAACAAACCCAATGAAGTGGCTATCTTCTATAAAAACTAGGTGCAAATGAATCAAGCTAGTTTACAAACTATTTGAATTCGACTCGATGTTTAATAAAGTTCGATTCGAAAATAGTCATGTCAAGCTCAAGATTAAGCTACTAGAGTAGTTTATTAAGCAGAGCTCAAACTTCGTATATTTAGCTTGACTAACTTAGCCTAATCAAGCCAAGTCGAATATAAATACTAACCGAATTCAATCGAGTATGGATATTAACATTATTAAAATTAAAATTAAAATTATTTTTTTAATAAATCAAGCCTAAACAAGCTTAACCACTTGAATTCAAGCTTATATAATATTATTTCGAGCTTGAACTCAGCACTATACTGTTTCGACTCGTTTACAGCACTAATAAAAGCATGTATAATATGTATATGTCACACCATAAAACTTAACATACTGGTACAAAAGTTAATTTGATTACAGTTGATTGTACTATGTATGTGCCACACTACATGAAATTTAATGTATTGATAAAACAGCTATACATCAATAAACTAATTTAATTAGCTTTGTTACATGTGGGCTATGAGAGACTTCCTAAAATTTAAAAATTATAATCTGATAATTGACTTGTATCCATTATGTTGTTAAATTTTACCTATTTTATCAATTAACTATATAAAGGAAATTTAGTATTAGTACTATAAATGACTATAAAATGTTTATAAATATTATATTAATAATTTTAGGGTTGAAGTAATTAATTATAAATATAAATAAATTTATCATACCAAATATTGTATCTACCCGTTGTTTATTTAGTAAAGTTTGTCATTGGCCAATTGTTTTCTAAGGCATGAGGCCAGCTCACTTTAAAAAAGGAATTATATCTTTCATGAGAAAAGACATTGAAAATGTAGTAAAGCTAAAAAGGCATAAAAACTGGCCACTAAAACTTGGAATCCCATGGGCACCAGACTTCGTTGATCTGTCGTGTTTGGAAGTGCAGACTAAAAATATTTGTACCTACTAGAAATTGATAATTAGTAAATATTAAGGCCATTAACGTAACTGACTTATCTAATTAATGAAATTTCTTTATATAGATAAAAATTTGAATACATCAATAATAAGGTTAATATCTTATTGTATGTTTGGTATTCAAGAACAATTTACAAATAAAATTTTAATTTTAATTTTTTTTCTTCTCCTTCTCGTGTTTGGAAATATTGGAAAATACAAGTCTTGGAATGACGTTTTTCTTGATATCGAATTCTGTTTTAAGGGCATAAGAACAATTTCATTCTACCTTCGTTATTATAAATTTAAAAAAATAGAATTTAATATATAATGTACATTTGCAACAATAAATTATGGCAATTTTAATTAATACTACTATCACACAGGAAAGGAGTTGACAATTTGGTAGACATTTTCAAACACCAAAATGGATTTAAGATCGATTTTGTTTCATTCTAATTTAGTTTATTTCAGACCAATGCTATATATCAAATGTGATAATATAAACATCTAGATGGATAAAACATATTAACAAAGATCTATCCTAGGAGGGGAGAGGGAAAGAAAAGGAAAAGAAAAATCTAACAATAAGAGGAGAAGAAATAATTGAAACAAGAGATGGCCGAAAACATAGGAAGAATATGCCTTATGACTCCAATTAAGTTATCATATTGAGATCTACTTGAATCAAGACACTATAACTTTTATACATAACCTATTATACCTATAACCCACAACACTTACAATTTTTTAAATAAACCTACAACTTCATGCAAGATCTAACGATAAATCTTATATCTTTTTATAAATGACTTGACCCAATTTCAATCATTCTGACACTGCATGCCAACTAAAATTATTAAAAGAATATATGTGATGATGGTGGAATGTTGATAGGCTTGGAAATATTCAATTATGACTGACCAGTCAATTAAATTACCAAAAAAATGTCCAGCACTACAATACAACCATGCTCAGCAGTCCCAATCATTAAATTAATTGAGCATAGGATCTTTCGAAGTCAACATTATCCTTCCCAACATAGGACATGTGCCTGTAACTATAAAGGGATTTGTCAAGGACAAGGATCCCCAAGGGCCAAGATTTGCTTTATTCACCCCGAAAAGGAGAAAATGATAAAAGAGCCTCCTTTTTCTAGATCTTTCTACATTTATCTACAGATACGAGAAAAATCACTCGTTTTACAGGAAATTTTGTAACCATTTCAAAACTCACACTTCTGCATTTAATTTTATATAGTTCTTTTTTTTTTCAATAATATATAATACATTATTTTCTATTAAATATCCGTCTGTAACAAGGAAATATTTTTAAATAAAAACATAAATCATGCTTATCTTATTTGGATACGCTAAATAAGAAAAAATACAATCTAATCACTTTCGGACATATGACAATGTGTTGCTTTGTTTGGCGTTTGCTAGCACAATACATGTGAATTATGTTTTTATTGGGACCCAGACTGAACATAGATCAAGTAGGCTAATAAAATGCAAAATCATGATAACATGCATCATATTTTTATAATTTTTCAAATATACATAGCAAAATTGCCGCATGATCACAATTAAAAACATGACTATATAAAAAAAAAAAAAAAAAACAACGTAATAGAGATACATTCACGACAATTATAAACATGATAATATTAAATTTTCGTTATTTGTGATTTATAATCAATTTTATATATTTAAACACGGACATGGATTGGACATGAAACAAAAACTTGAACACAACCTATTAACACCAATTGAATTACTAATTTGCTAGTGCTAGATTAAATCCAACCTTAATTTTTAATTAGCTCCAAAGATTAGCATTCTTACCTTGTTAATCATTATCTTTTCCCATATATAATTTATATCTATAGTAATACATCTTTTGACTTTGAAATTCGACAATCCATGTAATCGTTTCCTCTTCTTTTTCCTCCCTTTTCATACCCATGATAGAAAAATTACCTTCCTCCATTATTAATTCATTTACAACTACCAGCTTTTCTATCCAACTTTCTTTCCTCAGCACAAACTTTCGTACAAACAAAAATAAAGATGGAAACAAAACTCAAAGCACAAGGCTACGACCTGAAAATCAATCCAATTTTTTCACAGTTCAGTTTATGTACAAATCTGTACATTGATACTCATATCAGCAATTTTCCTTCCAGGAGCTCTGGATTGTCCATGTCTCTGCAGCACGCCGCCCGTAATTCAACCAGCTATCTTCGGTTCCAGACAGACACATAATGCGAAGTTTGTAAACTCATCCACCAGCAAAACTCTAATTCTAATTTTTCACTCCTCCATAGCTTGAAAAATGCAGAATGGAATTCTCACGGATTGAAGATTCGAATAATTAGAATTTGCAATGAAAACACAATCCAGGAATGAAATTTTCCACTGCCAACTCCGTGGTAATCCCTATTCCACTTGGGGCTTCCACCTTTAAGTGCATGAAATCATACCAAACCATCACTAATACTGAAATTTCCACCACAAACCCCATATTTACGTGTGAGTCGATGCATTTTAATACCATGAGAAAACATAACAATCCAATTCCAACATCTCACTAAACAACACGGATAATTATCTTCCTTCTGCAAACCCTCCATAAGTCCCAACTTTCGGCAGGACCAGTAGTCATACAGAGGTCATGTAAATTCATCTTCATAAACTATACCCGAAACAGGAGTCATAGTCAGGTGGAGTTTGCACTTCTTACATTGTCCACACCATAAGTTAGTCTATACCAATCCCTCCCAACCTCTCCAGTCTCCAAGATCTTTTCCCAGTCGACATTCTCATCCTCCCCATCTTCTCTTTCTCTCAACAGCTCCAATAACCTCTTTGCCTTCTCTCTTGCTCTGTCGCTGCCTGTCTTCTCGATTTCCTTCAATATTTCAACAGCATCCACCTCTTTCAACAATCCCCTAAACCTGAAATTCCCATGACTCAACGCATGAAGAGCAGAAACACAATACTCCCTAGTCAATTTATCATCCCTTTCCTTCAACAGTCCAACCAGCAACCCAACCGTGTTCCTATCCAGCATCACAGACCTTCCCTCATTGCAAGCAGCCAGATTACACAAAACCAATAATATCCGGCTCGCCAGGCTGCCCCCTTCTTTCACAATCTCCAAAAGACTCGGGACCGCATTTAGTCTCACCAATTTAACTCTATTACTATTAACTAATGTAAGATGGTACAACGCAAGCGCAGATTCATTCCTTGTACCCTCCCGTTCCGATCTCAACGCATTCAGAAGGGCAGGAAAAGCACCCAATGCCCCAATAGCCATCTTGTTCTCTTCCTCCAACGCCAAACTAAACAATGCTCCCGCAGCATGATCACGAGATTCATTAAAACCTCCATTCAAAACCTCAATCAACAGAGGTACAACACCTGATCTCACGATCTTAACCTTATTCGAACTCTCTAACGACAAGTTCACAAGTGCAGCCACAGCATTCACTTGCACAGTACTGTACTTGGAAACCAACAAAGGCTTAATTGCACTCAAAATTTTTGGGGTACATAAACTTGCCCTAATTTCCTCATGATTTTTAGTGATACTTCTCAGTGAAAGCACGCCCTTTTCTTGTTCAAACACCTCGACGCTCTTTAACTTCGAAACCAGCTCATACTCTTGAGGATTAGTGCTAGGATTAGGGTTTGGAGATTGATTCAATATAATGCTTTCGCTATCAACAAAATCCGATGAAGACGACGACGAAGAGTAATAGCACGAAGGTCTTACAGTAAAAGGCAACGGAGTCTCGGGACTCGAAGACGAACTCAAGTCGAATCGGTTGCTGACCCGGTGAGTCAACTCACTCACAGCATGATCATAAATCACCACTCTCTTGCTGTTCTTGCTGTTTTCAGCAACACCCTGTAACAATTCCCTCTCGGAAACCCTAAAGATCCCATCTTTAACCTCAACCCCTTCTTCAAGACCCAGCTTATGTCCTGAAGACGCCATTTTTGTACGGACGAGGTTCTCAACTAAGGAGTAATCCGGTGTTTGGAGGGCGACCTTTGAGTTCTTACACCAGTTCTGGATAGTGGATTTTAGGGCTAAATTGGGGATTAATGTTAGGGTTTTGAAATCGGGTTGAGAACCATCTTCGAGAATTGGGGTAAAGTTCAGATCTTTACAGACTTGGACGGAGACACGTTCGAATGTTTGGCCTGTAGGGACAACAACAGGGTCAGACATTAGGATTTGGGAGATTGGGCATAAGAATTCTTCAGGGATTTGTTGTTGTTGTTGTTTGATTGGGTCTGATTTTGTTGATGCTCTTGTGAAGGAAATTTTCCATCTTTGTTTTCCATTCCCACCCATATTTTTTCAAAGCTTTTCTTGATTTTATTCCTGTTTGAATGTTGAAATGGTGTTGAAACTATAGAGAATTTTTAGTACAACAAACCAAAGGTTTGCATTTTTAGGGTTTTTGAAATGGGGGGTTTTAGGATTTCTCCATTTTATGTTTGAATGGAGGTTTTGAGTCATTGAGAGAGAGAGGGAGAGAGAGAATTTAATGTGTGAAGCAGACCGGACCAGCTGAGCTTAAGGTTTAAGAAAACGATAGGACAGTGAGAGGTGGGGATAATTGTCTCTTTCTTCTGGTATTTGTCCTTTGTCAATTGTCTCAAATGCTGTGGAATATGGAAAATTTCTTGAAAGAAAATTATGGGTCGGTTTGTTTTGGCTTTTTTCCGGCAGATACAGACACTTTTTCAAACTTTTTGCTAATAAATTATTTATCAAGAAATAGACATAGATAAAAAAAAGTTGACATTTCTCATCAAAAGATCAAATAGAACAAATATAGATAAAATTTACATGCAAATCGGATATATTTACACATATCATTTTAAAAAAAATACAGATACAGATGAAAAACAGACAATCCAAACAGACCCTATAGCATCTCTCTCATTTAGTGTTTTTTTTTTTTTTCTTTGGATAGAAATTTCAGGTACATGAAGTTCAAAGTATTACATATATTAAATATTATCTATATCATTAAAGTATAATAAGAAAGATTTAGATTTTTTTTTTTTACCGGAACTTTTGTTTTTCATAATGTTAATATACTATGTCATATAACTTTTATAATATTAAAATACATTATTTTTAAATTTTTACTTGTTTTAACTTTTTAGATGAAGTTTAGATGTTATTTTTAACGTTTTCAAATAAATATTTATTAAAAATGCATATAGATGAAAAATAGATATTTTTATCCATAAACAGATTATATGGAAATAAGATACAAATATAATATAGATGTAAATAAGATATAAATAAAAATCAGACAATATAAACAGATCCATATCATTTAGTTTTTATAATATTAAAATACATTATTTTAAATTATTTAATTAGGTCTATGTATTTGAAATTTAAAATTAACTGGATTCACTTATATTTATAGCATTTTTTAGATATGTCACCATTATTATCATTGTTTTTGGGTCATTGTTATTACTTATTCATATTATAATCACTTTTAATAACAATAATATTTTTTCCCCATTAGGTGTGTAAATTTAGTATGTTAAATAGTCTGTTTATATCTTCCTCACCTCTCCCTCCGTTTATCAAATCTTTTTCTTTCTCTTATTGAGACTAAGATTTTTGCTATGTGAACTATGTCATGCACTGTAAGGTCCATTCTTGGAACCCCGTCTTCAACTTCATCTCATTGATTACTTCGAGTAAATGAAGCCACTCGTAACTAATAAATTGACAATATTTTTCAGAAGTCCTGACATAAGCCTCTATTTTCAAAATCTTCAGTTGACTATAATTTAATGCTGCTGCTACTACCAGGTAGATTTATTCTTTAAACTTTTAAATATCACAAATAATCACTCTTAACTTTAGTAAAGGATACTTAATCTTTTTGTATAATAAAAATATAATAAAATCAAAATTTATAAGTATTAAAAATATACAAATGTTCTAGATTATAGCATATTTTCTTTTAGGAAGATTATAGCACTTTAACATTCAGTATTTCCTATAAATTATAAGTTATATAATATATTATTTATAAATATATATAAGTTATGAGTTACGTATATAAAAATGTCTAAAAAAATAAATACATAACCTAGAGATTGTAAATATATAAGCTAATATTATATATGTTAGATATATGACAAATAAATAGGGTATTGATATAATATATGAGTCATATACGTATAAGTTTATATTATATATATATATATAAGGTATGATTTATAACTTGTATATATTTATATATGTTTTATCTTTTATAGATGAGGATTTTTCTGCTGTTTTGATTTATATAGTCGTGCTTTAAGCTAAAGCTACCAATTTGATAAGTGTCTTTAGTTTTTTCTTTAGGTGTTGAAAAAGAACTTCCTTCTTAATCTAAGACCAGGCGAAGAGAAGATAATCTCCATAATAGACATAATTTTTACTTTGTTTAGCAAATTGGTCAGTTAATATTATGGGAATAGCCTGGTGACTAACATCCTCAGTACTTTTCTTTATCAGGACTTATTGTCAAGACCTCAATTCTGGTTTACCAACACGATAAATTAACTAAAACAATTTGTTTATAATAAATAAAGATAATTAAATTAATTTGAGTCTAGTTGATAATTATTAAACTTTAGAGGAAATCTTTCATCAGAGTAATGTCCATCACCAATTTTCGACTCTTTTGGTAAATGGAAGACCAAATTCATTATTTTCTAAAACATATGATCAAGTCATAATCTATTCAATATTGAATTTTTAACAAAATATTAACAATTTTAGAGGATCGAGTGCTTTATCATGTTTACAAAATATTTTTAAATCCTCGATAAATTTTTAAAGGTAGGTTCTTTCACTTGGACCAAAATAATCAAATCAATTGGTGAACCATGTAGGGAATTCGCTTTGAGTAGTTTTGAATTGAGTAAACCACAAATGAGAATAATTTTTGAAGTAGAACATATATTTCCAAGCATCACCATAATCATAATAGTTAAACATTGATGGAACAAAGGATTGAGAGATACTTTAGGAATCCTACTATAAATCTTTTTTCCAAAATCTTGAATTACAATCTTCTCTTACTAAGACCTCAGCTAGAAAAATATCTTGTACCACCTAAAATCTTGAAGATTAGCACATGTCAAATTTTGAAGAATTTCTCCATCCTTTTCTTTATATTGAGTTGGGTCATCAACAAAGTGTTTCATTATTGAAAAAAGAAGCATAGCTATTGTGTTCTTGATGCACACTCACCGATCATATCAAATTATAAAATCTATAAACCCAAGTTAAATCTTACAATCAAGCATAGGCAACTATACCTATCTAAAGTAATATAGGATTAAAACAGGTGTCATCTATAGGGATCTAAAGAACAAGTATTAGTATTACCATTTTTCTAATATTTAACCTAATTCTTGAAGTGATATATATTATTTAACTACTAATTAACTAGTGTAGGAAACCCTAAGATTCATTATGTATGCTTTCAAAAGATATATTCAATCATAAAACTTACACCTCATCTTGGTCCACCCTAAACCTTAAATTTCTTATAATAATGGATTGATTAAGAAATTGTTTTTGCCTTGCATTGCAAAATCTTTCAAGTAAATCAATTACTCCCTCGAGTTAAATAATTCCTAACCCTACATAAGATAGTGAAGGCCTCTCCTCACAACGCCACACAAGATCGCATAAAAGTTTATGATCCTCTTTGTAAAGATTAAATCTTTATGCATAAAATTGATGTTTCTCTACCTCTAGGTGAAACATCCAATCTCTTTATTCATGAGAATCTATCCTATTAGATGAAACATGTTTCTATCTAATAAGAATCATACATGCAATTAATTTTGTACATAAATCAATCACAAGACAATTAAATCATATGGATAGATACAAAGGCGTAAACTTTTCATTAATCAAAAGCAATTCAAATCACATGGTTTAAGATTTCACAAGATGTAGAGTATAAAGATCTACTCCTTCATGGAATTTACAATGAGAACAAAAGAACTAGAGGAAATAGAATTAATCATGATATAACAATAAAACCCTTTTTATTTGTCTTGTGATCTTTGATGATGCTCAAGCAATTCTTCTCTTGAAGTTCATTGTTTTCTCTTTTAGGGTTTGGAAAATTATGCCAAAAGATTTTTTAAAATGAAAACAAGGTGGTTATTTATAGAACAGGAAGCTAAACAGGTTTGCATAACGTGTCCTGCACGGTTATGATCGGGAGAGGGCAGAATTGAGCTTCAACTAACATTGGGTAGTTATAATATGCATGGCATGGTCTATACAACCATGCTAACGATGGGGAAGGAATCAGAATGTTCATTTCTTGTATTTTTCTCTCTGTTTGCTCTCTAGATTATTCCCTACAGCCTTCTCCGCTTATGCTGAAGGACGAGTTGAAAATTCAAAGCCTTCTTATTTGTTCCCTACCTCTAGCATGGCCATGCACAAGGTAGTGCATGTGTAAATTTTAACTTCTAACCATGTTTTGCCAATTTTGCCTTAGTTTTGCTTGAATTATCTTCAATTGCTTTAAATATGATCTTTTAGCCCTGAAATCAATATATAAGCAATTAAGTATCATTTTATTATTATAAACAGATAAAATACATATAAAATATGATCAAATGAGCACTAATGATAAGGGTCTTTCGACACTTATCAAGCTTCTCCACACTTAACCGTTTGCTTATCTTCAAGCAAACAAAATAAAGATAAATAAATCTATCATCAATTATACTCATTAGAAAAATATCATACCAGAAATAGCATTCTTCAATTCAATTAATACGAAGTGGCTTATTAGTACCCACCACTCAAACCTATCATATTTGTACTTGTACTTAACATACTACAATCAAACTTTTGAGATTAATCCAGATAAGGCAAACTATTAATCTCACCATTTAATAATTGCTTCCAAAGTCATAAAAAAGACAGAAGTCAATCAAAGCAAAAGCAGCTTGGTTACATCTCACTACTTACTAGAGAACATATAAACTATTTAATTACCTCTCTAAGCACAACAAACCAAAGTGAAAGTATACGACATCTATCATTTCCCTAGATTATTTTCCTCTTTTTTTTCTTAAATCTCTCCAAAAAAATTTCAAAATTTTTAAGTCTTCAAAGGGAGAGGTTTTTGCTTCATCTTTTCCTTTTCCTCTAGACGGGTTTTTGCCTATTTCTTTTCAGTTGAGCTCCTATATATATATATATATATATTTGATATAAGGGCTTGTATAATCAACAGCGAGGTCAGACTTCGCTTTTCTATGGGGCCAAAGCCCACCCCCACTAAGTAAGCTTTTATATCATTAATTCAGCACAAATATTAATTGCTTCTCTTTAAAGAGATTATTAAAAAAGAATCACCATATGATAGATTTCATATACCCCTTTCACAAAAGATTAAAAGAGCTCTCAAGGTTTTTTAAAAGCAGATATACTGACCAACAATCTTAGAAACACAACCATTTAACTTTAAAATAGGGACTTTTATCCCTTCCATAACTCTAGATTCAATCATTAAATAGTAACTAAATTTTCCTCATTTAGATTTTATCCTAAAATTTTAACTAAGTATACCAAGTTCAAAAAAGATAAGTAAGGCACACAAAGCCACTTTCACTTTATTTTTTGAATGCTAAATTAACATTTTAATAAGTATAATTCTAAAACTCTAATCTTTTCAAAATATATCAACTTTAAAGCTCATTTGCAAACTCATAAATAGGGGATTTTGCTAACCAGTGTATATAAAAAATAAAGCTCATATAAGGCCCAATAATTTCTTTCTTAGCATACCCCTTCCCTACACTTAAGTAAGACATTGTCCCTAATGTCTTCCCAATCAAGCACAAGTAAGGATAAAGGAAAAGAAAGAAATTAAAGAAAAAAGATATTAAGAAATTCCCCGGATTTTGAAGATATTGACAACAAGCATCCATATCCGGTAAGTGAGAATGAAGTGCACCATCATCAATTGTCTTGTGAACCCACCAACAAAAGTTCATGCTGCAAAAGTCCTAAAAAGAAAACCAAAAAACTTAAAAATAAATAAATAAATAACAGAAATTACTCTATCCAAACTCTATCAAGCAATCCATGTCATCTAACAAATCCAATAATCCTCCCACTAAGGGATCAAATCTCTTTGTCCTCTTCTTTGAGTAGACGATTACTCCAAAAACGAATGGGAAACATGATATCAAGTATGAAGTATGTGTGTGTTAAATTCGAGCAAAAATAGAGAGAAAAAGAAGAGGGAGAAAGGATGGGTCAGGATAAAATGAAAAAGGTAAGAGAGAGAACCAATAGAATAGTTTTAGGAAGTTGCTGCTCTATCCTCCCTTCTACATGACCATGTAGAATCAAGGGCAGAAACTAGAGAGCACAACAAATTGTGCCCTACCTCTTGCGCGACCATGCTTGGGTCAGGACGGACATCAAAATTGCCAATTGGGCTTCACTTGACTTCCAAATGCAATGGTGCACTGCTTGGAAGCATAGTTGTGCTTAAGGCAATGTTTAAAACAGTATTAGGCAATTTAAAAACTGAGGTTCCTTAAGCAAATTTGACTAAGTGTATTTCAATTTCTCTAGACTAGCATCAGAAAAATTGTAAATTTCCATCATGATTTCAACACTTGGTATGAATAATACACTTAGAAAATGAATCATACATTACCTCACTTGGTTAAAGAACTAAAGTGTACCAATTTGTGCATTTCCCCACACTTAAGATTGAACTCTTACCTCAATAAAAATGTGTAAAACACCTCAAACCTACAACTTTTAATGAAAAATTGATTCTGGATAGTGAAAATAAAAAGAACTCAACTTACCATAGTTAATCATGGGTTGCCTCCCAAGAAACATATTTTTTTAACATCATTGGCTCAACATCATTCATTTTCTTCAATAATTAAGGAAGGTTAAATTGAGAGTTATGGGAACTCTCTGCCTGAAGCTCTAAGTTGTCAACAACGCTTACGTCAGTTTTCTTGACCCACATTCCATATTGCTCATAAGCGATAGCCTATAGTTGAGTTGATCTTATCATAGTTGCAAAGTTTGCTACTTTATCTTTCCTTTCCTTACCTTTTGACTTTAGAGAACAAGACTTGCATGATGTTCTTGCACTTGGCTTCGACTGGTGCTGTATATCCAGTGGTTCAACATCATCTTCTAAATACCAATCGGTGCTCGCGTTCTTCTCTTGATCTCCACATTCAAACTCGTCAAAAATTTGTATGAGAACTCATTATTGCTTCTTATGGTAACCAAAACTTGCAACGTGGAACCACATTGAGGGTTGATTTAGGATGTACGTCAGGTAATCTACCAACACTTTTTAAGTAAGGATCACTGATGTAACTAAGTACTTGTTCAGCAACTTCTGAACTCTTAAGGACAAGCTTTTTAGAACTCACTGCGGTCATTTTTTTAATCATCTCCTCATCTCTAACTCGCAGCACCAATTTGTCCCCTTCAACATCGATAAAGTGCTCTGGCTATGGCAAGGAATAGCCTACCAAGAATCAAAGGCATTTCCTCCTTCCATGTCTAGGACCATAAAGTCCATGAGATATATAAAATTTGCAACCTTGACCAAAAAATCTTCAATAATTCCCATCAGGAACTTTATAGAGAGATTAGCAAGTTGCAAAATCATCCAAGTCGATTTAGGTTCAGTTAGACCTAGCTTCTTGAAGAACAAATATGGCATCAAATTGATGCTCACTCCTAGATCGGCTAGGGCCTTGCCAGTAGTGATATCACCTAACATATACAAGATTGTAAAACTCCCTAAATCCTTTAGCTTTGGAGGTAGTTTCTTCTAAATAATTGACAAGCAACTAGCTCCAACTTCTATTGTTGCTACATTCTCCAATTTCCACTTTTTAGATAATAGTTCCTTTAGGAAATTAACATACTTAGGCATCGGGGAAACTACCTCAACAAAAAGAATATTTATATTGAGCTGTTTGAAAAGCTTAAGGAATTTACCATACTATTCTTTATCCTTATTTTAGTTGAGGAGAGCTGGATAAGGGATCCTTGGGACATATTCCCTCACAATTGGAGGTAATCTCTTTTCATGTTTCACCTTCTTTTTATTAGAAAAATTACTCTCTTCTTTGTTTGGCTCTTACTTTTCCTTCTCAAAAACTCAATTCTCCTCCTCCTTATGCTTATATTAACTCCTAACTAGTAGCTTCTTCCCACTTCTCAAGCTAATGGCATTCACGTGTTCTCTTCGATTTAGCTCTGACTAGGAAGGGAGCTAGATTGCCTTTCAGTCATTAATTTAGCCAATTGGCCAATTTGTTTCTCGAGATTATAAATGGAAACCTCTTGGTTTTGATGTCTTGCTTTAGAGTTGTGAATGAACTGAGCCATAAGATCTTTCAAATTTGACTTCTTCTCTAGCGATGGTAACGTAGGGAGTTAAGGCATGGGTTACGGTGGTGGCAATTGTGGTCTCTAAAATCCTAGAGTTTGATAGTTACCTCTTTAAGCATTCATATTGCCATAACTAAAATGAGGGTGATTTTACCAACCCGGATTGTAGTTGCATTGTATGGGTTGTTTTGTTCCCTATTATGATTTCCTAGGTAGTCCACATATCTAAATGTTCAAAGAAGCTATTGTCCTCACTTGAGTCCCCATAATGGATTTCTAGCACTCGCGCATTTTTATGCTAGCAACCTGCTTACTTAAGGCGTCTATCTTAGCTACAATGGTGGTCATGAGATCCACCTCATACAATCCTGCAACTTTTTGCTTGCCTCAGTTGTTTCTCCATTGATAATTATTCTTGACCATGTCTTCAAAAAGCTTCAAAGACTCTTCTAGGGTCTTAGAGTTTAATGTACCTCTAGCTAAGACGTCAACTAATTGCTGAGTAGATGTGTTGAGGCCATTATAAAAAGGTCTGAACTTGCATCCATGGTGGTACTTGATGATGTGGACATCTCCTCAAAAGCTCTTTCCACCTCTGCCAGGAGTCAAATAAAGTTTCTGCATCGTTCTGAATAAAGAAAGATATGTCATTCTTGAGCTTGACGGTCTTGCATGGAGGAAAGTAATTATCCAAAAATTGCTTAACCATGTCAACCAATTCTTAGCTTTCCCTTTGGTTAAAAAGGGAATAATCTCAAATGCATTACATCATCCATCACCCCATTCTCTTAAATGTCTCACAAATCTTTAGAAAAGTCGGAATGAGCATATGTGGGTCCTCGTTGGGTAGTCTATCGAATTGACAATACTATTGTAGGAGTTGAATCACTATGCTTTTGATCTCAAAATTATTCACCCCAATAGGCGGTTTCACAACTGTCAGCCTAATGCCATCAAAAGTTGGCCTTGCATAGTCTAAATTTGTCTTAGGAGCTTCTTCTTCCATATCTTTTTTCTAATTTTCCTCCTCTTCTTCGTGCTCTGGATTCTTAAAATTTAACGGCCATGCAATTGTCTCTCTTAAATTTTTATGACAAGATCTCTTAATCTCAGGGTCTAGATCGAAAAGTTCAGATGGGAGATTCCTTGTCATGCGCCATAAAGCAAACAATCACAAGATAGAATTATTCAAAAAATAAGGAGAAGAGAAAGAGATAAGATAAAAAAAAATGACTAAAGTAGCAGATACTAATGTTTTTCCTAATATTACCTTGCCAAATCCCCAGCAACGCGCAAAAAACTTGATATACGCTCACTGATCGTAACGAATTATAAAATATATAAACCTATGTTAAATCCTACAATGGAGCACTGACAAGTATATCTATCTAGAGTAGTAAAAGATTAAAACGACTGTCGTCCATAAGGATCTAAAGAACATGTACTAATATTACTGTTTTTCTACTATTTAGCCTAGTTCTTGAAGTGATATCTATTATTTAACTACTAAGTAACTAGTCTAGCAAAACCTAAGATTAATTATGTATGCTTTCAAAAGATGTATTCAATCACGAAACATAACCCTATTCTTGATCCACTCTTAACCTTAAATTTCCTATAATAATGAATTGATTAATGAGTTGTTCATGCTTCACACTGCAGGATCTCTCAAGTAAATCAATTACTCCCTCGAGTTAATTAATTCCTAACACTACATGAGTAGCGGAGACCTCTCCCTCACAATGCCACATAAGATCACATAAAAGTTCATGATGTAATCTCTCTATTCTAAGAATCTATTCTATTTGATGAAACCTCTTTTTATCTAATAAGAATCATACATGCAATTAATTTGCACATAAATCAATCACAAGACAATTAAATCACATGAATAGATACAAAAGTACAAACTTTTCATTAGTCAAAAGCAATTCAAATCACATGGTATAGGGTTTCACAAGATGTAGGATATACAAATCTACTCCTTCATGAAATTTGCAATGAGAACAAAAGAACCAGAGGAAATAGAATTAATCATGATGTAACAATAAAACCCTTTTATGTGTCTTGTGATCTCTAATGATGCTCAAGCAATTCTTCTCTTGAATTTCGTCGTTTTTCTCTCAAGATTTGGAAAATTATGCTAAAAGATTTTTAAAATGAAAGCCAGGCAATTATTTATAGAACAGGAAGATAAATAGTCCTGCATGGCCATGCTTGGGAGAGGGCAAAACTTCGCTTCAACCAACATTGGGTAGTTATACCGTGCACGTCCTAGGCTACACAACCATGCTGATGATGGGGAAGGAATCAAAATGTTCATTTCTTGCATTTTTCTCCTCTACTTGCTCTCTAGATCGTTTCTATCGTCTTCCCCACTTGTGTTGAAGGAGGGGCTGAAAATTCAAAGCCTTCTAATTTGTTTCCTACCTCTAGCATGGCTATGCATAAGATAGTGCATGTGAAAATTTTAACTCCTGGCCATGTTTTGCCAATTTTTCCTTGATTTTGCTTGAATTATCTTCAATTTCTCCAAATATCATCTTTTAGCCCTAAAATCAATATCTAAGTAATTAAATATCTTATTTTTGTTATATGGACATAAATAAATATGATCAAATGAGCACTAATGATACGGGTTTTCCAACACTTGTCACTTCTATACTAACAACACTTGTACTAAATAGGACATTTCTCTTAACAGATAAAATATGATTTATTTTGGTTTCCTTGAGATAATTTTCTCCCCATCCTTTTAATATGCCAATGAATCTTACTTTTTTTTAATTTTTGCAATAGTATGATCACTATTATTCCCTAATTGTTTATATAAGTTTGATGCAATAACCATTTGATTTAATGTATCTAATATTTGATATTTAGACATACCATCTATATTCCACTAATAAATTCGCATGCTAGTAAATTCATAAATATCATTATTCAAACTTTTCTTCAAACATGGTGTCTAGTGGAGATGGCTGGGGATACCAACTTTTATTTGAAGAATTTTGTGATCTATAATTCCATGATTTTTAGTTTTTAATTTTATTTATATTGATCTTTTTTGTAAATTGATTAGCTAGATCTTTAATTTCTTGATCAATAATATTTATTGTATTTCTATCTTTTGGTTCTAACTTGTTTAGTTTGTTTGATATTTCTTCTAGTAGGCTCTCACTTCTTTCAAATTTAAAATTTTGAATATTAAAAGATAAATTGGTTTTATTATATGAGAGTTTAAAATTGAGTTAGGTTTTGAAGAACTTTCATTACTTGTTTAAAAGGATTTTGAAAATTATTTTCTTCAATTTTGGATTTCCCATTATCTGAATACTTTTTTTTTCTTCCTCAATTAACATGTTTTCTATCCTTTTAGTTTGTCGACTAATAGTATATAATGTTTGATTGGTATAATTTTTTAGGCTCTAACACTATTAACTTATGTATTTTCAACAGATATTACAATGAATGGAGAAACATTTAAAGTTTCATTTGAAATCTTTATTTCAACTTCTTGAAGAGGTGGATGGGTTGAGAAGATAGGATCTTGTTAAGTGGTCCATGAATGTTTATGTTTATCAAGGGTTTAGATAAAAAATTTCTTTTCTTAACCAAAATTCTCATCAAACCATTTAAAGAATGGTTCATTTCTTTTGAGATTATTTTGCATGTCACTATATCACATAGTTCTTGTTGAATAAGTTTCTTCTTTAGTAATTTTTTTAAAATAATTTAATCTATTCTATTTATTTTCTTCAAAATAAAAGTCTTTTCTCGAAAATTCTTTATCTATCTCAAAAGGTTGTTATAAACTTATGACGTTTTATTCATTCATTTGAGAGTAAGCAAGAGAATTTGATTGATAAAGAAGTTTGGGAATTGATGGATTGAAATCTGCCTTTTAATTTTATAGGGTCTATTCTTACTTTGGATGGAGTTTCTTGGTTATTATTATTATCAAAATGTTGATCAATATTTCTTAAATTATTAAGTCTATTAATACATTCAAATAAACTAGGAAAATGACTTGGAGTTGGAGATTGAATAAAAGGGGCAGATGGTCTTCTATCAGCAATTCGAGGAAATTGAATCCTAATGCTACCATTGTCAAATCTTTGAACGAGCAAAGGACGAGTGTTTAGGATACTAAGTCTAGGAGGAAGCACTTCTTCAAGAAACCACCATTCTTCTAGAAGTAATACTTTGTTCAATTTAAAGTTTTTACATGTAAAAACTATTGATTCTTCTTTGTATCTTGCTTTTAGCAAAATAGTTTCTCCTTTTGGGATATAGTGTCTCAAACACTATAATAAATTATAAATACAAGGGCTATAGCTTTAGTTCCTTCACTAGAATTTGGATTTTTTGTTTAAACATGTAGTACAAAACTATTCGTAATATTTGGATCATCTAGTGCTATCGTAAAATTTAGATAACATTTTGTGTACCATGGTCCATGATGTAAGTTTTTCTAGGACAAAGATACGGTAGATTCATGAAAATCATTATTCCTAGCATCCCTTTGCCATACTAAGGTTGGATATTAACACCTATCCTATGGAATGGTGATATTGACATTTGAATAAGCCCTATATCTAAGAATTTATATTTTTCTTGATGTTTTTTTATTGATGACTCAAAGAGTAATAGAATTAGTTCATGTTTATTATGAAAATGCCCTAAATTTTTATCTATCTAAGTTAGAATTGTTATAATTAAATATAATAATAGGCGGTTGATTTTAAATTTTAATTTAAGTTTAATTTAGTAATTGAATTTGGATTGTTTGATTAAATAAATCAAGTAAAATAAACTATAGGGTATAGACTAAAATAATTGAATTAGTAAATAGATTTAATTGAAATTAGAGATTTCATATACTACAATTATTTATTCCAATTTTCCAATTACTGAATTCTTTCTAACCATCAATTTGAACTCTATTTTCTTTCAATTTCAATTCCTTAAATTCTCATATTTCTTTCTAATCATTTCAGATTTCTTAAGCCAATCTTTTAAAGGGCTTAAGCCTAAGGCAAAGATCAAGCCTAATCCAAAACCAAAGTAAAATCCCAAAGCCCAATCCAAAGCTTAAGCCCATGAACCTAAATCTTATATAATTTCCCTAATTAGAAAACCCTAAGCTACTTTTTCTTTTCTTTTCTGTCCTATTTACCTCTCTTTCTCTCTAATTCTCTTCAACACACCCAAAATCTCTATTTTAATAAGGTCTTAGGAGAAATTAAAGATAGAAATCAGGATTAAAGTTAGGAATTAAGTATGAAGGAGCTACATTAACTAATAAGTAGTAGTAATAGTGAAGGTCAAGTGACTTGTGTTTGCTAAACAGGTAAGTTTAGTTGCTTTCTTGTAATTGATTGTTGTGAATGCATAGATATAATGAATTATTGCTAAAAATATGTAGAGTTTATGATAAAATTTTAAACTAGTAATATGTGGACATGTATGCTAAGACCTAAGTATGCTTATGCATGTGTAGATTAGAAGTTAAATGAAATAATTGAAGATATATGATGCAGAATTTATGATAACGTGGATAAATTAGTTATATACATATATATAATGTTAAAACCTAAATATATACATATTTATATGAATTAGGTGTTTGATTAAATGCAATAAGAAACTATGATATAGAAATATGTACTAAGGTGTTATAAATTTAAGAATATGATATCATATCTTAATTTTGGAATGTTTTTTTGAAGATGAAACCACAAGAACTAGTTAGATAAGTTAAATTTAGGAAACTTGATGAAGGAAAAACATGAAAGTTAATACCTGTCCATCATGAGCTGATACGACCCATGATACAAGTGGAACATGCAATTTAAGACCATCATGGGCGTGATAATGCCTGTGATCCAAACTGATCAACATATAAAAGATGATCATAGGTGCGACCCTGCCTATGAATTGTATCATGGCCTAGATCACTATCATGATTGAGGGGCATGATCCTTGATCACGGGCATGATGAGGCCAGTGATCTATATTACGACCGTTGTCACATGCATGATCAGTCCCCTGGTAATGTTTAAAAAATAAAAAAGGAAGAAGAAAAATAAATAAATAAATAATAAATGATATGCATATTGGTACATGTAAAAATAGAAATGAATTAAGTATATAATTATACTAAGTGTATTTTGAATTATAAAGTGTATTAATAGATTTAGTAACTAAATTATATTTAACATAAATTTTAAATATAAGATAGACCTAGATAATAAACCTAAGTTCAACTTAATTCAATGGACTTTAGTAAGCTAAAATAAACTAAAATAATTAAGTCTATCCAACTTGGTTAAGTTGAGTTAATATAAGCTTAATAACTTTTAATTGGCTTAGATATATTGTAATTGTAGTATGTTATTATACCATGAATAATAAAGGGAGTATGATATTTTAACTATATAATTGCTAGAATAAAATGATTATTTCCTCTAAGTTAATAATTTATTTAAATGTTTGCACGAACAATAAGAAGCGATGATGATTGTTATAGTTAATGATTTGTAAGCAAAGAAAATTAAATAAATTGATAGATAATGAAGAACTGTCTGTATCTTAGCATAGCGATTTTCATAGCCATGGCGAGTTTCCCACTTTTTTGTCTAATGAAAGAAGTATTTAATATGAGTTTTAAGTAAGTTGATAAAATATTTAAATACTTATATGAATTAATTTCTTTAACAGATATATGGATAGCTTATCTATCGTCTGATTTTGTTTGGATTGCGAATGTTATATAAGGTACGCAGTGACTTATGTGTTGTTTTTCTATGGTAGGAATCATAAACAAATTAATACTTAAAGAAGTCTAGTAAATGATTGTTGCTGTGCGTAGTCGTTGAATCTGATTCGAGGAGCAACAACCTTATGTGGCAATGCCAGCACGGTAGTTAGGTACTTTGACTACCTCCTATCGTTGATATGATAAATCATAGGTGGCTCAGTGAGTGCTTAAGCCAACCTTTACATTGAAAACAATAATTCATAGGTGGCTTGACAAGTAACTAATAGTAGAAGTAGTATCGGGATAACATTTATTCATATTAGAGAGAAGTTGTATTAAGCAATATAATGTATGGGTACTATTGCACTACTTAATCATAATGGACTAATATAAATGAAGATGTATAACGATAGCGACCCCTAAATGAAGTTATTATTTTTAGATGTTCCCATAGAAGATATAAGCATTTGGGATCTATATCAGCCCTCTGAGCAGTTATTGCTACTCAGGACCCTCAGATTCCCAGTGGCGTATTATCAAAGTATGAGTATTCCAATGTTGTATTGTTACACTTTAATTAAATATGTAAATCGTTGGATGTTACATTGCATTATATTAAGAATGTGTGCTTATCTTGTGTGTGCTTGTATTGCTGTCGTATTAGACTTCGACTCATTCTTTTCTTCCTTCCAAGTATTGATTGGATGATGATGACTGTTTTGAGTATGGGACAACTTTGAAGGAACTTGTTGATGAGTGAAGCGGGTTAGGATTGTTGGATGTATTTTAATTTAATTTGTTGAAGAACTAGATTTATCTTTTAGAACTAGTGTTTTCTTTAAGGGTCTGGTTAAGAATCCCATGTTTCGTAATTAAATTTTAATGTTTTGTTTTACCATCATGAATAGGTATTCTATGTTTGAGATACTTGATGGTATGATTGTTTTTATGAAGGTTGATTTACTCATGAGAGTATAAAATGAAATATTTTAATAAAAATTTATTTTACTGTTGCAAATATGGTTGTTTTTAGAATTTAATTTAATAATTTTAGAATTTAAAAATTGGTTAGCAAGTGTTCATGATAAACAAATCTTTTAAGGTAGCTTATGTGTATAATGTGTGAGGTATTATACATAGCACTGTGCATGCCTAGACCCCGTTTCAGGGCGTGACATATTAATTGAAAGAGATAAGTATTTTTCTATTATTTTGATTATATAGACATGTTTTAAGCTAAAGCTACTAATTTTATAAATTTCTTTAGTTTTTTCTTCAATTTTGAAGATCTTTTTTCCATTTGAGTAATTCTAAGTTCATGTTGGTTATCAATATCTTGATTAGAATATGAATCAAATGAAAAAGAACTTCCTTTTGATCTACGACTAGATGAAGAAGATGATCTCCTTAATAGACTCATTTTAATTTATTAATCTCTACTTTGTTTGATAAGTTGGTTAGTTAATATTAAGGGAAAACCCTGCCCACCAAGGGTCTCATTGCCTTTCTTATCAGGACTTACTATCGGGACCACAAATCTTGCTTACCAATACAATAAATTAATTAAAATAATTTGTTTATAAGAAATAGAGATAACTAAATTAATCTAAGTCTAGTTGATAATCATCAAAATCTTAAGGAAGTCTTTCATCAAAGTTACATTCACAATGAACTTTTGTATATTTAATATAGATATATATTAAATGAACCTAGATAATTAAAAAAAACATCGATTATTCTCATGTTCTTTTCCTAAAAGAAAAAAAAATTCCAGGCTTTGATACCAATTTCTTGTAGGATTTTTACAGATAGATTTTTGTTATATTACTTGATCAAACAAGTGAATATAAAAGCAAACTTCAAACCTTGCTAAATATGAAAGAAAAATTCTCGAACTAGCTTCAAAAATTTCGAAAGAGGCTAAAGACATTAGCAGTAGTTCAAGCAGCAATAATTCTGTTTATGAAAATGAAAATAATTGTTATGGATTTGATCTAACTCATAATGAATCTCCATATGAGTAAGATTAGCTTTTATTCAATTATTCATTGAAGACTCTTCTTGATAAGATTCTCTTCATCAAAAGAGTGGAAGCTCACACACGAAAATAAAATAATTCAAGCTGTTCAAAAAGACCTACAGTAAAAGTGTTATAGTAAGATTTCCTTTGTCCAACATGAAAAAACAATTCAAGCTTTTTCAAAAGAAACTACAATAAAGGACACTTGATGTTTTAGTATGATAAAAATATACTTAAATCAAAATTTGTGAAGCATTAAAGAAGACTTTGTTAGATGTCAATAGTGTTTTTGTACCAAAGTTAAATGACACATCGTGCTGGTGGAGACGGAGATGGAGGAAGAGAAAGATGGTATTGTTTTGTGTTTTGTGGCAACAAATATGTGATTGGTGGGAAGAGAAGAATGTACGAGTTGCGAAGCAGATCAGCTGGGCTAAAGAAAGTGACAGGATGGTGGGTGGAGGTAGGATAGTTGACCACTTTTCTTGTGGTATTTGTCGTTTGCCAATGGCACATGTTCTGGATTATAGTATATTTTCTTAGAGGAAAATTATAGCGTCTTTCCCGTTTAGTATTTCCAATTTGGAATTGGAAATGGGACCATATAATTTTTTGTACATGAAATTTAAATTATTAAATATTATATGGAATTTAAACTTTACATATAAAATTTGAAACTATTTAATATTATATGTGATTAAATTTTAATTGTCAAATTTTACACTATAGATTTTAAATTGTCAAAATATTATATTTAATCAAATTTTTACTTACCAAAATCATTATCTTCATCATTTTAGATCAATAACATGATCAAAGCTTATGAAGCTTATAGTTCAAACATACAAGTTTAGTAGTAAATTTTTTTATTAAGTATGGTATTTTATAATTTTGTATATTAGGATATAAAAATACATCAAAATCCGGGTAATAATTTTAAGAATTGTCCATCTATACCTTAGTTCAAGGTGACAATTGGTGGATCCTAGCTGTTGAAAGTCTCTAGTTTGCTTAGTAATTTAATAAAAAAATGAAATGCAAGAAAAGTAAATCAAAAAACAAAAAGGACTAATGTCATGTTTGATAAATAGAAACCATTAGAAATGGAAATGATTGGAATGGGAAGAATGAAATGGAATGGAATAAGTTGCGGATTCATTCCTTTATTTAGATACATTATAGAATGGACATGATATTTATAAAATAATAAATATCTTTAATAATAAATGTATAAGAGGATAAAAATGTCTTTATAATGGAAATCATTAATGAGGATATAATGAAATTATGATTCCACCTTAAAAGCATAATTGAATTTCCTCTCAAAGTTAGAATCATTAATTCTGGGAATGGAAATGGAATCCGAATTTCATTATGGGTTCACTTGTGTACCAAACATGGCATAAGATGAAATAATAAGAAATACAACTCCTTTTATCTATATTAAGAAAGTTCGGTATCTTATATATTAATAATATTGTAGTTAAATAAATAAAAAAAAATGAAAGTTATAAATAAGGAGAAGTTATTTGAGAAGTGCAAATAAATTATTTAAGGAAAAAAACGTCGCTTGGAGTAATTTAATAGAAACATGTTTATTTATTTTTAGTAAATAAAATTATCAAAAAGATAAATTATATTTTTTAATCAAATACATGAGTAACTTATGTACTTTATTATATCATATTTCAAAAACAGGTGTGTGCTATTATTTAGTTTATGCAAAATTCTATGGTCGTCTTGTCTGTTTAACACGATAGATTTGTATGTTAGTAGACAACTCAAATTCGGACAAAACCACGATTAGACCATTAGAATGCTTAAAAGACCTAAAATAAAATCTCCACACCACCTTCCATTTCTTTACTCTTTTACATTTTAAAAAATTGAAACCATGGTTACTTAGAATTCACCATTCCGACTTTAAAGAGAGTTTGGTTCCTCCTTCTTAAAGGTACAGTCACGTTTATATTTTGCCCCCATTGACATTGTCAAGTCCTTGATAGGTGGTTCTTAAATTCTTTTATTTTCCATCTTGCGTCAAGATAAGTTTGATAAAAGTGATGTGTAAGCAGGAAAGATAATCTATTTATAGTAGTGTTGGTAGGTTGCTTTAAGGTTTTGTTTTCTAGTTTATGATCCAATGTTTTTAGATCTGTCCTATGGCTTTTGACTTTGACATGCTAAGGGATTAAGAGTTTTGACATGCTAAGGGATTAAGAGTTGATGTGTCGAGTAAAGGTTAATAAAAATAAAACTATGAGTTATATCTTAGTCATGAAAGACAAATATACATAAATTATTTAATGAAATCCATAATTAAAATCAATTCTATTAGTTTATCTATGAGTCATTATGACAATAAGAAACTTTGACTAATTCAAATTTCAAACTAATTTAAACAAAAATTTTATAATTGAAATCAAACATTAGATATTCAAAATTCAAAACTATAAACTTTACTATGGTTCAAAACCTATTTTAAGGATGATTTTTTCTTTTTTTTTGACTGAACAACAACCACGATTAAAAGGTGCTTCAGAAAGATAGAGTGACTATTAACAATCTATTTGGATAGTTTGTTTTTCATTTGTATATTATTTGTATCTTATCTATACCCCATATGTATCGTTTACTTATGAGTGAAAATGTTTTTTGTTATCTGTATCTTTTTTTTTTTAACAAATAGTCTGGTTAAAACATACAATAAATAGATACCAATCGATGTTAAACCAACGAACCAAACACACGAAAGTTTTAGTGTTTCAAGTTTCTAAAAAAAAAAAAAACTTAAAAAATTACTCAAAAGTAATGCAATATTGAAAATGCTGCAAATTAAACACTTAATAAAAAAGATGGCTAGTAAACAGAGCTGCAAATAAGCCAAGCTATATTTGATCTACTCGAGTTGGGTCATTTTAGGCCTAGCCCGGTTTTGCTCGTGTAGCTAAACGAGTCAAGCTTGAGCTTTTTTTTGGGCTAGCGAAAATGTTCATTAAGTGCCCATTTAATATATTAATATAAGATTATATATAATTAGTTATGTAAACAAGGCAAACTTAGGCTCGCGAATCCTTAAGAGGCTCAAGCTCGAGCCTGTATATTTTGTGCTTGTTAAAAGCCCGGCTCGAGCTTGTTAATTTATTAAATGAGTTAAGCTCGTGTCTTCAAAAGCTTAGGTCAACTCGGCTTATTTGCACTCTTACTAGTAAAAGGTATGAAGAACTTTATTCTCCATTTAAAAAGAAAAAAAAAAAGATAATTTCACAAATGGTATATGAACTTTGGCAAAATATGCAATTATGTACCTAAACTTTGAAATTGATCAATTCAGTACTTAAACTACAAAATTGATTAATTTAGTATAAAAAAAAAAACTTTACGGATGTACTGTTAGTGTGCACGAAAAGTTTTTTCATGTATTAAATTGATCAACTTCAAAATTAATTAATCTCAAAGTTTTGGTACCTAATTACATACTTTGTCAAAATTCAGATACAATTGGTGACATTAACAAAAAAAAAAAAACTATAACTAGAATTTTTTAAATATTTTCTGTGATTAATCCACCAAAGACGTGGGGAAAAAAAGAAACATTACAAGACCACAAACTTTCATATCTACGATGAATAATGGCTTTGTCTTAAAAGTAGCTTAGGGAATATTTCAAAAGAAAGAGAACAGAAATCAAGGCTTTTCTTAGAAATTTAGAATAATCAAGCTAAAAAATTACACTAAGATTAATTACCCAAAGTACAGTTGGCCTTGCAATAGATTAAAAGTAAATAAACCAACAAAGCATATAAAATCCATCAGAATAGAATCTAGTTGAATCTGAGCAAGAGTATTTCACGCCTTTAACAACCTCAAATATTAGAAAGAAAAAAAAAGCACCACGTGAAAAATACGTCCAAAAACCTATAAAAACAACTATAAAATCACGAAAAACGGACCTAAGTAGAAAAAGGTATCATGAAAACATTAAAATCACAAAACCAACATCTATAGCAAACTTAACGTAGAAATTAGTTAGCCCTATACTTTCATTATAGTTATTATTCTTCTTACGAGTCAGATATAGACTTGTTTGACAACTACTACGATTAGTTTCCATTATGAAAGAGTGAATACTTTTCCTACAAGTATCATTTTATTGTGCTTATAAATAGTTAGTGGCACCTTGTTTATTTATACTATGAATTAACTAGATTATATGAGGATTGAGATTTATGGATGTGATTGGTGTTGTCTTATGATTGATAAGATATCTACTTATAAGATAACAAACTGCATGCTTTATATTAGAATAGTAGTATGAGTATTTGTAATAATTGGTCAATGGCTTTAAAGGAATTTTTAAATTGTAATCGGCTTAAATTAGATAAATTGGTTAATGCATTGCACAACTCACATCTTTTGAAGGTTGTTAGCATCATGTGATGGATTGGGTATAGCTATAATCAGGATAGTATACCATAGGCCCTACTCCAACTTTAAGGAACTAATTCATATCGAGAAATGCAAAATGTATTCAAGAACAAATTTCAGATTAAAAAACCTTGTCTTTTTAGAAAATGGGTAAAAACTATTCTTAATTCAAACTTTTCTCATGAGTTAACTCCATGGCATTCGAGCCTTTTGTTTGCGATGATTTTCTTACACACACACTCACATATCCTTGTTTTATGTTGAACCTAAGGAGACAAAACCTAGAATCGACATGTGATTGAATTATTTCCCAACCTAAGTCATAAAAGGCATAAATCTATACTATATACTGTTTCTGAATGATTGTACATATTTGTTGCATTCATGTGTTTGTTTATGCAAAGCATATTGTTGAATTAATAAAACTTGCTTGCATAGTGCTCGAATGATATGATAAGAGGAAATTCCTCACTATTTGGATATAGTTTATATCCCTATAGTGTACTACTTTTGCATTAATATTTATGGACTCTAATTGGTTGATAGTGACCATAGATTAGCACATGGGAGCTTTGGAATGGTGAGATGAGCGTCATTTGTTTTTTCGATCCTTTTTTGGAGGGACTTCCTCATTATATGCTATTAGTTGTATTCAAACTACTGCTATTAGTATTATTATAGTTGTGGGCTCATAACTCTTGTTTACTTATGAAGTATCTATCTTTGAATTTCGCATTAGCTTATTAATTTTATAAAACAGCTAAGCTAATGGAGTCCTTAGTTTGTACGTACATCTAATACACTATATAGAAAATCTTGGAGTGACAATAGCACCATTTCTAGGTTACTATACCATATCTAAAGGACTGTGGCTCCTTAGATAGGAAAATCTTTAGTATATATACTTGTTTTTCTTTAGATGGTAAATAAATCAAATCAGCTCTCCTCTTTCCATAAACTTCAAGGTTTTCCATTTTCAAAAAGAGTTACTTGTCTTTGGAATAACTTTCCTTTTGGAGCTTTTATGATTCTCCACTCCGAAGTTGGTAATCCTTTTGACCTCCATTGGAGGGACATGAGATTCGCCAGCTTTAGGTCAACCTTCTGCGGTCGGATTCGAAGACAACTTTAGGGCAGCTACAAATGTAAGACTATGATCCAAACCTTTTATGTACATGCAAAACAGAAATCAGCTAATCATTCATATTTTAATGAGATCCAAACCTTTTGTGCATTAGATAGCTTTATCCTTTAGAAGTGGTTTCTCGACTAGAAATCTGACTTTTAACTCTTAAAGTTTCCGCATACAATATTTGAGATCTTCCACATCCATATCTTTCCAATTTTTGCACCACTATTTGTGAATTTCGAACAATAGCCCTTAGGTTAAACCATGCAATTGAATCCAATAGCACACAAAATCATATCTTTAGTGGTCAAACATTGGGTTCAAAATCATAATAGCACCGATGGTTTACATCCCAATATTTGACCATTAGATGAAATCTTAAAACCATCCGTGGCTTATCTTTTATGTTTCTATCTACAAATTCTTTATCCTCATACGTAGCTAAGAACAGATTGCCGTTCAGACTCGTGACCTAGACTATCCCATATTTCTTCCCCAAAATCTTTGTAGAATATTATAACAGCTGACCTTGTGATCAATTTATCTACTATGACCCTCCCAATGGTATCATATTTATTTGCATTAGCCCTCCAGTCCAAGCCTTCAACCCTATCTTCAGTCGACACTC
Source organism: Combretum micranthum (assembly GCA_024138025.1). Lineage (NCBI taxonomy): Eukaryota > Viridiplantae > Streptophyta > Magnoliopsida > Myrtales > Combretaceae > Combretum > Combretum micranthum. The sequence continues at coordinate 183,470 of JAMXBD010000468.1, read as the reverse complement.
TGGAGCTCATGTGATTCCATATTCAGAGATTGAGAAAATAAGAAGCAGAAAAGCGAATAAACAAAAATTAAGGTTATGACTAATTCAAACAAAAAAGACACCAACAAAAGAGCCTTACAAATTTTACTAATATTTGTGCGACTAATTCATTCGCGTGATGCTGGTACAATGAAACCTTTCTTGTCCAATTATCACTATTGTTGACCTATTTTTAAAGAATGGAAATAGGCAAGAGCAATTGGTAAAGGAAAAAAAAAAAAAAAAAAAAGAGAGAATTAATGTAAATACGTTTGATAATTCATGGAGGAAAATGAAGGAAAAATTTTCGCTCGATTTGATTTTTCAAAAAGAAAAATGGACGGAAATGAAGTAGGTAATTTTAGCTATCAGTATAAATGAACCAAGCTGATTCACAAATTACTCAAATTTAGCTCGAAATTTACTTGAGTTCAATTTGAGATAGTTGAGTCTAGCTACTCAAGTAGTTTATTAAGTCGAGCTCGAGTTTCCTTTGTTTAACTCGATTAGCTTACAAGCCTAATTGAGCTATATTGAGCTTGAGTTAAGTATAAATATTAATCGAATCAATTTGAGTTTAGTTATTAATATTATTTAAATTGAAATAAAAATATTTTTAATATAAATTTAGTGTAAAGGAGCTTAATCAAATCAAATTCGAGCTTACATAGTATTATTTCAAGTCAAACTCGAGCTTAAAATTTTATACTCAATTGAGCTTGAATTATGAAATTTTGAGTCAAGCTTGAACTTGAGCACAACACTATACTGTACTGTTCCTACTTGACTCATTTGCAGGCCTATTTTAGCTACTCCCATGTATTCTTCCAATTAGAGAAAAAAAAGTAGAAATTTCTTCATGTTCATCTTCAACCTAATTCCACTTTACACTTCCAAACACATGTAATTCCTTCCATTTCATTTTTTTCCTATATTTTGAATCCTTCTCATTTTGATTTTTCATTTTTATCCACCCATTGTAAACAGTAGCTAAGGCTGTAAAATGAGTCAAGCTGCTCATGAATTACTTAAGCTTGGGTTGGCTTAGGCTCGTTTAGTGAATGAGTTGAGCTCGAGCCTAAGATAAAGTTTGTTAATCTAAACAAATCAAGCTCAAACTTTTATTCAGGTTTGCGAGCCGACTCGTTAACAATTCATTTTAAGGTTTTAGACAAGCTGCGAATATGCTCATTAACAAGCTCATTTCAGGATCATAGATAGGCTTATGAATATACTCATTGGCAAGATTACTAGTAAATTTAGAAATTTTATATTTATGAAACATTAATGTATAATTTAAAAATAAAATTAATTTCTACTTAATATTATATATATATTTGACAACTCTTATATATTATTTTTAATTTGAAAAAAATAAAAAATTAGCTCTTTAAATAAGTCAAACTAAAACTTTATTAGGCTTGAGCTCATTTTATAAATAAATAAAAACTAAAACTAAATTTCAAAACAATAAAAAGTTTCCATGCAAGTTTGATGACATTAGTTTTTAAGGAATCGGGCAGGAGTCTCGAAAAGCCCGGCCTTACTCGGCTCCTCAACAGCCTCAGACCCGCAGCGGGATGGACAGGAATCCGGTCAAGCCCGTTCGTGCCCACCACAGTCCGATGAAAACTAGGAAATAATATAGTACTGGACTATGAATAAAAATAAAAATAAGACCGTGTTTGGGTCAGTCAAAATTCGAAAGTCAACCACCTCAGTAAGTTCAGCTCCCAGGTTTCCATTTCATTTCCTCTATCGTCACGCTTGGAATTTTCTTCTTCCCTCTCCGTACCCAACAACACGTACAGATCGATCACGTTGCGATCCACTCTTCTCAGAGCTTCAATGACTTAAAAAGATCACGCCTTTTTCCTCCTCCTCCTCCTCTTCCTCTTCTCTGCTGAATCGGAATATGTCAAGGCCTCAAGTCACTATCACTTTAGGTTGTTCCGGTCAGGTGATTTTAGCTTAATTTCTACTTCATTAGATCATGATGTATGATTTATGTATTACACATGTTTATCCTGGATTTGTACGAGGTTTTGATTAGTGTATCGTGATCATGATGTTTATCTTATCGGCAAATCCGTCCAACTCATTTTACCTGACCATTGAAATGAATACAGAAGGGTTTCTAATGGGCCATAGACAAACTGCTTGTAATTACTGGTACTAAATTATGGATGATATGGTGGTTTTGATAGTGAAAAGGTGAAAATTGGAAAATAGAAATAATTGTTCTTGAGAGGCGGCTCTTATGTAGATGCCAAATAGAGAAAGTTTGTTTCTTGTAATTAGATATAGAAATTGGGGGATTTTCTTTCTGGGTTTTCGACAAGGTGCCGGGTTCCGCGTTAATCGGTGTTCTGGAGAAGAAAGATAAGACTTTGCTGTGCCATTTGCGATTCCTATTGTAATTTTTAATGCTAGTGCTCCTTTAGAATAGATTTGATGCTTGATGCTGGGAAATGAAATTCTGCCCCATTTATGTTCCTCTGGAGATGGAATAGTGATTGACCAATTATAGGCTTTCACATGTAGCTCGAGTTTTACGACTTATAATAAAGAGCCAGGAACGAGTTTTGTTCTGTGCGGGAGAGTTTGTTCCATTTTCAACAATGGAAGTAACAAATATTCGTGTATATAGGAAAGGTTTCCCTGTCCATAAATAATGCTTCTATTCTGCATGTTCATGTTTGTGTTCATGTGACTCAAGAGGACGTAGATAGAGACACCATTTGGAAAAAGCTATGCCTATGTTTTGGCAGTTTTGCTTGTCAAGCAGCTGTTCTGTTACTATAGCACATTTCACATAGGTGGTTTTCTTTGGATTCACACATGGCAGGCAATGTATGAGTAAACCGTAAGTTTAGAAATTTCAAGGGTTGACTTGATATTGTGAAAGTGTAGAAATTGATTGTAAATTCATCTATCCAATAATTTACAGCCAAAGTGGCATGTTGTATTTTTTTCCCCTTCCTTCTTCCGCTAGAAATTTTGTCTCATTAAAAGTAGAAAGTCACTTCTTTAAATTGCCGCATCATCATAGGATATCTATGTTGACTACCATGTCAACATCTTGAATTCATATAGTTGTATTTAAAAAATTTTCCTAGATAATCTATAACTTTTACTGATTTTAGGTTTAAGATGAATCAAAATGTAGTGAAAGAATTGATTTTTTTACTGGTCAGGAGTGGACAGACATGTTTTTGTGTATTTTCTTATAGAAAATTAATTAATGTGCATCTCGAGCAAGTTCATATAATTGTGTTTTGGATGTGGTAATTTGACATTGATAAAGTTTGATGTACTGTTCTTTAGAGCTATAACACTGCAGTGGTAGCTTTTATTCAGTAATTTGGTTTACTGACTTTGATAACATGTATTTATTTCGGCATTGTGAGTATGGGAGTGCTTTTTGTGTGCTAACCAATGAGTTTGCTATTCAAGAGAAAGAAACAACAGAAGAAAGCATCATTTAGCTAATTGGTTGAATGATAAGCGTGTCAAATGTTTTTTTAAAAAAGTCAGTTTTATCCTGTATATGCGCCTTTAGAAAAATAAACTTTGTAGTTTTTTCATTTTGGGAAATGATAGGGCGAGTTATGAGATGTAGTGTAATTTCTTTTCATAGTTTACCCTCATTAGTACAACAGTAAAATAATTTCTCTCAATACGATTCCGTTCTTCCTTTTTCACCTGAAGCATCGAATTGTTTATGTACTATCTGAATAGGTGGTGAAAAAAGCAGGAAATGCATTGAATGATTCTCGTTATGACTCCACACCACTATTGGGTTGTAAAAGATCCATAAGAGACAGACTTGGAGGTAGTGCTGATACTGATGCTCTATATCATGGAAGCCAACCCAATTTCAAACGGTCAGATGCCCCTCTTGCATTCTGTTCAATCTCTGTCTAACTACATGGGATATTGGGTTGCTTTAACTTTGGGCTTTCAAAATTGCTCTTGAGTACTTCGAAGCATCGTCTTCTTAAGGCTGTTTAATACTTTAATCATGAGATTAATCAACATACATGCCAAAAGGAAAAACATTAGTTAACATTTTAAATTAAGAATTTATAGAAATCATGTTCATGCATTCATGATATTTCAAAATATTTTAAAAGATAGAGAGAGAAAGAAAGAAGGCATCGGAAATATTCAGAGAAAATAGCTATCCTAATATAAGCTACTTGATATAAGATGCGCTTCTATCCATCATGCAGAATATAAAATTATAGATCTTTCTTATTAAATGGTTCCTATTTTTGGTTTTAGTGGTCATGTGTAATGCATTATAAAGTGAATGCTTGTTGCATTTAGCACCACTCATCCCAGAATTCCTTTCTCCTTTGGAAATTGATATTTCTCCAGGACATTTACTCACATCTAAAGGAAAATGTCAGAAGCTGATATAGAATTTATGATAACATTTGCAGACAACGGAATGGAAGTGGCGAATCATGTTCAAATGGTAGGAGGAGACTCTTTTTATCTTGTAATAGAAGCTGATTGAAGTTTGTATATGTGTCCTTTCATATTTTCTTTACTTTTGCTATCGATGAAGATGACACTTCGATTACTTTCTCTGTTCATGCAACTGCTGGAAAAAAAATATATAATAAAATGAAGGTGCTCCTGACCTTCGAGTCAAGCTCATCCAAAAGACAAAAGCTAGGCAAGCTCAAACAATCATCAGGAAGCAATTGCATGCTGACCTCCAGAATACATTGAAGAAGAATGACAATTCTTTGGTTAGCACATGCACAATGCAGTGCATGCCAACTCCAAAAGTTGAAGCAGCCTTGACCTTGAAGAGAATTCCACCCCCAAGAAGAGCAGATGATTTACTTCACTTAGAATCTTCTGGAAAATCTTTTTTGCCATGGCATCATGGTGATTCCAGACATAGATCTCCAGACAAGATAATTCAGGGTTCAATGGGAGTTTCTCTACCACAATTTCTGAATGGTCAGCAGCAAGTACCATTATATAGGTCAATTAATAGTCAAAGGGTTTCTCCATTTGTTGGTAGAAATGCTTATCACCATAGTGCACCTTCTGTCACTAGAGTGGAGTCTCCTCTTGAAGCTTCCAGACCTTTCCCTGCATTCCATTCACAAAGCAGCATATCCCAGATGGTACGTTCTGCTTATAATGCTATGATTGGAACAAAATATGAGACAAGGCCTTAATAATCAAAGGAATGGTTCTCCTAGCACTGATTCTTAAAACGTTGGCTTGCAAACTTGGCTCCAAAATCAATTTAATTTCCTTGTTATTTGACCAAAAAATTGCATGGATTTTCAGATATTATCCTATTGCTTTAGATCTAACAAAAGCAGGTACTTAAGCTTTGAGTTTGGTCAAAATGCTGTGGTGTTGGGAGTTAAATTTGTACTGGTTGCTACAGTTGAAGGAAGTACTACTTCTTTGACCTAGTACTACTAGTTTATTCAGGGTGGCTGAAATGGTAGCTTCTTAAATGTAGTTTATTTTTATGACTCTCTAGGCTTAGCATCTATATCACATCTAAGGTCTACATGGTTGCCAGTTTATTTGTTTTATATTTTACTGTCATAAATTCTTGTCACCATCTACATTTTTAAGTACTTGTTGGCTGGTTCTGGCTCTAAATAGAACCGGATGCCAACCAGCAGATTTAAGTCCAAAAATTAAAAAGATGATCATTATAAATTAACTGGGACCTTGAAGCATGCTGGCCTGAAATTACCATTCCAAGGGGTAATTCCTGTCTATCTAGAGGTAAAAGACAGAGCATGCATATACATCACATCCAAAGCTGGCATGGTTTGTCATTATATCAATTGGATAAATTCTAGTTCTTCAGATTGTGTCAACTCATTGTTGTTGTGGTTTGGATTTTGTTGAGACAGGAACCACTCACTGTTGGGAATTTCTTGAATTCTCTTGGTTTAGGAAAATATGCTGTCATTTTCAAGCGGAGGAGGTGAGTAATCTGGGTTTTTCTTCACTCTTACTGCTAATGTTAAATATGTTAGATGTCTTAGATATATTAATTCCAGAAGCTTTTTGCATATGAATTGTATTGTCAAAGAGATGCCTTTTGAATCAAAGAAGGGTTTCTCTTTTTTTGTTTGGGTTGGGGTTTGGGCAGGGGGGTGTTTTTGTGGAAGTGAGAGGGAGGGGGTTGGAAGACATGTTCCTTTTGTAAAGAGGTTGCAAGCTTTGTATGACAATAGAAAATGACAGATATAAAGGATTGCAACTCTATAAAATAATCTTCACATCATACTTATAATGATTTATAAACATAGTTGTTAATATGTAAATCATGATTATAGTTTTAGCAATTAATCAACATCCTGGCTAAATTAGTTTGTTAAAAGAATGGGGAAGGAAAGAAATGTTACTTGTGTACCTGTAGCAATTACCAAGATTATGCTTATGATTCTTATTTTTTATGCATGAAAAGTGCTTTCATACACAATGTAATGTAAGAGCTGTACTGAAATAGAAGCTTCCTTTATCTTTATCAGAAGCTTTCTTTGGTGATAGTGAGCTTTATATTTGTGGTGATATGATTTTGAGCTACATTTGTAGCACATGATGAAATTCAAAGTAAGATCAATGAAGCGATGTGAGTGAGTTGGTAAGAGTTCTCAGAAATGTCTTTCTTGATTTGAATCTCTGAGTCAAATTGGATTAAAAGGGATTCAGACTTCAAAGAAACTGTTTTCCTTTGGTGCATTGCATATATGATCTTTTGATTGGGGTATGGATCTATTTAAAAAATTTCCAGCGACATCAGTGATTATCATCTTTATATGATATGAGATTTATGGACGTTCATCAAGCGCACTTCTTCATGAGTAGTTCATAGAGGCTGCCATCTCCCTTCTGATAAGGAGCACAAATATCAAAATGTCTGATGCTGAGGACCCTTTTCTGAATCTTCTGTTGACCAACCCCTATTCCTGAATCTGAATCCACTGTGGTCATAGTGTTGTCTAGTGCCTACACTAATATGAATGCAGGATTCTGGCTTTTAAAGTGCATTGGCCTTAAAATTAAAGTGGGAGAATATCAAATTTGGTGTCCAAACTTTGCATGAAAATTCAATTTGATATCTTAACTTTGAAGTGGTTAATTTAAAATCCAGTTAAAATTTTTATGGCTGTTTTTATTATTTCACCCAACACCATTTGTTTCGCTTGCCAATGTGAAAGAGGCAGCCTCTCGTATTAGACGTTGTTTGAAGAGGTTGTAAAAATTTAATAATAAGCTATTTTTTCTATATCAACAAACAATGCAGACGGTGTCAGGGAGTTGATAAGAATAGCTATAAAAATTTTGATTATTGACTATTTTAAAAGTTCATATCAAATTAAATTTTTGTGCAAAATTCAAATACCAAATTTGATATATACCTAATTAAAGTCATCTTAAGCCATTGAATTCTTCAAAGAGTAAGAATTCTAAAACTTGTGTGGAAGGGAAGTAAATATCTGTGAACCATATTAGTATTATTCCACATCTAAGCCAACTGCCTGAGCCAAAATACACTAAGGGAAGCTTGTTTTAAACTAGATTGCTTCATAAAATTCCAGAAAATTTCTGTTCTCTCTAGAGTGCTATGTGATAGATATTTTTTATGCTGTTGGATTAAATTTGCATGTTCATCTTATTGCAGATAGACATGGCAGTGCTAAAGCAGATGCGGGACAATGATCTCAAGGAGATGGGGATCCCGATGGTATATTCTTTTGAGCTACTTTAGACCGTTTCCCTGGTTTTTGATAGTTAGGAATCCACCTTATGTTTGTCTGCATGAAGTTGAATCGAGCTAAGCAATTTCAATTCATGGTTGAAATAATAGTTGGACTATTAACTTAAAAAATTGTGTTGCTGCTGCAAATAAATGCAACATGTAATTCTGATATACTCTTCATAATGTCAGTTTGGATGTATTTTACAGCAAGGATGTCTGGTTATGGGGATTAGGAAAAGGCTTACTGGATACCTGGATGAATATGGTTTTTGTTGGGATAAGTTTAGGATGGATTTTTAAACATATAACATCGAGTACCTCAATTTTGTATCCACATTCGAGTCTTCAAATGATTAAACATTTCCATCTGGTATCTTCATCCAAATTTGTAAGTGCTGATACCAAAGTGTATGATACATGGAGACAATTTGGGCACAATGATATACATGTAAATCTTCTATCATTGATCTTGGATGAAAGCACCAATATGGAAAAATTTAATTGTTTGGCATGGTTCCAATTATGAATAATCAGTAATTTTTGTTAGCATTAGCACTAATTTATTTATATTAGTTGTGTCTAAGATGAAAGGCTCCATTTGATATTGGAACATGAAAATTTGATATTGGAACATGAAAATTATTGCTTATAATCGTCCTGTTTCAGATGAAGTTTGTAATTTGCAGGGACCAAGAAGGAAGATTCTTCTTGCACTTCTATCACGATCGAGACACTACCGTATTGAGCTGTAAAAGTAGTTCTATCTCTTTGTCCCTCTTATTTGACCATTGCATTGGAATGAATAGAGAAAAGGCATGGGAAAGAAATGTGCTCAATCAGCATCCTTCCTGATGATTGCTTGTGTAATCCTACAGGATATTCACATGTAAACAATAATAAGCATGATTCTCTGTGCCTGTATTTAATCAGTTGTAATTTATGTGTGCATTTGTCCAAGGAAACGTGTTGTTATGTGGATATATACATCTGCCAAATAATGGTGTTTGTATGGATCTCATGCCTTTTCTGAGAATATGTATTAAAAAAGAGGGTGCTTGTTAAACTTGTTAGGGGATTGATGTTGTAAAAGCGCATAAAAAGTAGACACCTTTGTCTTGTTGTGATGAACTATATGGAAGTTGCGTTCACTATCTGCATTGTCTTTAGCCCAAATGCATTGAAGATGCATGCACTTGATACACTAATGAAGGCGCATCCGTTACATGTACCTTCACTGCATTTGTAGGTGCATTTACTATGTGCATCTTTAGTACTATCCCTGTATTAGAAAAACACATTAGTATTATCTCCAGCAGTATCAATTAAAATAAAATTTATCCAACAATTTTATAGGATCTATTTGAATTATTTGATTTTCATCTGTATTTGCTTATATTTGTATTTTATTCATTTCTAATCTATTTAATCTATTTATGAGTAAAAATATTAGTTTTTTATATAAATATGTTTTTAACAAATAATCTATTTGAAGGCGATAAAAAATAAGATCTAAAAGCGACGAGCTAAATAGACCCTAAACCCAACAAGCACCAAGCTCCAAAATCCAAAATAAACTCAAATAGGAATTTGCAAGATTGCAGTCTCCATGAAATGCCATCTCCAATGGTATGATCCAACTCTTAACTCAATTTTTATACCTAGGCCAAACAAATATATTGTATGTATATACATATAATTAAGTTTCTAACATTACAAGTAGAAACTACAGATACATGAAACTATAAAATGTCAAGAAGTAAGAAGAATTTTTAAATAGAATGAAAAAGGGAGGTCCTTGCTGCATCCTTCATTAACATGCTTATCTTCCCTTTTATGAACAAGAGAGGTGTTTTTCTTTCCCCCCTTTTTGGCCATTGAATAAGAGAGGTCTTATAGGTAAAAACGCGCGCTAAAGCCAATTCAATGGAAACCAAAGCCTCATGCATGTTTCAGTATAGGATACACAATCAACAAAGAAGCAATGATAAGTCGAAGAAAAAGGAAAGATGACAGACCATGACCTCAATTCCTCGAGAACATGCTTTATCTTCCTTTTATGAACAAGAGGGGTCTGAAAGGTTACAATGTGCCAAAATCCCATCCTTTGGCGCATATAGTGGATTATTATAATAAAAAAAAAAGAAATTAATTGATATGATAACTGTGCCATAATCAGATCAATGAAATTATTACAATTATATAAGAATCGATAAGTTTAGGAAAAAAAAAAAAAGGGAGAAAATTCTATTGTACCCATCATTAATTTTGATATGATCGGTCATGTTGATTATTCAATGGCTCACACCATATACAATCATAATTGAACTACTAAAATAGTTAATGATTAACTAAATGATCTTGTAGACACGACCGTAAAAGGCCCTAAAAAAATAAAGAAAGAGTAAAAAGCCATTTTAGGGTTTCCATAATGGAAGTCTCCTAACTTGTTGTTTTCTATGTTGCAAAATTATTTATACCAACTCTTAACAAACCCAAGCACGTAAGTGTGTCACATAATGAAAAATATGACACATAACTAATAACTTACAAGACACACGACTAAGACTAAAAAATTGTAAAATATTTTCTAATGCCTAATAATAAAAATTAATAACATAAAATAATTAAAAGGACTAATTCAAAGGAAAAACTTGTAATTTCTAAAAGAGTCCAGACCTTTCCTGAGTGAAGAGCCCAATACCCTGGACTTGGAATCCCCAACCCCTATCTCTCCAATACGAAACTTTGATAAATGCTCTATATCTTTCCTCCGTATAGCATCCTATCACAACTTATTGCCTGCAAATTCCTTACCTTTTTAACTCTTCCAATATGGTTTTATTTGTAATGATGCTTGAACCTTTTAGTTTATTATGGAGACCTCTGATCCTTGTCATTTTCCCTCTTAAAATGCATACGGTATGACACACATTGTGACAAATTCAAGTGTACAAATGAGAATATGCTAAGCATAAACACAAACAATGATCACACTTACTTGTTGACATGTGCTAACAAGCTTTCTACCTAATTGCCTAAAAAGAAGCATACTTAGTGAGTGGAAGGTTTAGAAGGTTTACCATTGAAACCTACTTAGTTGAGCATTATTGTAGTTTTAGTGTGGTCGTTCTAATTGCATTGGTCATGTGTGCACAATATGCTTGCACACTACACGTGACCTTAAAGGAGTGACATTGAAGCATATGCAAAGAATAACTAAGAGTAAAAAGGTAAGAAGGAAGAGTAGGTAGTCTTAGGGAGCTCGAATATACTAGTGATAAATGGAAGAGTTATATAGCATCAACCTCACTATTTTAAAAAAGGAGCAATGTATTCTTCATTCTAAACTTTGTTTGATCTTTCATGAGAGTATTTTAATAACACGATAGTGTTTCTTTCAATTTGTCAATCCGTTATACGATGAGGAATGTTATGCATCTATAGAATTTAGTTGTTAATGATGTCCATCGGATTTTATTGACTATTAAAGGGTGAGATGAAGCCTTCTATTGATGGATTTTTCCATGAGCTCTTTATCCCATTGAAGACCTCTTTAAGTGCATGAACTCCTTCAGAAAGGTTGAGATTGAATGGTAAAATCTAGTCCAATAGTCCTTACTCCAATGTTAACATGCAAAATCTTAATCATCTCAATTTTATGGAATTGACTCTTTGGATCATGTCACTCAATCCAAAGAGTTGGACCCAAGTTGTTAATGGGCTTTAAAATCCATAATCCCTATTTATCTCTCTACAGTAGTTCAAAGATGATTTTGATAATGAGATGATCAATTAATTGTAGATAAGAGCATTGCAAGAATAGAGAAGTATATATTGGTATATTTTGGTTGAATGTACATTTATAGCCCTTGAACATCTGACCTAGTATCCTAGTCCATGGGAAGACATAATTTGACACAAACTATTGGAAGTACACAACACATTAATAGGCATAGGACTAATTAATTTGTTGGTGATTAACATATATGTGATACTTGATACAATAGGGTTTTCAATGTCAAATTTTCAAAAAGTGTTGTTGTTCATGTAAGGCGATTTCTTAACCTTGTTGAATGAAATAACTAAGGACCAATTGAAAGATTGAAGCCTTGATGATGATGTAATCAATTGGGTAATGAACATAATGTTTAAGACCCTTTATTAGGCTTCGGTAATAATGATGATTAAGGTCATGTTAATGGTGCTACAAACAATGTTGTTGATAGTGTTGAAAAATCTATGGAGGTGCTCCATGGAGCTAGCCTAAGAGCATCAGCATAGGCTTAACCAACATGGTATCTACAAAGGTTTGTTTCTCAAGCAAATCCTTAAGGAATAAGCAGTTAGCTTAGCTATGTTTAGGGGGAAATCAAATGTGCTAATGGGTGATCATATTCTTTTATTCTATGTGGAACTATACAAGGATCTTAGGATAAAGCTATGATCTAGAGGTTTATATGTTTTGGCTATGATTGGGAATAGGACCTTAGGAAAATCCTAGAATTCCAAAGTGATGAGTTGAAGGAAAATTATGATGTGATGTATAAGCAAATGATGTAAATGATACAATGCTTCTTAATGCAATTAGATGCCCTTGTTTGTTTTCCTATAGAGGAATGCCTTGTCCTTAGATCCTTGAAGTTCTTTACTTGGCGGCCACTCCCATCCATTATCATATAGGCACTAAGGATCACCCTCTAGACAATCATCGCAATTTTCTATAGGTTCATATTATCCCCCATATTCTTATTCACAACCTTACTTTCTCTTCCTTTTAATACATGCAAAAATAATATCATAGCTTGATAATGTTGTACACAAGCTGGTTCTAGTTCATCTTGATTCATGACTTTGAGGATAAGATTCATTGTTACTTTTCAATAAAAGTATTTGTGGTTTAATTCAATTCAATAAACCAAATTGCATTAGGTACGATTTGGTTTGGTTTGATTCAATTGGTTGCATTTGGTTCATTAACTCAAATTGGGTTGACATTAGTTTTGTGTCTATTTGAATCCGAGTGTTTGTGAAAAAAATATTGAACTTTTTGCATTTGATCAGTATAATATCTACATCTGTATTTGATTTGAATGATCTATATATGAATAATTAAGTCTTTGTTTTATTTTTCATTTGTTTATTCTCAAATACCTTATTCAATTAGATACAAAAATGATGCCAAACCAATGTGAATTTAACATGCCAAATACAGGCTTAAATATACCTTGTTCCAGTTGATGAATATTAATAGTTATCAAAGTTTTTAGTCAATCATTAACTTTCAAATTGAAGAAAATTATACTTAAATTGAAACCATATTAATATTATATCATAATGACATTGCATCTTTGATGATAATAAAGGTGCACGAGTTTGTGTGTAGAGATGAGAAATAATGATGAACGAAGATGGACTACATGGAGGATGAGAGTAAGATAAGATGCAACAAAAAATAAAAGGTGTTTAAAACTTAAAAAATTTACTACTTAATATTTAATTTACTTAATTGGGGGTAGTTGGTTTGGATCCAAGCAATCTAGTTCAATTTGCTTCAGAACCAAACCATAAGCCGTTTGGATCCTTTTCAAACCAAATTGCAAACTAAATTGAAATAAAAAGAAAATAACATCTTGCAATTCAATGTGGTTCGTTTTGGTTTTTAGTTCGATTTGATTTGATAAATAGTTCTATTTTTTAAGTTTCATGAACTCTATGTGTATCAAATATTAATGTTTCTTGTACCAAATATTGTTCAAAAGTTGATTTAAGTATGAATATTCTAATTTTCATGTGTTTTGCAGCATTATGAATATTCTTTATTAGTATACCCAAATTTCACAATTTAAATATATTTAATTTTTACTTAATTTTGCAAAGGTGAATATGGTAAGTATGACATATCAAATATAAGAGGTAGAAAGAGAAAAATTGATAGATGCGTAATGCGGTGAACAATATGTTACTCACCGACATGGGCATATCATAGGAATTCTAACATGGGCCTCACTTTGTGGTGAGCTCTATCACCGCAAAGGACTTGCCGAGTGAAGCTGTCCCGGCAAACGCTTGGCGGGAACTTTGCTAAAAGGAGAAATATTTTTTTTTTCTGAAAAAAAAAACCAGAAAAGGGAAAGAAAACTAGAAAAGAAAGGCAAACCATTGATGTAATTTTTATTTCTTAACAATACTCTCCACTGATACTGTGACTTATAAGGAAGTAATTCTACGTATAATTTTTTTTTTCTATTACATTATTATAAATTGAAAAAATTCTATGATCTTGCTATTATCTAAGGGTTTGCACCATACTCAACTTTGATCGTATCATTGAAATAGTTAATATTTTAATTATTATATTTATTTTAATAAATAGATGGTTGGTTGGATGATTCAATAAATGAGACTATAGGATTCTATCCAAAAATCTATAAATGGTTGAAAAAAGATTACTCTACGGGCTGATGAAATTTGCCTAAATAGCCTCGATCTATGGTACCGTTTCGACAATTAGAATCAAGTTTCATATTTCCAATGTATGAAAAACTGCACAAAGAAATGGCACTTATATTATGGAATGAATCGGCGCACAATATGCGTATTGCCTTGAGAGACAAAACACACAAACTAAGTAGTCTTGTAAACCAAAGTCTTCATTAAGCTATCCTATTAAAGGGTCTCCATGTTCGGGGGTAAAAAAAGAAAAACACACACACAACTTTTGTTCTTCCACATGATCCCAAACACATGAAAAGCAAATTAGCAATATGTCCCAACATATGTTGGAAAAAAGTAAACAAGAAAATCAACAATCCAGCTCAAAGTCAATAGACACTATATATTTTGCTGGGCCATAACAATGGAACACTATGAAAACTAACAAATGATAAATAACGTGGTATTGCTCATAACCCAAGAAATAGGGCAAATATCGCAGCATCTCAGATATTGAAAACTTGATAACTTACAAGCAAATGCGGTGAAATTTTGCTGCCTACACCCAAACAATATTTTACATTTGCTACCTACTTTGATATCCCATCCTAAAGCCCACTCCTCTTCTCTTCCTTTGTCCTTTAATTTTCTCTCTGTTTTTTTATTTTCTTCCACTCATTTTTCCTTCAAGTCAATGATTTTACTATGGTGGTAGTTTGTAGCGCTACTTAGTTCTTGTTTTTTACCTCTAGTAGCTGAATCCCAGGAAAAGCACAGGTGCACGTTTTAAGAATTCATATTCATATTCCAAATAATAAAAGCCTAGAGATTGATGATCAACTTTCATAAAAAATTTAATCTATTTAGCTATATTAGCTTGAAAGGAAAAAAATATACATTATATATATGAAATCTAGCCGTGGATATATATACATTAGCAAACACAAGTTTGCATTATGTGTGCATAATATAAAATGTAAATATGGTTAACAAAAAACTTAATATAGTTAAGAAGTTGCAGGTGTTCTCAAAACTTGAAATCTTGAAATTCCCAATATTTCATATCATTGAATTATACGACTTCAACATGATTATTATTTGACAATAATGTCATATCATATGATGCCTAATTGGCTATATATAAACATGCAGGCTCAGATATGGTGTTGTTCTTTTCTATCATGATTATGTTGGAGAATAAAACTCCGTCCTACGCGTCAACACACATGATTACAATTCCTAGCTAACATATTCCTTGGATCAGATCTAAGCAGACCTACTGAGAAATCGTACATGTACCATGAAAATTTACATAAAAAGCTTTCAAACTCAAACCAAAAAAAAAAAAAAAAAAAAAAGCGCAAACCCTAAGCCGTTCCTATATTTTGACCTAAGTTTTGGAAAAAAAAAAGTACCAAGTAAAAGTGGATAAAGATTTAAACATTTGAAACGATAGTTATCACGATATTCTAGGCGAAATATTAAACAAGAAAACCTTGAAGACCATGCTCATGAAAATTGAAACAAAGTAAGTAAAAATCAATTTACTAGGGTGAGGAAAAAGTTACAAAGGCACAAGGTACATGACTTCAAAATGGGGGAAAACCGACTATTAAGTATATTTAATTTGTTGATACAACAAGCAAAGTAAAAATAAAACTGAAGAAGGGAAATTAAATAAGTCTCATAGACTATTTTTAACTCCTTGGAAGGATTAACAAAAAAAAAAAAAAAGAAAAAAAAAGAAACTGATGATGATGATGTTGGTGCAAAACTCTTGTATGCATAAAATAAAGAGCATGAGAATCATCGGACCATGATGCTTAATTCCCCATAGAGCCAGCAAGAGGGAGAAGATGATGTTCCATGGCGGACACAAAGTTTCCCTACCCCGACTCGATGATATTATTATCGCTTTCTGGTGGCGTTCTTAGAAGAAACCCAAAGCAGCAATAGTGTAGGGCTTTTCTTCTTCTTTGGTATCGTCTTCTTCTAGGATGGTGTTGTTATGATCATCATCACCATCATCATCATCATCATCTTTTGGTTGGTGTTGAAGAAGTTTTGTTGCTGTGGGTGGAGGAGGTGATTTCTGTGTTATGGGATGAGGAGGTTGGTGGATTATGATAAAAGATGATGATGGTGGGGTGGTGGTGGTGATGAGGGGGTAATGATGGTGGTGGAGGAGAGTCAGAAGGAAGAAGGATGAGGTTGAGGACGACATGATGATTATCGATGTTGGGCGTGTGTGATTATGGCCTTTATCTCTGTCCTCACTACCCTCTCTCGTTGAAAGTTTGTAGAAAAATCCAATGTATTGCGTGCTTAGAGAGAGAGCGAGAGAGACATGTCACGAAACCCTAGAGTGGCATGATGTTAACTTTTTCATTCTCCCACCTCTATCTTGTTCTGAAGGAAAAGGAGAAAACCCCTTTTCTTTTTTTACTTCGGTACAAGAATTTGATGAAAAATATCATACAAAGTACTGCTAGTTGCATAGCGTAAAAAAAAAACAAAAAATAAAAAATAAAGCCTATAACTTTAGTTTGCCAATTTTCCACATGAATTGCTTATTTATTTCAAGTTCTATCCATGAACTTAGTTAATATATATATATATATATATATATCATATAAAAGTATTGCTAGTTTTAGAAAACTTTATTGCACATCCACGAGCAAGATAACATGTTGTAAATTTTCTTTTATTTAGGCTATAATTAATTAAACAGTCAATTGAACCTTATCTTGAATTTATTTATGAAATTTTGATATTGGAATATGAGCAGGAATTAGGAAAAAAAATTGTAAAAGATGAAGCCTAGTTAAGTTTTGATGAGCGCCACTTGGTTGTTGGAAGGATCATGTGTCTACCAAGGTCAATGGCAGACTACTAAAGATTGACGGTTAATTTTAATAGGGACAATGGTCAATTGACATATGCTATGGTCAATCACCTGTGGTTATGATACTGATTGTCTCAAATACACTTTCTTGATCAGCTGTATCAAGCATCAAACTCTACTTATGGTGATGAACAAGTTATTTGATCTCTTGAGACAAAAATTCAACACAGCATCACGGTGTTTCTATCAAATTTTTCCATCATCAAATAAGAAAGGACTTGTGATATTTATAAATATTGACCATCGATATTATCCACTAGATCACGTTGACAATCCATAACCAAGATGAGTCTGTTTTAGTACATATGCAAAAAAGATTGAAGGACAAGTAGGTTGGACATATTAAATCTCTCTTGATCATCTTAATTAGAAGTGGACTCTTTATGTTATGTGATTTGGTTCGAATCCAAATAAATAATAATAATTTTTATATTAAAAAAGTCCATCTACAATAAGTTTAAAGGAAGCTAAAGCTTGAGAGGTTCGAGTCTTAGTGAGATAAGAGGGTAAAGGTAAAAAATAATCCATGACTCGACCTCAGTGCTTGCTTTGTAGTTAGTAAAGAGGTATCATATGTGTTAGGTTTCATCACTAGGAATGTGTGCTTTAGGAGTAAAAAAATGATATTGCTTAGGTAAAAGGTGTAAATAAGTCAAAGTATTTATAAATTACTCGAGTTTTGGCTTGATATTCACTTAAATTTGACTGAAGAACAATTTATATATAATAATGAAATGACCAATCAATTTTATGTTTAGAAACATCAATATAATGGAATGGAATGAAATATATATAGAAAGTAGTTTGGCAAAAATGCCCTTAATAACTTATATTGATATTAAATATATGATAGGATAAATAGATAATTCAAGTAAATATGATTAATGAGGTAAAATTGAACTTTTAAGTTGAAATCAACTTTAAGGATTTGCCATTTTGGGATTTTGAAAACCCGTCCTAAAGGGCTAAAGAATCTTTTGTGGACGCTCTCAGTGGATAAAGTAGGGAATTAACCAGCACTAGGAATGCTTAATTTTGATATCTATTAAATAGAAAAAAATAAAAAGAAAAAAAAACTTTGATATTTATTATAACAGTTTTTTAACTTATTAATGAGGATAGATGCTTAATTTTAACATTTATTATAATATTTAGAATAAATTATATAGACACTCTTGAAAAGTTTTGAAACTATAGGAATCCCCATTTTTCAAAAAGTCAACAATTATCCTCCTGGAGCAGCTACACGTCCACATATATTATGAAATTACAATTTATTTGTTTCTTAAAACAAATAGGTATGAGAAAATTAATTGAAAAAAATACCATGTCATATTTATTTGTTGACATGGCAAGATAATCCTTTTTTTTAACAAAAATCAAAATATTTCTTTCTTAATAAAAACACAATTATAAACCAAAACACCAAATCCTATTTTTTTTATCTATTTAAATGAAATGTATATTTTCAATTTCTTTTCATTTTTAAATATTTTTTTTATTCACAAATTTCAATTTCATAGATGAATATGAAGACAATGATCATGCATTTATAATCTAATTAGTTTTATCAAGACATGAGTGTTTAATTTTAAACCTTAAAGTCCAATTTCTTCTTAATAAGCACTACTATCATAGGATTAAGAGTTGTTCTATGATATTTAATTATATTTTTATACTATGACAAGGTCAGCTATTGGATTTTAGTGCAATATTTATAATGACTCATTATCTTATTTATTAATTTACTTCTATCTTTTCTTTCAAATAAGAGAGAAAACATATAGTCTTTTTCATTTCAATTTTTTTGATTATTTTTTAGTCTTGTCAAATAAGTATTTCTCTTTTATTTCTTTTCTCTACACTAGATATAGTATGAGGAGTCTCAGTTGGAAATCTGTAAGCTTAAAAATATTCATAAATGTTAAATTTTAAAAAATTAAAGAAAATGAAAGTATACATTTCATTTAAAAAGATAAAAAAAAATACGATTCAATGATTTTGGTTTAGACTATATTTTTGTTAAGAAATCTATGTTTTGGTTTTTGTTAAAAGAAATGGATTATATTGCCACATCACAAATAAATATTTCCATTAATTTTCTCATACTTATTTGTTTTAAGAGATAAATAAGCTATCATTTTATAATATAAGTGGATTCGGCTATTGCTCCAGGGCATAACTATTGACTTTTGAAAAGGTGAGTGCGTATAATTTCAGAACTTTTTTAAAGTGTCAATATAATTTACCCTAATATTTTATTACTGGGTTTTTTAGTTTGAATTAGGGTTGTAAGGCTTCTCTCTATATATATTCAGTATATGCATCTAGTGGAAAGAAAGCGCTTGACGGTTTAAAAGTGCTTGACATAACATAATAGAAAGATACATTTTGGTTGCTGTTTTTACATGGACATTAAGTTAAAAGATGTTCTTATTACACAGACTAATTATAAAGGTCAATGAAGAGTTTCAGTGATTGAAATTAATCCAATAAATAGTATACATCACCTAATATATATAGGTGGTGTATATATAACAACTTTAAAAATATATAATATATCTAAAAGAGGGGTGATAATTGTTTTAAAAACTATTCATATAAGATTATAAATATTTATATATTGGACACATAGTGCATAATATCTATTAAATCTTTTTTAAGTAGTAGTATTATTTTCTACTAGTGTAACTCGATCAAGTTGTACTTGTCCCTGTTATGTTTGCCTATAATTTTTAATTCAATGACTTATACTATGCAAATTGAAAACTATACCTTCTTGGTTCCGCTAGCCAGCCACGTTCCAAAGAATATACCTTTTTTGAATCTAAGTCAAAAATTCATATCCTAAGCTGAGCAACACACTTATGGTAAAAATCAGTCTTTTAGAGTAAGTTCCAGTTCTTCAATCATTTAATTATTACGCCTAGAATCTAAAGGATATGGTCTACACTCACCACTCCTTTTAGAAGGCAAGATTAACTGGTATGTAACTGTCGTGTTCCAAATATGGAATGCTACTGGTCGGCCATGTTTCACACTAAATTTACAAAAATTTAATACATACGGTTAATGCTAAATGATACTTAAATTTTGATAAAATATATAATTAGTATCTAAATTTTAAAATTGCTCAATTCAACACCTAAAATAACTTTTTGTGTGCACCAACAATATTTCCGTGATATTGATTAGTATACATGAAAATTTTTTCAAAAACTAAATTGATCAATTTCAAAATTGAAGTACATAATTATATATTTTGTCAAAATTCAAATATTATTGGTGACATTTTACCAAATATATATAGACACACATGTGCAATACTTGTACATAGGCTTTCCAAATACGAAATGCAATAACAGTATATTGAAATATTTGATTTAATTAGCTCATTCACCAACACAAATCAGAATTTAAATTACTCAAATTCCACTTCTCAACACAATAGAATGGCAACTCAGTTTCAATAACAACCAAGCCCACATACCTACAAAACACAATTCCACAAGTCACGATTCAACAAAAACGAATCCACGATACACAAAATCCACGATTTGCAAATCCATGATACCAAAACACTATGCAACAATCAATCTTGTTAAATCTACTGAAACTTTGAATCATCTCAGACTAAGTTTTCATTTACTATCCAACCATCTAGAATATAGTCAATCTACAATGTTTGTCTCACTGTTTGATTCCACTAATTTGCTTTGTTATGACTTCATCCTCATTGGACTGTCTATACCGAAATTTAATTCTCTCAAATAGACGGAAAAATATTCAATTGGTAATGCACACCTCATATATGTACACATGGTGGATATCTACCAATTATATTTTAATATATGAATGAAGTAGTGGGTGGTTTTTAAAGTAACTACTACTATATAATCATTTGTTAAAATATTATTGATGTTTATACACCACATGTATATTATATGTGGTTTATAACACCCACTAAACCATATCGATGACCTTTATCACCTAAACTAAACAGGTCGTCGAAGACGCGTAGGACCACCATACCATTTTCTATAGTTGCCATATGCAGGTCCTCATCATGACCACACTCCATACAACACAGCATTTGATTAGCCATATATATAGTAATCCAGTACCACTATCCTGACATGCGCATCCAACACATGACAACTGCTAAGTACATAAGACTAGATCGACACTTGGCAAGAGTTAGAAATAAAACAACACCTATGACGTTAAACACAAAATATTAATAGTTGGTTCCATTCATTGATTGTAAAAACCTTGTGACAAAACTAAATTTCTACCATAAACAACACTTAGAGCATAAAGAATCCACCTAATAACCTCAAAAGGATTCAAAATGAAACAAAAGAGGTTGGTTAAGTCAATTGGGAATTCAATAGGTTGATTCACCGCTGGTCTACAAGGGATCAGTCAACCGTTAAACAAGATTGGTCAATTGTGGCTCTACAATGGGGCGTTGTTGATCACATTTTGAGGCCAGTCAATCGCAGTTTTAAGGGGATTTTCATTTGGAGTTTCACTTTAGTTCAATCTCATACAAATCCTAAATTCTAAACACCTATGCCTCTAATTAACACTCAATTTTCAATTTGTTAAAGAGATTGCACTTATTGAACAATGACTCAAATTTTAGGTTTTATTTAACCCACAATCAATTGAATCTTATAATTCTAGGGTGAAGTTAAGAGAAAGAGTAAATGATTTGAAACGATTACCTTAAATCTATTTTTCACTAAGAATCCTTTAAATGGAATTTATACCCTTGATAAATTTGAAATTCCATTTTTAGGATCATAAAAAGGAATTAAGATCTAACTCAAGGATATTACTAAAGGTTGCAATATATTGCTTACCTTTATGGTTTCTTACCGTCATATGTTCTTGCCACAAACTTTTTATTCTCACTCTCTACAACGACATGACGAATTTAGGATTTGTAGAGAATTAAGTTCGATTTTGAGTTTTGAACCCAGTACTAAAAAAGATTTGACTTTTTTTTTAACACAAGTAAAAGAGCTTAAAGATTCAAAATCCATGCATTAGTCGAGATGACTACAGGAGATTTGATGACATAGTAATCTTAAAGTAAATCTCATTAGAATTAGCTTATCTAATTTCAATCTTTCTCAATGAGAATCAAGCACGAAAAAGGGTATTTAATAGGCTTATTCTTACCATAAGCCATATATGGGAATCCAAGGGATTAATCCTAGCTAATGATTGTTAACATAATCTAACAAAAGATACCAATGGCCAAATTCTATAAATATCCTCAACCCTTCTCCATTTGAACCAATTGAATTATAGAAAAACGATGTTATATTGTTAGACTTCTTACTCAAAGGATCATATACTTGTTTGTGATAAAAAAAACTCATCGTTTCATCAAATATAGTGATGTTTGATGCCTTTTTTAACTCATTCACTTGTCCTGAGTGTGTTTGAGCCTATTAGGATTGTTTATTCTTTCTTTATGTCCTTTTCTCTCTTCATGACTCTTTATATGTCACTTCACATCACTTCTTTGATGCCACATGTAATGAGATATATATGCAGTATGTATTTGACCACTTCATTCAAATCCCTGCACTTATAGAATCACAGTCCATTAATCTTATAACAAAAGAATATCTTTAGGTTCTTAAGAGGAAGCACGGTTAACGATATTTGTAACGCCCTAAATAAAAAGATATTTACAACCTACCACATATCCATATGATATATGGATATGCAAAGGCTCGAAATTTACTAATATCCATAATATACATTATTTAATACCACCAAACACATTTCAATGCTTTAAGTCTACAGTCACAACATGAATACTTCATTACTGCTTTAGACTATTATACTTCGTACACATCAATAACAAGGGATGGCTCATGGAATCCATCTAAACACACACATATACAAGCCAACTAATGGGTCTATGCCCTAATACACTAACTTAATGAAGAAGATCCATATAATATGATTGATAGGAGTCTCTATCTCATACAAACTAACAAATTATGTCTAAATATCTATTAGATAATCCTCGCCACTACCGTCCTCCCTATAGTCCACGAAAACATCATATTCAGATAACTCAAAAGTCATAGGGATTCTATTTGCACCTGAAAAAGATGAAAGGTGAGCCACAGTCTAGTACAATATACCCACAATCACATGCACATGTACAAATAATGACAAGCTTACATGCATCATATAAATGCAACATGTAACCAATTAATTAACTATATCTTTTAATCCAACATTCAATAAAGGGACAACTTGGTATCTCGAAACATGTAGATATTTACATATATATATATATATATATTGGTTATTGAGTACTACTGAATAACCACGACACCGAAAAATCCTATATCTACTCAAATCATTTCCATATATGACTCCACTCAAGACATTGTCACACATGGATTATCGAAATGCCGTAGTGATAGAGTGGATACTCTCCACCTATTATTAATAGTCATGCACAAGCATTATACACATCATTAATGTTGGATAGCTCTTAAGTCAATTTTATTGTCTATCCTAAACAAGCACCAGCACACACTAGTATACACGTACCTAGAAGCAGTTTCGTTCCAAATCAGTACCCAATACCTGAAGTACAAACAATTAGATTGTTTAGAATCTTCCAGTTATCTTACCTAAACTCTCATTATACTCCTATCATTCCCGGTCCTACATAGTTATAATTTAAGTCCTATGGTCTTAAAGTATAATCAGATTGTGAAGTTTATAGCTTAACGAGTCTAGTTAATTTTAAGCTAGAAAACAGAGGTTTTCAGGAGGTTATAACATACATAAACTAATGCATAAGTGAGTATAGGGTTGGTTATCACTTAGGGGGAGAAAATAGATCATAAAAAGGTCAACGGGGAGATATACAGGGGGAACATGACTTAACGTTTCTCCTCGTGTTCTTTTCCAAACATAGAATCAAGCATCGAGAGGAACACCACTAGGAACATACCATCATGTAAACGTCCTGTCCTTCTAGTGTTCCCTTCTTGTTGAAACATAGAGTGAAACACGATTAAGAACATGGGATCATGTGCATGTCCTGGTCTATTGACAGTCTCCTACTGTGAGAGCTTAGAGAGAAACACGACTAGATACATATAGTCATGTACCATCCGTGCTTTTCTAGAAAAACACGAATTCTACACTCAGTGAGTTGGTATTGAAGTACTTATGTTGATGTTGTAAACCCCAAAATCTGCATGCATCATCCACCAAAGTCATTATATTATAAGCATAATGGAAATTGATGCAATTACCTTATTGTCTCTTTCTAAGTCCGTTGTTTCTCTAGCCCCCAAAACCTTTATTGATAAGTTCTCTAGAAATTCTTTTCTCACAAAACAAGACTTCTAGTAGGAGTTTTCTATTAAGTCCAAGAATATAAAGAAAAGTTCATATCGGTTGTTGCCCTAGTCTTGAACAATGAAAGAAGGAGAGATTACCTTACCCACCATAGCAAATTGCCAGTACCAGAAGAAGGGAGGGGAAAAGTATCTATGAATAGAAACATAGGATGAAAAAGGAAACGACAGTTATTGTTTGGGTTAAAAATAAACTATAATGCATTGTCCACTTTGCCCTCACTTAAACATTACCTTATTACCCTTAAGCATCTATTTTAATCAATTTAAGTTATTTCAGTTTTTGTAAGAAAAGAGGTACTTCTTCATACTTTTTAAACATTATTTAGCAAATAGAATGTCGGTTACATCTAGGAGTAGACAAATACTATAAAAATGCTCTTACTTTTAAAATATTTATTGAGACATCTCAATAAATTTTGAGCCAAATACCTTATATATTTGAAGCATACATGCAATATCTTTTTTGGGTAAAAATTTTACAAGTGAAGCATATGATAAGATTAAGGGAATGAAGCTAGTTAGTTTGTTTCCTACTTTACTTCTTTTCTTCTTTTTTTTTATTTCCCTCTTTTTCCTTCAGGGTGTTTTATTATTTAGCTTCAGTACTTGTTTGGGTTATATATCTATGTATGTGTGAGTGTCTAACTTAGTCGTAACATGGACATTCTAAAAACTACGAAAATGATAATATATAACTGATTAATTTTTTACTTCATAGTTTATCCTACCGGAAAATAAGCTTGAGATGAGTATATAAATTGTGTATGTGTACGTGTATGCACACACCATATAATTCATCAAATTAAAGAATGAAATAACTTTATTATAAATAAGAAAAGGATAAATAACATGAAATTACGTGCCATTTCCTGGGTAATTAGTATTATAAATGTAATTATTTGGGGAAAAGGAGGACAATGTCAAAATTGTTATCTAATCCTTGACAGTTTTGAATTCTTAGTCTGATTTTGAGTTATTATGTCATGTTTAGTATGCAGGAAATAAACCCGGAGTGAAATCGTAATTCCGGGTTTCATTAATTCTCATTCATACGTTTCATTGCATTTTTAAAAGCCGGAATCATTATTTCTGATAATCGACGATTCTGGCTTTGAGGAGAATTCAATTCTACTATTAAGACGGTGGATTCGCGATTTCATTCTTTTCTTATAAATAATTAACATTAAATTACATTTTTGTCATCTTACTTATTTATTATTCACATTAATTATTAAATATTTTGATAAATAACATATCATTCTAAGTTGTATCCAAACGAAAGAATTGATTTATCATTCCACCTTTTATTCCATTCCTCTCATTCCAATCTATTCCATGAAAGATTCCTGTATATCAAACATGATATTAAGTTATATATAACCAATTATTGTCCAAAAAGGAAAAAAAGAAAACATAACAATCAATTTTACTTGTCAAATATATTATTTTACCAATACTTACACTCTTTAACTTACTTGCCATGTCATGCTTTTAAAAATGACAAAAAAAGGTAGTAACTCGTAAATTTGACAAACTAAAATGAAGAATATATATATATATATATATATATATTGCCATGACAAATTAAAATGCAATTGGATATCAAATTTAACAAGTAAAAGGTTTAATTGAGTACGATATTTAACAGTTTTAAATTTTAAATATAATTTTACCTTTAGAAAAAAAGGTAAAAATTTCAGATTCAAAATGAAAAGAAAAGATATTATCAAAAATATATATATAAAATATGAGGTACAAAAAATCTCTTTTAACTATATAATCATAAAGAACATCGAGTAAATAAAATTTACTCAAAAATTTCCCTCCGTGTTTGCCTCCTTTCTTTCTCTATCTTGGACGATCTTTCTGTCTCTATTTTCACATTCATGTCAACTACTTTTGATATCATGTAAGAGAAATCTCTTATGATACATCAAACCCCTTTTTCTTTTCTTTTTTTTTTTTTAATGTTTTCTTTTAATGATAATTTAAAACCCCTTTGAGAGGAAAGGACTGGAAGAGAATAAACTTTTACTAGGTCACACACACTTTAAAGCTTTTAGGATTTATCAAAACCCTCAACTTAATCAAAAAAACATATTCTATGGATATACTAAAAGTAAGAATTGTCTGTAAGCATCTTTCTTTACTTTTTATGCATTTTTTTATGTTTAAGATTTTTGAAAGAACTTACATGATTGGTGTACTTTAAGGCAGACACAGCAGGGTGGCATGTGTCTATAGAACCCTTTTTTCCTTTCTAAAATATATTTCTAATGGCAGGTTCCTTTTATTTATTTTTTTTAAAGGGATATAATAAATAAATCCTTTTAAATTTTAGAGTATTATATCTTCCCTTTTAAAGGTTATAGATGAAGTCTTATAGCTGGCCCAAAAGAAAAAAAAGTGAAATTTTAGAACTTCCATAAATTGGAAACATTAAGAATATTTTCTTTTTCATTTAAAAAATGTATTAAGGACTAAATACCTGATAAATTTGAGGGAATATTTTCGCACTAAGATCCGTCATAGAGAATTATTGAGGATGTCGTATTTGATATCTAAATATTACCCATTTTTTAGGATAAATCATCTAAAATTTAAAATCTTAATTTATATCCACAAACTATCTCGATCATTTATAATATCTAGATTAGGTAGTTAATTATAAAAATTAAGAAAATTCATGTAGTCAAATAGAAAATAATATCAAAATTCAAATAGATAAACTAAAAATAATAAAAGAAAAAGACTTTGAAACCGAATTGATTTTAAAACTTTAAATAAGCTTAGATACCGAATGCGATTTTTTCTCAAATTATGTATAATTTTTAAAATTTTAAAGGTATATTTGTGTTGCGATTAAAATAAATGGGATTGTGTATGATTTTTTTTAATTAATGACAGTAAAAGGCTGTTTGTGACTGTATATGGAAAAAGACGAGTTCCACAAGCTTTATCGATAGTAGTTAAAGAAGGAATTTTGGCAGTCCAACAGATAGAAATATAATTCACTGTCAGAGGAATCATTGATTCGGGAATATAGCTCGATTAGAAAGGACTTGAGCATATATATCATATAGTACTTCTCAAAAGTGGAGGTACGAAGGAATAAAGCCGTAGAATAGTTTAGACTTTGATTAAGGTATTAATTTTTGTTGCATCAAATTGCCAAAGTTTCGGATACAAAAAAATGATATCTAAACTTTCGTAAAAAGAATTATTAAATATTTAAAATTTTATTTTGAATAATTTAGTATCTGAACAAATTTTTCATTGATTTTTTTTTTTCATAGCTGGAGTTTGGTTTTGATAATTTTTATACCTAAATAAACTTTTCGTAGGTCTTTTTAATACTTATTTCACTTACTTAAGATATAAAAAAAAATCAATGAAAATTTTGTCCAAGTACCAAAATTATTAAAACCAAACTTTAAGTATAAAATAATCAACAAAAATTATGTTCAGGTAACAAATTATTAAAAACCAAATTTCAGTTATCTTATTACTCTTTTCACAAAAGTCCAGGTACTTTTTACCATTAATCCCTTGATTTTTGGAGTTTTGATGATAATTGATACAGTCCCTCTTCATCAAATGATTATATAATGATGGAAGATGACCCATTATACGCGAGAAGAGGGTGAAATATATATATATATATATATATATTGAAAGATAAATAAATTTTGGTTTGGATACACTAAAATCAAATTGTTATTGTACTTGAAACAATACCAATGACCTCTTGGCTATAAAAATTCCTATTTTTCTACTTTTATACCATTTGTCCCTTTATAAATTACAAATTACAAAATCAACGAAAGAATATTTATTGGATATTATCCATCATATATCTAGATAACTAAATATTAATAAAATGTTGACATAAATGTACATAAGTGATTTTCAAAATGACTTTAACCCAATCTGCACGTTATATATATATATATATATATATTAAAATTTTATTAATATTTACGTATCACGTATATATAATATATAGCATATGATATCTGATATTCTGGGTGAAGCAACCGAACGGGCTGCAGAGTGGAGTGGTTGCCCAGACCTTTTGGTGATGAGTTGTTCCATGAGACTTCTCTAACTAGCTAAGTGTTAGTTTCCGAAAGTGGCCATTTGCGTTTGAAGCAAAAGCTCTAGAAAAAGAAAAGATAACAAAAGAATTAATATCTTCTAAAAAGAAATTATTGTGTAAAACCATCGAAATGACCTGAAATAAATTCTCAAACACCAATAAGTTAAAAAAAAAAAGTAAACATCAAACGTGCTTACAAATAAATTGGTAATAAATTATTGATGTTTGTAAATGGTTTTATAATTTAATGGTACTATAATTGATCTATAATGGATTAATCAAGCTCGAATTTCTCTTTTTCTTTCCGTTCTAGAAGTGCAAAAGGAAAAAATATTGACGTTTGCTAGAGAAAAAAAATAAAAGAACATATTTAAAGATGATTGATAAAAATTCTACACTAAGACAATCTACAAATACTAAATAAGTGTTGACATTATCGTACTACCCAAAAGCGTCCTCTAGATGATCTATGTGGAAAAAGATGTGGTATTTATAGAATTTCATCATCAATCTAGTTCTTTAGATCATATTGACAATTAGGGTATTTAGATGATCCAAGTGGAGAGGGATTGAGATATTTCTAAAATTTGTTGTTGATGCCATTACTCAGATTGCATTGACATAATTCTCTCCCTAAATGGAAGCCATAATGGGCTGCTTTTTCAATCCAAACAAAGGCACATCGAGATATTTAAGAAAGATTGTAATTGGATAGATCAACTCTAATAGGGTCAAAACAAATCATATTAATTTTCCTTCTACCATCACAAAATGATACATGGTTTGACTTTCTAGACCTTGCTACATTAACCTAAAAGAGTCAACTCCTCAAGTCAAAGCCCAATGAGAAACTTAACTCCCTATAAATGTATCTTTTACATTCATATTAGACACTTAATAAGTATGTCAACCAACCTCATTAAAGTTTTGTTATCATCAAAACTTGCTTAAAGAACTAAATAGTTTCCATAAGCATTTTATAAAAAAAAATTTCTTAACCTTTCGTCGAAGACTGAATACTTTTTCTTGTGAAATACATCCAGCTATAAGGTGAGCGTTACTTCGCAAATAAGCAAGAATCCCTACCATACACCTTTTCCTATAGATGTCGGTTCCATAGATTTAGAGTTATAACCTACTTTATAATCTTCTTAAATCATTCTGTAGCTTTCAAAGTAAATATATAAATTCTAGGTCATCTATAGAATCTGCAAGGTTTTTTCTTTTTTTTTTTTTTTTATAGATTTTAGGTAAAATATTATTGATGATTTATGCTCAAAATCGTTACATCTAAAATTTATACCTCTTTGAAGGTAAGCTATAACAACTAAAAGTCTGAAATAACAACAAAACACAGTAAATTGAATTATGAAATGACTAAAAGTCGAAGTTTAAGGTAATTTTTCACTATCAGATAATTGTTAGATCAAAATAATGGGTTATAAGTTATGTGAATATAAGTGGATTTTTTTATATATTTGTCAAATTAAATTGTGTAATGCTAGTAGTGTACTATTTGTACAAATTGATTTCATGGTATCCTAATACATATTGAAAAACTACAAAGTATCCTAGGATCTGTATCTTGTTAAATATATTTCATATGACATATAATATTTACCAAAATCTTTCTCCACACCATAAAATCTACCATGCTCCAAAGATTCGAATGTGGAATATAGCCTGTAGCTTTTAATACTATATCTTAACACTTAGTTGACTATATGGGTCAAATAGACTCTAAGTCTCAACGTGCTTTGACGGAGTATTACCTTGGTAGAAATAAGTCTTCACCTTCTTGATGATGGTTTGTATGCCAATCTTTACGCAAAGAATTTACTTTGTCCATCCTGTGTAAAGAGTTGGATAGAGTGAAAGTTGCCCCTTTTATGGCTTGAAATAACCCATCCAAAAACTTTATCAAGCGACTTTTTAGGTTTTGACCCTGATTAAAGTTGCCCGCATGAGCCAGCCTTTGATTCCACTCTACCCTTTTCTAAGAAAGTCTTCTTTTTTCCCCCCCTTTATCCCCCCATCCAAACCCGATGACTAAGTAGCTTCAACAAAATGGGGGGCAATCTCACTTGAAAAGTTCAAAATTTCCGGAGAGATTCAAATCTTTTTGGCAACAAACAAAGTTTTGTTCATTGTTGGTCCACCCCTCATATAATGTACCGTGCATCTAGATGTGCTCTTTTCTTTTTTTCCTTATACTTTCTGTAAAAGCTTCGTTTAGGCAATGACAAGACATATACTTACATTACAACATGTAGACATTGAAGAATTAGTATATCCACTTTAGGATACAACTTATGGTCCAAGTAATACGACTTTAGCCATGTTTTCTATCTTTATCGTACATGTAACAAGTTTCTTTTCCCCTTTGCTTGAATGGGATGTCGTTAGCAAGTTCAACACTCATTAATTAATAAGTTTTTTTAATATATATATATATGTATATATCTTTCCCCCCCAAAAAAAAAAGAAAAAAACAACATATATATAAAAGTTTCTTTTTATTCTCAATAAATACTATAGAGACACCTATAAACATCTTCTACATGAAGCCAAGCTGAAGAGAGACTTGACACCTACTCACAAGATTTTGTTTAATATAATATACTTGGTTGATTATATAAAATTAGAAGAAAAAGAGCTATTCCTATCCTATATGTTAGGATAGGAGGAAGCCTTCAATGGGGAGTAATGCTTTAAATAGGCTTATGAAGGGCTACACAAATGGGTTTGACACTATCTATAACCTAGGATTTTTTCAATCTCACACTTGTACCCTAACAGTCTTCATAATAGGCTTAGGTCATACTCCTCCTCAACAAGATCTTATCAAATTGACTCCATTATACCCACTTTTGTAAGTGGTCTGCTACCCATGGTTTTACAAATGA
The DNA here is from genome assembly GCA_024138025.1 of Combretum micranthum. Classification (NCBI taxonomy): domain Eukaryota; kingdom Viridiplantae; phylum Streptophyta; class Magnoliopsida; order Myrtales; family Combretaceae; genus Combretum; species Combretum micranthum. The sequence continues at coordinate 151,933 of JAMXBD010000468.1, read as the reverse complement.
GTCACACCATAAAGCTCTTCTTTCCACAAAGAAGGCCAACCATGGGAGTTTCTCAGCAGAACAATCGACATTGATACCAATTTTTAGGACATAAGGAAGCCTTCAATTGGGAGAAATTATTTAAATGGGCTTATGAAGGGATACACAAATGGGCTTAACATCATCTATAACTCAAAACCTTAAGGCGTTAGGTTAATGGGTCTTCCTTCTTATAAACCATTCACATAAGTCTCATATTTCTTATGTGAGATTTTTTCAAACTTACATTTGCACCCTAACACTATAAAGTTCATGCACATGTGAAGATAATATAATTTTTTATTGTTAGCTCATCTGATGTTTTAAGCATATTCCTTATTATTAATATCATTGTAAGTGCAAATAATCAAGTCCTGGTTATTATTTATTTATTCCTTTATTTTCCAAATATTATTCTTTTATTCAATTCCTTAATTGTTGTAATTCTATATCTATCATAGGGTAAGTTTTATTGATGATATCTAAACTTTTTGAATATAATGGAATTGCACCTAAACAAAATTTTTTCCCAATAAAATACCCAACTTTTTTAAACCTTTCACCCACTGTTTACCCTTCGTCAAAATCCACCAATTCTCCAACGATATGCTAACATGGAAGAGAATATCCATTAAAAAATTTTATGTCTCTTAGGTAGCATTTTTTTTCCTTTTTTATAGTCCTCTCTCTTTGCTCATCATCATCTTCTTCTCCTTCTTCTTTTGTTTTGATTTTTTTTCCGAGAAACAATAGATCGAACAAAATTAAGAACTTAAGGAAATTCGATCGGGGCAAAGAAGAAAACCCCTAAGAAACCTTATTAGAACGATTAGGCATGTTAGGGTTTCAACACCTGTAACCCAAAAAAAATATGTGGAATGGATAAATCAGATAGCAAGACCCCACCTCAAAATTTGTGTTTAAACCCCCTCAACAAAAAAAGGTTCAAGTAGAGCAGGAGAGCTGAGGGATGAAAAGCCAAAAAAAACCCTAGAATTAGATTTTTTTTTTTATATATATTCAACAAAAAGCACATAAAAAGTGAAGCAAGAGCAAAGCACAGCAATAAATACCCCATCCACCCTCCCTCCCCCATCGAAAAAAAAAAAAACAAAAACAAAAACAAAAGAGAGAGAGATATATCAAGACCAATTTTCATGGGTTTAAAGTTTCGACCAGAATATGCACTAAAATTTTAAATACGAACTTTATGGCCGGGGAAAAAAGAATTAAGACTTTACAGAATATGAGCCTTTCATGTGTTGAAATTGAAGGTATGGAATTTAGAAAAAAAAAATTATAGAAAATCTTACTTAAATTTTAAATTTGAGATGGGTATATTTTGAAATTTTCATTTATACTTTGATTTTCAAAATTAGTCTAGCATTCTTTGATATTTGGTCAAAAGAGGAATTTTCCAAAAGTAAAACCCAAATTATACTTTATTATTATTATTTTTATTATTATTATGGCGGAAGAAGATGAAGAAGAAGAAGAAGAAGAAGAGGAAACAACGCAGAGAGACAAAGGGAAAGTAAAAAAAGAAAAAAAATACCAATTAGGAGAGAAAATATTTTTTTATGGAGATTCTTTTTCATTCCAGTATCTTGTCAAGGAATTTGTTACATTATGGCCAAAGTTTTATTTGGGGTAGGATTTAAAAAGTTTGAGTATTTTCTGACAAAGTGTGAAAGCGTAAATAACAAAAATCAACTCACCAGATGATTTCTAGAACACAAAACTTGCAACTTTCCAGAGAGGATATCTCAAAATAGGGTTTTCAAATATAAAAATATGAGTTGTTGCTTTAAAAACCCTAAAACACACTATTTATAGCCCCAATAATACAAACAAACTCAAACTCGTATGGGACATAAACTATGAACGTAAGCTAACAGCCTTCGACTCTATATGTTGGTAGCTTAGGGATATACACCAGCAGCGTTTAGTGCTAGTGTTGCCTTCTACAAAACTCCATGGTCGTTATTTGAATTGTGGTACAGGCATTCTTCTTTGATTCAGCATTAGCTCAAGGTCGGCAGCCTTCAATCCTGAATTGGCAGCCTTCCTTATAAAAGCAGCGGCCTTCAGTTTAAGTTTTAAAGTTTAAATTTGAGATGGGTATATTTTGAACTTTCAACTATGCTTTGATTTTCAAAATTAGTCTAGCATTCTTTGATTTTTGGCCAAAAGTATAATTTTTCAAAATTAAAACCCATATTATACTTTTTTTTTATTATTATTATGGGGGAAGATGAAGAAGAAGAGGTGGAGAGAGGGGGGGAGGGGTGGGGGTATGGTGGTAGGGGAGTAAAAAGGAAAAAAAATGTCGATTAGAAGAGAAAATTATTTTTTTAATGAAGATTCTCTTTCATGTCAGTATCTTGTCGGGAAATTTGCTAGATTTCTTCCAAAGCTATAGTTAGTGTAAGATTTTAAAAGTTTGAGCATTTGCTTAGATAAAAATTTTGATTAGGTGCAATTCGTTGTATTCAAAAAATCAAGGTAATACGCCAGTAAAACTTACCTCTATCCATTCTTATTTAGCTAATCAAAGTGTCATTGGAGTTGTAGTATCATGATTGTTGGCTTGTTTTCAATTAACTAAATATAAAATGAGACATATCTTTGTCATTGCCTCAACCTCATATGTTTTTGCAATTTTATAACTTAAGTTTCGAATAGTTAGACTACATAACCAATCAAAAGTTTAGTTTTCACCATTACTATAACTTTTTTCCGGTACTAACCACTATTCTTATCATCATGAAAAACCAATAATATAGCGACATGTGTAAAACTTAATTTCAAATTAAAGTGTGTGGTGTCGATGAAACCCTCTTCATGCCATATTGGATTTGAAAGAATGTAAATACAACATTATTAGTTTACACGAATAATAGAAAACTACGACATAGTAACGGTAAAAAGTGCACTTTTAATTGGTATATAATTTAACAACTTGAATATTGTAGTCTAAAATTGTTAAAATGTATAAAATTGATTTAATAATTCTAATATTTTCCCAACACAAAATACACTTGGGATTATGTGGCTTGATATCACAATTTCTCTCATTACTTTTTGATTTCTCATCCCTAAGCAATTTTTTATTTCCTTTCATTTTGCTAAAAGATTAATTTTCAACGTTCAAACGTTACAAGGAACAAGCTTACTAACTTAAAATAGCTCGGTAATATATCTCTTACTCTATGATACCTTACTTAATCGACTAGGTACTAAATAGATGTTGAAGGTTACAAGATAAGTTTCATGCACAAATTTTTAGAACTTGCTCTTTAGTTGGGGTATGGTATGATTTACACACTATGTGCTATCCTAAAACTTGTATTTTAAATTATACGAGTTATACATGTACCTATCATGTAAAATTATTAACTACTAGTAATAAATATTGAACAATATCATATTTCTATCTTCTAAATTATATGAATATATGTATATATATATATATAGGTTTAGCCCAAACCTAATATTTATAAAAAAAAAAAAAAAAGAAAAAAACATTTTCTATTTCATTTCTTTTGTGTTCCACCTACTTATGTCTCAATCATAGTTTCCATTTTATCTCTCTTATCTTATTTCATAAATGTTGTATTAGTAAGTTTATTATTAGGGATCCAAACAAGCTAAGTTTTTAAAGGCTTAGACTCAACTTAGTTAAAAATTATCAAACTCAAGCTTGAGTTAAATCTTTTATTTAGCTTGAAATTCAAGTTTGTACTTGACTTATTTATTCTATTGAGCTCAAGTCAAGCTAAACTTTTTATTGAGTTTGAAATTTAAGTTTAAGCTCAAGTTATTTAATTATAGAAGAGCTTTATTTCAAGCTTGAGCTTAGCTTGTTTTCCATTTATATTTTTCATACTTTGATTTGTCTCAAATCTAAAAATAATAGATACAAGATATGAAATGTATACGCCTATATATATTAAATAGAATTTCTTTTTGTTTAAGTTATATATTTATATATAATATATTATAAATATAAAACTCATAAGTCGATCAGCAAACTAATTCATGAACTTGCTCACGGTCTAAATAAGAGCTTAGTTTAGGTTATTAAAAAAAAAAAGAGCTTTACTGTAAATCAAGTTTAAGCTAAATCAAGCAATCGAGTTTGAGTGGCTTGTGAGCAGCTCCACTTGTTCATAGCTCTACTTTTAGTGACTAGTTTGATTTCATATATTTTATGCGAGCAAACCAAACTTTATAATAAATTTTAAGTCTTTTTTTTCCTTCTTTTTCAAAAGATTGTAATGTTTACATAGGTAAGTCGTATGTCTTCTTTATATACTTGTTATTTTGTCACTTTTACTTTGTTGTGATTTTTGTCCATAACACATTATCCAATGTTACATGTGGTAGATTTTGTATTGCCACTTTTCTAAACTTATGAAGAGTGCATCTTCATGCATGCAATTTAAATGAGCATAATGGTATGGATATATTGTAGGTTCAACTTATCAAAAATTTACTTTTAAATGTTAATATTATAAAAATATTATTATAAAATTTAAAGGTTTCATAAGATTTCTTATACTAAAATTTAAGAATAGATACTTAGAGTATGAATAAAACCGTACATCCTAACCACTCTTTCATGCTTGACCTATCACCAAGCATTTTAAAATGAAAATGTGGATAACAAATACAAAGTCACATTAATCTATAATACATATTCTATATGCTTGCATATATGCCTGACAATCTCTAGGTTTATTAGCTTATATTCTGTAGTTTCATGATGCATTAACATAAAGAGTGATCATGTATCATATTCATCTAAAGATCATATATAATTATGCATGTGTAGATGTTATGTTCTCATGGAAAATAATGGGCTTGACTTGATGGATCCTCAGGTATTATGATGGAGTGAACCTGTAAAACTATCATGTGTTAATTAAGAGGCATTAAGAGTGGTCGTGATGTGTGCATTTTGACATTATGGTAACAAAGAGAGATGGGTATAAGAGAGTATATGTTCTCAATTAGTGGGACTAAAGTAATAGTCAATGAATGGTGAGGCAGAGAGATCTAGACCCCTGATATTGTATATTATGTAAGCATTTATAGACTAGCAATGAACCCTATGAATTGACCACCTCCCTCTAAGTCATTCTACCATATAACTTATATTATATAAGAAGAAATGTTAGTGGGTAGCAACCTAGGGTTCAATTAAGAAAACACCATCAATAGCTTGTGTTAAGATCTCATTGTAACATATATAAACTATTTGTTGACTTAGATTTGTTATTTGATTTAAAGCAAATAAAACTGAAAATTTTTCCCTTAATTTATTGAATACTTTAGTTATCTTGTAATTCTTTAACGGTCATTTGTTATGATGACCTATTTTATTTTGGATTTTGATTAAAATGTTTAGTTTTGATTGTAGATAGGTGTCTCTTTTTCCCTAGATGTAACATAGGAAAGCATGTAACTTAGCAAACATGTCAACACCTTGATTATTCAATAATATAGCCAAATTAAGGATCCATTATACACAATTAATGAATGAGTTCTACATTATAGTAACCATTTTGTTAAACAAAATCGTGTTATCAATTTTATAATATCAAACCTATTCCTTAAGTGGATCATATTAGACTACATGAACTTCGTATTCTTCGTTCTTGTCGAAACAAATTCAAGTGCAGTTCATAAAATTAAACTCCATTAATGTATAATACCAAATTAAGGTGTCACAACATGAGACTGACAAGTTGGGCTGGAACTACTAAATTTTCGTTTTATTCCAATCCAAGGCAATCTCTGGCCCTGTGGAGTACATATCTCGAAAAGAATTGATGGAACAATATATGTATCATAAGTGGTAGGAAATATCAATCACACAATGATATTAATGACCAGTATATTAACTCTATATGAAAATTTAATTTAGTATTTAAAATCTGAAGTGATGAATATAATATCAATCAAATTTTTTTATTATGTTTATTCTCTCTAATTTCATTTATTTTGCTTAATAATGTGTGAGAAATGACCTATTATTTAAACTTGCATTACTTTTCTTGTTTTCTAGCATTAGCAGGTTATCTCTTTCCCGTTAACAAACGCAAAAATTAGCATTAGAGGAGATAGTAAAGAAAACTGTAAAAAGTTTAATTACATATTAAATTGATTAATTCAAAATTCAAATATTAAATTAAATTTTCATGCAAAATTTGAATTGTTAATTTAATATTTACCCTTTTAGAAAAATTATGATCCATAAATGATAAAGAGGAAAAAAAAGGTCCCTTTTGGTACCTGAACTTTAACAAAGTGAATAATTAGTACTTGAACTTTTTAAAAGTCCAATTTCATACTTAGTTAAACTTTTCCTGCTCCTTTTACTTATCCAAATTTTTAAAAAGTTAAATTTCAAACCTAATTAAACTGTTCATGATTTTTTTTGCACCATCCCACTCTTTTATCATTTATTGAAATAGTTGACACATGTGAATGGGTAGTGTTTAGAAACACGAAATGTTTAATTAAGCATGAAATTGGGCATTTTAAAAGTTCAGATATCTAATTGTTCATTCGATTAAAGAAGTACTAAAAGAGGTTTTTTTTTATTCTAAAAAGGAAAAATTATTGATTTTTATTATTATTATTTGTTTATTTCCATTGCATGCGAGCAAAATTTTTAAGGCCCGGGCCCCTCCTGTGACATTGACGGGGAAAAAGTGCTCAAATATTCCAAGGGGGAGTACCGTGACAGGTTGGGCTCCTCTCCTCCCAAAATATGCTCATAATCATTACGTTGAGAAAGCAAGTTTCCACTAAATAATTTAATATGCCATCTTAAGATACCCCGACGTGTTTTATAGATTTTAGGAATATATATATATATATATAAAGACACACATATCAGGGGTCTTAACGATTTTAAGATTTTATATTCATGTTTTATAAGTTATAATTCACCAGTTCTCAAGATCAACATGGTCATTTTTTCATATTTAAAAGCACTTTTAGAAATTTAAATAAATCCACATCTTATTTTAAAATTAAAATTCAATAATATCCTTATTAATATATCTTATTTCAATTATCATCTTAACCAATAATATATTTATCATTAATCTTTATTAATAAAGACGTTTTTCTAATGATAAAGACGTTTTTTTTAAAACATCAATATATACATATTCCTTTCCATCCCATTTCATTAGGATTGCTTGGAAATAAGGAATAGATTTTTTATTTCATTACTCATCTATAATAACATTTTAGTTCTATGTTACCTTTAAAGGTTTCTTCTCTTTTATATATGAAATTCTTATATAATTAAAGTCCAACTTCATCCTAGATCCGTTACGAGAAGATTGTTAACTTAGATCTTTATAAAAAGAGTGCTCCATGGTCTAAGTTTAGATTTTCTCAAATATTCTTTTTGCCATAATATTATAATTCTTCTATAAAAACTAGCTCAAGCAATGGATGAATCGATTTTGAGATGGCATCATGCTAAAGTTCGAGTTTGATTTTGAATTTGAATTGTAATTTCAAAATTTAAGTTTTACTCGAGTTTGATTAAACTAAAAAAATGAAGTTCTAATTTGACTCAATTAAACTCATTTAAACCAATCTATCAACAAAATAAACTCAATTCAAATTTGTCTAATTTTATATTAGACTCACAATTAAATTTGAAAACTAGTTAAGTCAAACATTATAAAACACAAATTAGACTCAGTTAACTATTCGAACAGTTTGAAATCAAGGTCAATTGTAATGTCGACTTCTCTTCATTAACTTTGAGTAAATAACAAATCAAACTTAAATTAAATCTTGAATATTTTAATTAGTATAGTGGGTTGACCCTACCAGTATGACCTAATTGAATTTGACGCCTTCTTGAGAACAAATTGGATCATCTGCAATTTAATCTCTAATTTTACACATTGACTTTTAACCCTTTAACTTGTCAGAGTCAAGGCTCTAAACCAAAACTGGCAACATTGAATTTAACTCAGTTTTACCCCCGCATGCTACTTTAAAGCCACTTGACCACGAATATTAAGGTTAAGGGTTTAGTATCAGTATATTAATACATGAAACTTCAGTATTAAATTAAATAGTGTTTTGGTAAAGTTTGTCTCTGACATAATACCATGAAACATATGCTTCGCATAGAGATCAAATGAGCAAGATGTCACACGTGTTAAGAAATTTGCAGAATTTGCCACATCACGCTTTTGTTAAGAAAGATTTAATGCGTCTACCTAGATACTATTAAACTTAGGGAAATCCCAATCGAACAGAAAAATTAAAAATAAAAGAAAACAAAGAATTTAATAGAGCGTAAAAAGAATTAAAATATAAAAAGGTAGAGAAGAATACCAGGAACTAGAATTTGACCATTAACCGTTGGTCTTGTCTCCACCACCTCCAGCACCATCCTCCAAATCCGCCACCTCTGGGCCCCTCCTCTACCCATCACCATCCACCACCACCACATAGGCACACAATTTTGTAGATTTATTCCTTTTATATTATGACTTGATAAGGTGTCTTGCCACCTAGATGTGCTCGTTCAACTCATATTTATGTTTTAGGTATGTTTGAAGAAGCTTATAGAATAGGCAAACTTATTCCGAATTTGTTTAGGCCTTTTAATAAATTTTTTCATTAGGCCAAAAATTCAAGTTCTAAAATCTAATTGCACACCAGATCCTATTTGTGATATGACTTGGGTTTTAAAGTTCAGATTAAGGTGATTCAAAAGCCTTGGATAACTTAAAAGACAAAGATATGATTATATAAGTACCTCAAACCTAAACCCTGAAATGTTATTTTAAAAGTAGCATGCGAAGTTCCGATATGAATTCTATAGCAAAACTATTTAAATTCTTAACCGTTCAATTATTCTAATATGAGCTAGCCCTTGCTCAGCATGATATATTCTTATGGTCTTCTTTAATTTCTAATTATTAGATGTTGAAAAAATTTTGTAAAATGGAAAAGGGAAGGAAGCTTAGGCATATAATAAGCACCTTCCTTATTTATGAGTTCTACACAAAGTTTATAAAGAAATTTAGAACTCTTTTTACAATACAACTAAATATATATCAACTATGTATCAATGACAAAGTAGCAATCCTTCATAACCACACAAGTTTATAAAATATTTGAAAGATTAATTTTGTGTTATTGATAAGGTTAAGAGCAACAAACAATCAAAGAAAGGAATATGTAAAAATTCGTGAAAAAATTTTTACCCGAAATAAATATATATACTTTATAACTTTTTGTTTGCTTCATAAATTAAGAATCTTCCAAAGAACATGACTATTGAAAACTATTACATTTCATCATTAGATCATTATTCAAATATTTATAAGTTGATCTAAATCACTCACTATGTCCATTTACCCAAAGGACACAAGCAATGGCATTACTAAAGTTCTCCCCTTAATCCGTCAGTTCTTTCGCTTGTGAAAAGCCATAACTCATTGGTAAAGGTCATAATCTACAAGTTCAATCACCAAAAGGACTTGTCGATTATGCTTTATGTCATATTAGGCATTAGGCAGCGAGTCTCACCAACAAATGCCATATTATTTTTGTTTAATTGTAAATTATATAAATTTTATAATTTAAAAAAATAAGCATGAGTATTTTTATGTTCTTGCTTAAATATTCAAATACTCATTGGAATACTAGGAATCGAAATAAACAAAATTATCATAGTTGTATGACAAAATACGATATGATCATCTCAAAAGTAACACCAGAAGAAACAGTAAGGAATATGGAAGTCTAGAGATAAAACCGCAAAGTACTATAATAGATGTAATAAATCTAAAATGGATCACTTGATGAGAGTAGGGATGTGCAAAAAAAACGATAAAATCAAAAAACCAAACTAAAACCGAAAAACAAATATGAAAAATATGATTAACTGGTCCGTTGGTTTTAGTTTAGAATTAAGGTTTTTATTTTTTCGATTTTCAGTTTCGGTTTATAACCATAAAAAATCGATGGTTAACGGTTAATCGTTTTAATATTTAAAAATATATTTTATATATAATTTACATATATATAATTATTTAATAAAACATATATACATATGATTTATATATGTTAATGTTCATTGGATTTTGATTAAAATATTATTGTCCTATGTTTGATAGGCGTTAATGTGGTAATTGATTTGGTTTGATTTTGTTAATGATAATACATCTAAAAGCTTGTTTTTCCTCTTTTATTTAATTTGATTTTCCTTTTTTTATTAGGTCTTATAATATATATATATAATAATTTAAAGAAAAAACTCTATAATAAAGGCTAAAAAATAAGGTTTGTTGAAGTTATCAATTTGATTTATTGAAATAATTACGTTAAATAATATAAAAACCGAAAACTAAAAAAATTAACCAAACAAAACAGATAACCATTAAGACAGTTAATCGTTTATAATGGATCGATTAAGAATCAAAATATTAAAAACTGATCATTATGATTATATTTAAAAAATAAAGCCACGAACTAGTTAACCGATCCGTGAACACACCTAGATGAGAGTTACCACTTCCTAAAAGGACAAAGGTGCACTAAATTACCGGCATGTACTAAGTGATGAGCACTAGCACTCACCACATCTGGCACATAGGTGGTGACACCCATCCCTTTATGCTATATATCTAAAATATGTAATTAATTCCTCCTTAATTGGCAAGTGTCACCAATTTGAACCACTGGTCAAGGGGAAAACCTACTAGCGTAGGTATTATAACTGTCCAACACAACTAGCAACCACAAGATGCAAAGGTTTATATTAGCTATATAACCACCAACGAGCTTGAAACAACACATCTATTCGGATAATTCAAAACTTCTCTCTTCTATTCGGCTAAAATTTGTTCGAAAATTTACACCTTAGTTATTCTCAAATTTTCTTAAATTGTATATTATATCATTTAATTTGATTCCATCTACATATGTTCTACGTAGATCTAAGCCAATAAAGAATCTTGATCAACTAAAACTATGATACATAGTCTTTGAGCCGAGCAATCATTTGATCTGCTGACTTAAGAGACCTATAATTGTAAAACAAAATACAATTAGTAGGTACTAAAAAGTCGTGCGACATGACTATTTTAATACTTAAGTCAATAGATGGAGGGAAATAAACCAATAACAAAATGACTCAAGAGTTAAAATAGAGTGAATTCATCTTAGTTGAATTTGACAAGGTAGTTTATATAGTGTTATCCTCATTATTGATTTGGGAAAGTAGATCAACACTAATAAGGAAGTGCCTTTTGATTATTTAGGATTTACGTCAGAGAGGATTTGACAAGTGTACTTTTATGAATCAGGAAACTTTCTAAATGTCTGCATACAAGTTAGAGACTAGGAAAGTGGTTTACTTGCCTAAAATATTTAAACAGTCTTTAATAGAGGTGTTTATGGTTCAAATAATTAGTTTGTGACTCAATTTTTTAAATCGACCCAAAAGATCAATTTTTTAATATCATAATCCTAAATTGGTCCATTATTAATGGTTAATTGTCTTAACAGTTAATTTTTTTTTGAGTTAATTTTTTCAGTTTTGAGTTTTTAACCATTTATATAATAGTTAATCAAAATTTGTGATTAACCAGTGCAATATCTTCCCAAATAATGAGAAATATCATTGTTCTATTTTTTGGTCAAATTCCTCTAGTTAATATAAATTAATGGGAAATTATTTAAAAGAAAAGTTTTAAACGTACGAGACAACAGCAACATCTGAAATACAATTGATAAGATGACATAACTTATATATATCGAAAGTTGTATTTAGAATGTGATGATCATGTGCTTTATGTCAAAAATTGTATTTTCCTTAAATACTCTTAGAGACTATACCTGTCTATATCATAATACGAGATATCAAAACGCAGAACCTGGAAGGGGACAAAAAATTTATTCTAAACTCTGAGCACATTATCTCTCCCAGTAACTTATTTAACCACTAGTTGAGTTCTAATAGAAGCAGCACAAATGTAAATATAAGAACCAATCCATTCATTACAAGAAAGGGAGAAAAAAGAATTCCGACAATAGTAATGTTACCCAAAATTCCTTGTGTACTAGCAGCATAAGCAAGCATCATTTTACCATTGGCATGCGGTCAAGAAGTGAGGATGAGAAAGATTAGGATTCTAATCTATTTATATATATATATATATATATATATTTTTAAATTAATTATATTTATATTATTCATATTTATAACTATTGGGCTAGTTAATCGTTTTCCGTCGGTTTCTGGTGGTTATAAACCGAAACCATAACCGATAACAAAAAAAATAATAAAAACCATAATCCTCAAACAAAACCAACGGATCCATTAACCATATTTTTCGAATTGAGTTTTCGATTGCAATTTAGTTTTTCAGTTTCATCAATTTTTTTTTCTTTCAAAACCCTAGTCTTGAGAGTTAATGATCGATTAGGCGACGGGTGGCATTTGAGTTATGGTTAAGTGATAGTCATATAGGCCCCATCAAGGATTGACCCATAGTCTAAAACATTCACTCAATAAGGTCAAGATATTAGAATGGGCCTAAGAGTATATAACAATAGAAGTAGCCTTAATTTTATAATTTTCTTTTCTTTGATTTTCAAGAACCTTAGGCTTTTTTATTATATTTCTTTTTGGTTCTAATAGATTTCACACCTTTTTTTTGTGATAATTGTATTTAAGAGATTAACTCAAGTCACTCTATTTTATAATTCAAGATATATATTGGTAAAACTAAATTAAGCTCGTTATTTAGGTAAATCAAATAAATATTGCCAAAATAATAAACTGTTACTCACGATTGTTCTATCATCAGCTAGCTAGCATTTTGGATTTAAGAGAATTCTAGAGAATGTTTGTTATCTAGAGATTTTCATGTCCTAGATTCATAAGGGGAAAAAATTGGATCAGAAGAAAAGGCCATCGAACCACGATAAGGATAATTATTACTATGAATAGCATGAACTAGGTCAAATTAATTCGAATATTGTCTAGCCTAATCCATAATTCGGGTTTGTAATTATATACTACTGGCGAGCTTGCATCGTTAGCATAATTCAGGAAACTAGGTTGCAGAAACTTTTATTGATGCACCACTTATTTGACAATATTATAATTCATTTTATGCGATATTACCTAAACTATTATATATTATAATTTCAAATTTTTTTTATATTATACTTTTGATTTAATCTATTTACAAATAGTACCTCTTTAATATAGATATATATATATGTATGTATTTATAATTAAAAACTAGTACATATTATTTATAAATATATATTGTTTGGGAAATTTCATAATCTCATCGTTAATTTTGAATCTCCCATATTGTTAATACTACCTTTTCTTTGAGCTCTTCATTTGAATCAGTTGACAATACTTCAACGCGATTCAAAAGTGAGAACAAGAGACTCCATGGGCTTGATAGTTTGTGGAATTAAATTGATGTGGGCCTAAGGCTTTCATCGTCCGTGAAAATAAATTGGAAAGTAAAAAGAGAGGATTCACGTATTGGGAAGGATGCCTCAAACTTTGGCATCCTACTATGCTAGAACTTTCCTCTCGGTTTGATCAGTTGTCGGATTACTAAGAGGATTATAGGAATTTTTTTTTTTTTTTTTTTGGTCTTCGATTATAGGAACTAATATAATAGGATGCTTAATGGTCTAATCATGGGAACATTTTAATAACTTGCAAAATTGATTTTAAAAGAATATGAATGGAACCATGAAATTTCGGCTAGAAGGAAGCTCTACTGCCTTAATATTCTTGTTTTATGCCAAAAGGGAAAGGAAAAGGAAATCTTAGATTTAATGGCAATTTTATTATAGTTTTGTTTTTTATAAGAGGTTGTTATAACCTTTAATTTATCATAATCATTTTTTACTTAAATCTATAAATTTTAATGCTATAATAGATTTTTTTTTTCCTTGAATATCTGCATTTATATTAAAGATTAGCAAATAAAAACCTTATTATGGTTCAATTTCTTTTTTTTTTTTTTGGTTTTTATAGCTTAATTTCATTCCTTAAGAATAATAATTCTAGTATAGCTTTTTATAATCAACCAAGTAAATGTTTTGGTTCGAAGGAAATGATGGTTCTAGTCGCAATAAACTTCCTGCTGAGTAAAGATCTTTATAAAATTGAAATTTTTTAAATGAAAGATAACTAAACACAAATATTGTACTAGCACTATTATGACCTGAAGGTCGCTTACGTAGCTATAAATTTACAAAATAATTCCTATATGAATTGATAAAGATGTGTTGGCATCTTGTATACGTGTTCTTTATAGATATAGAGAAAAGATAAGTAATCCTAAATGCACTTAATTTTAAAATCACATTCCATTGTTTACAGCATATGAATTTTTTTTTAAATGGCATTTCCTTTTAAAATATTACATTTATGGTAAATTTAAAAATTGGTATAATTTTAAAAAATAAAATATGTTATTAATACAAATCAAGAAAATAATATGAAAGATTTCTATTTTATTTTATATTAGAATAGAGATGATTTAATTATTATATTTTATTTTTAGTTATGGATTTGTTAATTTAGAATTTGATAGGATTGATATTTTATTTAACATATCAAATCTTTTTAGTTTCCTATGACATTAGATTTTATTTTATTATATAATAAGTTATTAATCTATTGAATAAAAAATATTCTTTTCAAAAGTGTAATATTTTTTTTTTTTTTCTTATTGATGGTGTAAGGTCATTATAAAATTGATCATTTCATATAAGGTCATAAAATTCAACATGTAAGGCATCATCAAAATTTCTCCGCACCCCCCCTTTAAAGATGTAAACGGGATGGGTCTGGGATGGGTCATTCAAAATCTAAACTCGACTTGATTTTGTATAAAGGGTGTTCCAGAACCTGACCCGACCCGATTCTAGGAAACCTAATACTAGTAATTGTACATACTGAAAAAAATAATTTTAAAAAAATCAATCAATTATCCTTACTCATAAGAGTAAGTAAACTTATTTATATCCTATCATGTGACTCGATACATGAATAACAAAAAGATTATAAGAAAAACAACATTCAACTAATGAACAAGTAGATTTTTTAAACTAAAGTTTTAATTTTTTTAAAATTGTACCAGGTTGGGTTACCCATCGATTTATGAGTACGACCCAAAACCCAATCCAAATCCTATAAGATTTTTAGCGAAGCGTGTGATCGAGTATCCTATAACGACCCATCCTAATTGCATCCTTATGTTCATTTATAGTACGAGGCCATCAAACTATGTTCTTATTATTTTTAGTGCAATTCCTTTGTCTCTTTATTACCTGTTCCTATTGTCCTATGTCGGTTATCTACTAAATATAAGTTATGTTTCAAAAGTAGGTGCACGCTAAACATGTAACAGTATAATTTTGGTAAAAAAAGATGGGGAAAGAAAATCATTTTCGGGCTATTGAGCTTTAAGTTTGAAACTTCTCCAAGTAAAACAAGTCGCATATCATAATCGTCCATCATAATTTGTGAACCTCAAGCACAACTAACAACCACTTACGAGTTAGGTACATGACCACTTCTCAAACTATAATGACTTCGTGTCATCCTAGGTTAATCAGTCCTGTTCATTGCAAAGATAATCAAAAGCATATATGTAGCGAGGTATCATCACCTATCATCTCTCAACAAATCATTCCCTTCCACAGGCATTCTCTGAGAGGTTTATGAGGTGATCATGCTTCGTAATTAAATCTATGTGGTCAAAATACTGACAATCGATTTAATTGACATGAATAATTATCCATTCTCTCCACGTTCAATATAAAATTATTATTACATTATTCACTTAAATGGAATGATAATTCGCAATGGATTATTATTGCATAAAATGATAAGTAACAATTCATGTCTTCATACTCAAAAATAATTATTCAATAGTATATTTTTAAACTTTGTCATAAATATCTCTATTTTAAAAATATCATCTCTATAATTATTCTCTCTTTCTAATAAATATAATGGATATCATAGATATTTTATTTTTTATTCCAATAATTACTTATTTTACTTTTTATACCAAGTGAATATTATAATAGTCATTACAACCATATTACATTCTCGTTAAATTAAAATTTCATTCTTCCATATGGTGAAGTGAATGAGCGGTGAATACATTTACCAACTGTAAAAAAACTATGATGCTTTAAGTAAAAAGACATTTTCCTTTCACTAGTAAATTAGTATATATACACTCACCATTATTGGTAGGGATGAGTAAAAAAACCAACCGAATCGAACCACTCCGTAATAGAACCAATCCAAACCAAAAAAATTTTTTTTTAATAGTTTGGTTTAAAAAATTTTCAATTTGAACCAATCCTTAAATTTATGGTTTGGTTTGGAAGGTAAACCAAACCAATCCGTAAAGCCGAACCAAACTATTTTAGAAAAATGTAATAATATTTTACTATATGTTCATATAATTTCATTTGATAAATATTATTTGGTAAATATTGATTAAAATCAACTTGTTCATTTTTAAATTTTTTTTAGGCTTATGATATGTATTTTTTTGTTGATGATGAACTATTGTTTTCTTTAATAGTTTTTAACTTTATAAAGTATGAAATTTATTTATTCAGTTATAAACTCTTATTACGTATTAATTGTTTAATATTTTTTGTCAGCGGATCATTTTATTCATTGATGAATTTTGTTGATATATGATTTTTTATTTTAGTTAAATTTATTAGTAGATAATTGACTTCATGATTCTATTAAAAAATTCTAAATTATAACTTATTATGTATTGGTTTTATTGATGAATTATAGTATTGGTGGACAACTGATTTTATAGAGAACTATAGATTAAAAGTATGATAAATTTATAAAGTATTTTATCGTGGTTTATAATATAAACTTTGTAAAATAATGTAAATATTTAAGTATCTACACAAATATAAAAAAAAAAGTAGAACAAAAAAAAAATTTTAGTTAGAATTTTAATTCAAACCATATTACAAACC
Source organism: Combretum micranthum (assembly GCA_024138025.1). Lineage (NCBI taxonomy): Eukaryota > Viridiplantae > Streptophyta > Magnoliopsida > Myrtales > Combretaceae > Combretum > Combretum micranthum. Next base: position 134,845 of record JAMXBD010000468.1, on the reverse strand, counting down.
GAATCAAACTATTATTTAATGGTTTAAAAATTTTCTAATCCAAACCAAACCGTTACTTAAGGTTTGTTTGGAATTGAAAAAAACCAAATCACAAACTGTGATTTGTTTCAATTTTAGAAAAAACTGAACCAAACTGATCCGTGTCCACTCCTAATTATTATTACTCCACTACTCAATCAACTTTCAAATAAATTTACCATGTCGATTCAATTACAATAAGCAGGCAATGGGGAATTACCTAGACCTTGTATTTCAAGCCTTTCGTCTATGCCATCGAGCTTCACGATAAATAAGACATTCTCGTTATTTACTGATTTCAGCAAACTTTTATGCCCAGAAACCATTACTGCGCATATTATCCCAACACGTTATTAATTATTATTTTCAAGGTTCCATCCATAGTTTTCAAAATCTTTACCCATACAAATTTATGCGATTATGAGTTTAGAAAATTATTCCAAGTTGTCTCGTAGGTAAAATTATTTTTTTTATAGAATCCGACGACTTCAATCAAGTCTATATGTAAATTCAGCAGAACTTTACGTTTTTAACCAAGTTTACTGATTTTTCCTATTTGAGTCAAATAGACTAAAATATAAAAAATTCAACTTTATTTCTATAAGTTTGTCATCTATTAGGATGATACATTTTCCTTACCACATTTCAATTTTGTTTTCACTCCCTAAAATCCATTTAAGTCGAGTCATAACTGTAAATTTATTTATTTCATTTATATAATTAAGAATTTAAAATAAATTGAAATGTTCGATTATCCATTAATTCATAACATTTTTTAAATAAAATAATATAAAAAAAAACTTAATTTTGACTCTTCTCGCACTTTTTATATGTATGTTATATTACGAATTAAGAGTTATTATGAAAAAAAAATTGATTTCATCATATTTTTTAAATTAATTATGTATTTCAAGTTTTTTCCTATTTCTGTAAGCATATTTATAACTTTTCAAAGCTATCTTATACGGTTTATAAAAAGTTATACTTTGATGTTTCGATTTTATAGATCTTACAATAATTTTCCATACAATCACGAGTTTAACAACCTTCATTTCTTCATCGTTAAAAATCACTAAATATCCTATGCATGTATTAAGCAACATACTAGACAAGCTTAGGTCGTTCTAATCTGCGTGTTTGTATATTAGCTTGATCACATCAAAAACCCACTGCAAAATATTGGAGAATTACCAGCAGAATAATTCTACTGGACAAAACAATAATTTTGCTGCTCAAGGGATTAACCCTTAAGCTTTGCACTAGAAGAAGCTACATATTAGCATACTTTGAAAAGGTAAGTCAAATTTTGGATAAATTAGAACAACATTTGGTTTTCTTGAAAAAAATATTTTTTTTCATCTTCTAAAAATACTTTTATTTCATAATTCTAAAAAAGTAGTATAAATTTAAATTTTTTTCCATAAATTACATGAAAGTTTTAGTTTTGAGAAAAATATTATTAACTTAGGTTTATATTAATATCGCATATAATAATTTTAGCTTTAAAGGCCCTTGGGGATCCTGGGCTTGTAGGAGTGGGCATTGGGAACTCTACAAGAAAAGTGGTAACTCAGAGCACTTATCACTTCATATTTATGAATGAATATATAACGTTATAGATTGAACTTATTGGATCAGATCAACATTTCAAAATAAACAGGTTGTTGCATGTAACTGTAAATAATTTAAAATAACCTCAATAACTAGGTTTTAAGTCAAATAGAATATTAATTAATTAGTGGTTCAACCTTTAAAATATATATATATATTTTTTTTTTTGTCATTATAAAAGAAAAAAGAAATCCAATCTAATACCTTCTACTTGAAAAACAAAAAGGATATCACAGGACCTTTAAATAATTCAAAAATGGTTGTTACACGTAACTTCAACAAGCTAATGTAAGAAAGGTCATAAAAGGGTGATACAACATACGTAGACCATGACCATGACACATTGACTTCTGTGGCCATTTTCCAAGCTGAGACGTGGAATTTGCTGAAACTTACATTTTTGGTTGGAAAGGGCAGTTATATATATATATATATATATATATATGTATGTATGTATGTTCCAATTATCTAGCCCAATTATTATGAGAGAGAAGGCTCCTTTTACAATTCTAGCATGTGCAAATCATCTCCAGACGACAACACCTTAATTAATTATTAGGATATTGGCCAAAAAAAATTAATTATTAGGATAAATTGCCCAACTGCAATTAGAAATGAACAGAAGACCATCATATCAATAATAGAAAATTAATTAAACTCAACGAGGTTGGAATAGTACTATTCATTTTATTTGTTTTATGAAAATGGAATAAAAAAAGTAATTTATCTGTTAAAAATCTAATCGTATTTTGTTTAACAGAATAACTATTCTATAAAATTACTACTACTGACACTATACTAACACTAGCAAAAAATATGTTCATTTGAGGCAATATAAGCTTAAATTCCCGTCTCAACAGGCTTACTGATATGAAAATTTTACCTCAAAATTTCGCATCATTAGATTGGCTTTGTTAGGCCAAAAAAGGCTAAAATCAACTTAAATATGAAGAGTCTCAATCAAAAAATTGAGACAGTTTCACTTTGTATCCTTATCAAAGGCGAAACTTGCCTCATCGTCAAACGAGGCGAAGGGGTTTGTTGGCTATTTATAAAAAAAAATGTTACCCGCTTTAGTGTCCTAGTCAGAAGCGACATTTACCTTTTTTTTTCATATACTAAGTGCAAAATTTTACCAATGAAATAAGAAATTGTAATTTTTTAAGAGAACTAAAGGAATACTATTCCATAACATTTACTAATATATTTCCATATCTATTCATAAAATTTTAAAAATTATTAGAAAAATTCTTTCTTTATTATATTATTTAAGAATTGCAATTTTAATTCTTACCTTATTTTCATTATATTCCGGATACCGAACATGTAGGAATTCATCGGTTGAGAACATTATGGCTATTCATAATTTTAAAAGGAAAAAAGTGGGCTTACAGGCTATGTAACAAGTCATGATATATAGGTTTATGTGCAGCAAAACAAAAAAGTCCTGCCCCAATATGCATTTAGATGGCAACATCATAAGAACTCACCGACAGATAATCTATATACGACAAAAATGAATATATATATATATATAAAGAGAGAGAAAAAGACTGAAATTCATGTGTAATCTTATTTTTTTTAAATTATCAAAATAGTAATTATATGAAAAATAAATACAAAGTATACAAGCTGTGATACATGGATCCATACTAATATTGCATGCATAAGAAGTGATATAGTAAATAACAATGTATGAAAAAAAGTTATGTCACATTCACTTTATGCGACATCTTTGAAAAATTATTATCGCATCTACATCATTTCATACTATGACACTCTACTTGTACAATACTACTGCAGCTACTTTACACGATATCTTTAGAAAATTTGTATTGTATCTAGGTCATACAATGATATTACATAATATATAATATCTAATAAATATTTGTGTAATTTTTCTTTAAAAAATTGATAAACAGAAAATATCAAACATATGTATATATACAAAATTAATGAGGAAAAGAAAAGAGCTCCTAAATATATTTCTATACACCTTAAATCAATATCAAACTTTTTTATCTTCAATCCCTGTTACACAAATACATTAGTTTAAATTGTTGCAATTATTCCGTGGTAAAAATATTGAAATCACACTTTTACATCAATCTCGAACAATTAAAAATAAACAATATGATTGATATTTATCTACTTTTTAATAAATCTTTTTCATTTCTCAGAAGAACAGAGCACACTCCTAAGTTTCTATGGATGTGCCTGAGCATACAGCAAAAATTTTCTTCCTACACAACATGTATTGTATGAATATGATACAAAAGAGGAAAAGTCTTGATCATGTTTTTCTAGATAAACGGGACAGAAACTCGCCAAACCTTCATGTCATGATTCAAACTGCCACTGTAAACAACAAACGAATCAGCATCACCACCATCACCATCATCATCGTACCCATTATTATTGTTATTATTGCACGAGCTTCGATCAACTGTTGCTGTAAGACACTTAACAGGACCTTGATGTCCTCGAAGCACAGCTAAACAAGCATAACTGATCTCGCATCCATTGTTATTAATATCACCACCAAAAGCCTTCCAAACCCTTATCGTTTTATCTGCAGAACTACTGAACACGACATCCCCACCACCACCAAACACAATATCGACTTCGTATGCCCTCTCAAAGCACCTATCGCCACCATCCTGTTGCTGCTTCTGCTCTCCCTATCGCCGTCCTCGTCCTCGTCCTCGTCCTCTTCTTTCTTCCACACGATTATTGACCTGTCACAAGCACCCGAGTACAGCACCCCACCGCTCGAATTCAACGCTAATGCATTGATCCCAGAATTGTGTTTCTCAAGTGTCGACAAACATGAAAGAAGATCTTTCTCGTTGTTCTTTTTCCTTTTGTTCTCCCACTTCCATATCCTTATCTTTTTGTCAGCTGAACCTGTGTAAACCCTTCCATCAGAAGACGATGCGATCGCGTTGATCGCATCGTCGTGCGCGTCCTGAATGGATTGGATACACCGAAAGTCCTCCATGCGCCACACCTTCAACGTCCGGTCCCATGAGACGGAATAGAGAAGAGATTTATCAGCCGATAACGCGAGGGCAGAAACGGTGTCTGCATGGTGGACGTAGGAGCAGCTCTTATGGCGGTGGATTCGGACACGGGGTTTCGGGTTTATGATACTAACCGCACGATCCGTTAGGGTTGGTAAAGTAGCAAGTTTGGTATAGGTTACTTGGGTTCAGTGGAATGATTATCGTCACTATTGGAGATTTTCCAAACTCGGATTTTATGGTCCTGGTGCGCGCTAAATAGCTTGTCGGACAAGAGCACAAGGGACTTGATCGAACCATTACATGCGGAAACGATATTATTACTGTTGCTGTTGTTTGATGATATTAAGGATGCGCGTTTCCATGAGTGGATGTCACCGTTGGAGAAACCGGCGTAGAGGTACTTCCCGGCGACGGCAAGGGAGGAGATATAGGCGGGGGCACCGCAACTAATGGTGGCTAGGGAGGAGTATTCTTGGGGGATGGTGGCAGTGGGACATGGAATAAGGTGTGAAGTGAGAGAAGGGATTGATGGGAGGCTTGGTTGGGAGAGGAGAGAGAGGGAGCTGGTTGACTGATCATGGGGTTGTGGTGGTGATGGTGACGAATTGTTGTTTTGTGTTTGGAGATCATTTTCTTGGAATGGAGGCATAGTTTCAGAGCAAGAAAGAAAATTTGGGTGGGAAAGGAAGAAGAAAGTGATGTGTGGGGAGGATATTTTGGGAGAAAAGATAATTTTTTCCTAAAGAGAAATGTCAAATATGTCATGCATTTATACAGACTTCCTTCCTGGCGCCTACTTTTGTACATTTAAGATATTTTTATTCCCATTGCATGCCAACTTGATGATATTAATATTACTTTTTTAAGTTTTGGCCTTCTTTTGTTTTTTTTTTTTTTTTATGGTTATCTTTTATTTTAGTATTATATTTGAAATTGTTAAATTTTGAATATTGGATTAAACTTTTTTACTTGTCAAATTTTATATCTAAATTTCAATCAATTTTTACGTGGCAAATTTACCATTTTTTTTTAAATTAGAAGACTATTTTGATAATTGGGCTTGAGGCCCAATTGAATACCTTCAATCGCCTTTTTTAAGCTAGTGGCAAGATTTTGAGAGCCAAGTTTAATTCTAGGAGCATATTAACAAGATATGGCCTAATAGGGATAAAACAAATATCGGCATACCAATTCATCTATTCTCGACATTTACTTAGTTATTTCACAAGCAAGGTAGGCTTATTAAAAAAAAAAAAACCTTTTATTTTGTAAAACCCTTAAGAGACTTAGCTTATGAGCCTTAGGCTTCTTATGTAAAGCTTAACTCAATTGATAAAGCTTAACTCAATTGATAAAGCTTATGAAGAGTTGGGTAAATCCTTACTATATGTTTTATTGTGGATGAATTTTTATTCTATTTCCTTCTCCTTCCATGTGAAACTAGTATTGAGGTATTCGGTTGCATTTCAAACATTTAATAGCAATCACACGTCTATTACACAAAATAATTATTATCAATTTATATCTCCAACTCATAAATTGCTATTCTTATTCAATGGTTTATTTTATCAACCTTTCATAAATATCGTTACTTTGGAAACTCTACTACACTAAACTCATATTTATTAATTATAAATATATTAAATATTTTGCTTTTATAGTAAGGAAATAATAAATATTTTACTATTATTACAACCCAGTTCCTTAATCTCATTCATTGACATAAAAACTAATCAAATGGCCACTACCAATAGCCCATTTCATTAGCCCATTTTTAGAATCATTAGACAATCAAGTTCAACCACTAAAACCTATAATTTGAGAGGTCCTCCTCATTTAGGAGGATTCAAAGCATTGGTAAAATTTTGACAAATTTACTAGAATTACTCTACAAAAGACTAAAGCAGCTAGGCAAGTAAGAATCAAAGAAGAACAACTAAGAAAGCTCAAATGAATCTGCTGTTGCACTGTACCCTTAGAAATTGAGTTTTCCTGTTTATCTACTCATGCCTCTAATTGACAATCTCTCTCATGTGTCATTAATTTAATATTTCTTCAAACATATATGATCAAACTTTTATAGCAACTCCTCCTACAAATATTTTATTAAGTGCTTAGATATCACGATAAAGTACTTATTAAGCAAAGATGGAAAAAAATATTCAATGGTTAGTACACATTACGTATATATATATGGTGTGTAACTATCAATTATATTTTAACACACGTATGAGTCGGTGGATAGTTTTTAAAGCAATTTGCACTTATACGGTGACCTGTTAAAATATCATTGGTAGTTATTAATAATAAGAAATTCTAGGAGCGGGTTTGGCATGTGCTTATATTGTTCAATTAGAAATGAAAATGAATAATTCTTTTTTTTTTTTTTTTAGTATTAGTGAAAACTTGATATTAGGAGATGCATTGGTCATCAAGCGTGTAATATAATTCTTTTAGCTAGTTGTGATTTATGACCTTTTCGAATAGGAATTATTGTATCATTGATAAGAGGTCATCATCTTTAATTATACAGGATCGACTAAACTCTCAACTTGTCTGCTTACATCAGTCTACGTCACGCGAGTAAAACTAGCTCTTTTGAGTTTTATTACAGACACAGGGTATAAGGAAGCTGGATATAACGATCACACTTTCCATTATTTTTAAAACTACACTATAAAATTGTAGCCGTTAAATACTATATTTAATCAATTTATTCAGCAACATTATTTTAAGATCTAAATATGCTAAACAGCATTCTTCGTTGAATGTTTACTTATTAATTTTGCTATCTGTCTATAATAATAATGAAAAAAAAAAAGTGTCCCCATCCTCGGCCTGCGTTTTTACCCTTACCCAATCTAGGGGAAGGGCCCAATATATTTTACTTTTTTTTTTTCATTCTATCTCAACCAATATATAGCTGGTATTTTTGTTACATGGTTACTTTAATAAGAGAAATTCTAGATTTAGATTTGAAGATTTATAGCTATTTCTCCATCAACAAATAATAGTTGCATGGTGTTTTGATGAGATATTTTCTAGCTAAGCTTTTGATTCCATTTTACAAATAATGTACATAACTCTTTTAAAGTTGTTGTGACCACTCACCATCTTTCTCTAAGAAATATATCTATTTTCCAAAATCCCCAATTTCTTTCTATTATTTATCACTTCGGTATTTATTTGAATTTTATTAAATTAATTATTATGTTCTTCTTGGGAGGAAGAAAAAACGGAGAATGAACTATTGCTTATCTTATTTTTAAAAGGATGATGCGATTAACATTAATTGGTCAGAGTAGAGATACAAAAGATTCACAATAAGATTGTAAATTTATTATTATTATTATTATTATTATTGTTATTATTATGCACATATCTTATGTCACAATTAGAAAAATATATTTTTCATTGTTTCTGCATGTGCTTCTATTCTATATATATGTATATGTATTATATAAATAGGTACAAAGGACATTAACTTTGATAAATTAGAGAGAAACCAATGTATACAACACAATCTTGAGTTTGTCGATCTCATGTCTAGCTAAATCCAACGTTTTTCACGTGTGTGATTATGAAACCCTTTATTTTATTCAATTTAGTGGATGTGGGTGCATTAGTAGCTCATCAGTCTGTTGGTTTCATCTCATTTTCATTGTTTTAGAATTTTAATTATATTGTTTTCTTTTTTGATGCTCATCCAAAAATAAATATAAAAAAAATAGATATTTTTGCTCATAAACAAATCAAATGGATTCAATACAAATAAGATATTAATACAAATAAAATATAAATAAGATACAAATAAAAATAAAACAATTGAAATAGATCGCAATTATATGCTCTCCACGTGTCGGGATACTGCCAATAAGGGAAAAAAAAGGGTTTGATTATATACATGAGTGACATTCATTAAATGGAATAGCTCCCTTACTGTTGAACAAGTAGCATGCAGATAATTAATTTTGTGGGCAGACGGCATGGCTATACTGAAAACACCACGGATGTAACATACCACCCAATTTCGCACTCATTGAGTTGTGCTAGTCTCCCGTATGACTAGCTAGGGTAAAACCTTTTTGGAGTTATATGAAAGATATTGTTCTATCTTTGTGTGGTTTTTTAATTTTAGATCTAATATTTAAAATTATCAAATTTTTATGTCTTATTAATTTTCACCCCATTAAAATTTACATTCAAAATTTAAAGTTCTTAAATTAAATTTTCACTTACCAAATTTATTATGCATCCATTATCTTACAAAGAAAACGTGATAGCTGCTCTCATTCATTATGAAGTATAAATATCAAGATATTAGGAATATGGCAGAAAATTTTATAAGTAAGAGGCATAAAATTTAGTAAGTTCAGATTTTTAAATAGAATATTGAAAAACAATTAAAGTTCAAGAAGTAATTTTGACACTGTCCCTTCTCTTTTTGATATCTTCTTCATAATGTTTTCCTTATAATAAGATGTAGAAAAGCTAAAAGTATAATTATATATACTCCTCTTATAAAATTAGACTTATAAAGTTAGATTTATCCATCGTAAACTTTATTTTGTTTACCAAAAAAAAATAAAGTAATATTCATTTGCCAATAAATAAAACATATATTTTTTAAATCATTTCCTTATTATCAAATGAATTTTCATTTTCCAACTAAATTTTTCCAATTGTCTTCACAATAATTATTTTCCAATTATCAGATATCAGGTTTGAGAGAAAATAAAACAAAGGAAGATCCCGATTAACTAGTTTTCTAAACGTCTGATTTCAAACAGACAAAATTTAAAGATAAAATAAGATACAAATAGAAAACGACTATTCAAAAATGCTGCCTTTTGGAGTATTGGCGTAATCATTAAAAAAATCAAGTTGTATTAACTATTTTTATTAAAAGTGATGCATGCAATAATTTATAAACAATCAAATTGTCTCGGCTATTTTTATAAAAATAAAATAAAATCAATTATATTCACTTTATATGAATAGTTATTCATTCCCATTAATTGATATTAGGATGTTCATTTAAGAAGAATAACTATTGATAATAAATTATTATTACTTAAAATAATGAATACATAAATATTCATATTTTAAAAATATCACCTATATAATTATCATCACTCTCTAATTATAGATATTTAATATTTTACTTCAATAATTACTTATTTTATTTTTCACACAAAGTTAACATTATACTAGTTATTGCATTCTTATTACATTTCTATTGAGTTAGAATTCAATTTCCAGTTGTTTTATTTTCAAACATTACAATAGTCATGACATCCTTATTAAATTTCTATTGAATTAGAATCTAATTTCTTACTTATTCCGTATAGCAAATTGAACAAGCCATAAATTGTGGAAATGTTAAAATAAAAAAAAATAAAAACCCATTAACTGTTTCATCAAAAGGGCAATAATTTGAATCCCTCTGAACCGTAATACAACCTTAACTAGTGCTAGTGCTCTGACAATCACTATTTTCACATTAGGCATTTTATTTCGTGGAAATTTATGATATAAATTATGCAAAACGATGGAATGTCTCCTTAGAGGTAAAAAGTAATGACTGGATGCCACATAAATGTACTAAAAAAAATTTTAAAAAATTTAAAAAAAAAAAAAGGTATTGGTTAACGAGCGTTATAAGGATTCCGTTGACATGACTCTTTGGGGGCACTTGTTGAACTTGTAAGTCTATGATATTTACTATTACGAACATATATATAATATTTTCTGAAATACTATTTAATATATTTCCTAGGATAATGATTAAAATATCCTTTGTGGGGTTTGGTGAGACCCTTTTTGATCCCTCCAGACTTATCTTTGAGGCTATACATGGAATCAAGTCAACATCAAGAGATCCTTTTTTTTTTTTTTTTTGGCCGGTAATATCGAGAGATCCTTTTAACCGGAGAGAGTTTTAAATTAGGTACCTCTGAACTTTACTGTGTTCGGTGAAATCACAAGATGTTTTACATTTTTGAACTCTGTCTGTAAGTTAATAAAGGATCAAAAAAACCAAAAAAAAAAAATCTATTCGCAGATTTTTCATTATAATGTACATAAATCTGAATTTAATTTGTGGAGATTCACTTTGTAATATTTTGGTACTTAGTCTATTAGAACGATCTACTTCAATTACTGAATTTGGTAGTGTGCATGTAACTAATCAAATGTGAGTAAAATATCACAGAACGGGAGATTTTCTTTTCTTAGAGTGCCCATACAGTATTCAATCATGTCTCAAATTGACATTGCTCGTATTGAAACTAGCAAGCCAGCCTTCTCTCTTTCTATTTTTTCATGTTTGTCATAAGTTCATCCTTCTCACAAGTATCATTTTGGCATTCTTTACATTCCTTCTTACGTTTATAAAGCTCAATTGTTCTCATTGGTTTCAACCTACTATAGCCTCATCAAGAGAGTAGCATTATATTAGCTTCCAACCTATTTGTTCATGGGATACCAAACCCTCCTTCAGAATAAATTCATTCCCTAAGTAATCTTTCCTACCGATGCCACCAGTAACAATACATGTTCGAGTTGAACACTTCCACTTGGACGGTGACATTCTCTCCTACCTAAACTTATAATGCCCTAATCATGAGGCAAATCTGCTACCACACTACCTATGTAAAGACCCGACCCACTAAATCCCGCGATTTAGCATACCAAGTCCTCAACCACATATAACATTTTCACATTATATGTAAGGTTGTTCTAAAACTAATAGTTTATGAGAATTGTTTGATCAAATCTACTAACACTTTATAACAATTTTTAAATAAAAGAAGATTGCTAGTAAAAGCAATCCATACATATATACATATTATATATACAAAGATTAGTGTCAATGTAAAACACTACAAAATTACAAGTTGTTCTTAGTACAAAGATAACCTAAAGAGATCTTAAGATCTTTTACAACTTAGGCTTATTTTACAAGCCTCATATACAGAGGATTATGCTTTAAACAAAAGCTTCTCCTAAAAACCAAGGGCATTTGAGTCATACTCGTTTCACTCGTCCATGACCTTCTCAAAATCTGACGCGTATCTCAGATCATTATATAACTCATCTTCACTACCTGCTAAGCAGCAAAAGTGAGCCAAAGGTCCAATACCCAATAACAAATACAAAAACGAATTGTCAAGCAAACTTAATTCGAATGAAATGTATCAACGATCAAATCATTATCTTGTTAAGTTTTCTTTTAACAAAGCAACAGTAGGGTATTCAAACCCCGAAATCATGCTCTGGGAATATAGGGGTCCTGAGTAACAGCAGCTGCTCAGGGGGTTGATATAAGCAGTCCGAATACCTATATCTTTTATATCTATTCCATTAAGAAAATAGCTTCATTTAGGGCTCAAAATTCGTTGCCCAACTCTACTTAAACTCAGTCCACAACATGAGTCTAGTTCACAAGTTCCCCTAAACTTTGAAATAAACCATGGCATTTCCTCCTAAGTTTAAGCAAACGTTACTCGGATATTATTCTCCCCATCAGCTATCCCCTTAAGCATAAACTAATCGTTATTGCATCATAGCACACCATTGCATCATGGTAAAGTCATTGCATCATGACTTAGGTTAGGCGCCTAACTAACATGTCATTGCATCATGACAGGTTTGCTGCTTCTCGGACCAGATTAAACGGCGTAATAGACATCCAGTTCATCAAAGTATTAAATCGAATTGAATTAAGTCAAATTTAATAGTGCCTATTCCTAGCATACAACAAGCAAGCTATTGCAAACCTGTACCTAATGGTGTATTACTATATTCACTAGAAGGGGAATTAACTAAAGAACTTTTACCTGAAATAAGGAATATCAAAACAAATCAAAAATCGAACGTAGAACATATATACAACACACAATTATAAGTTAACTATATAGGGAGATTCAATGAATTTAACATATAGCTTTAACACCTAATTCATACCTAAAACATGTTTATATAGCTTATAGATTTATTAGAAGACCATATATGAAGCAAAGGAGGACAATTGAAGAATATTGAAATTGTAAAAACTCAAGGGATACGCGGCCAATTTACACAAGCAAATTTGATCTGAACGCCGGCAGCGTTCGAAATATACGCCGGCGGTGTTAAGCCCGGCGTTAAGAAAATTGGCTCTATTCGCATTCAACATCAATTGAAGGCCAGAGGTGTTGAAGCCCTAGTAGCCGGCATACGATTTGAAAAATAAACGCTGGCTAATTTCTTTACAAAAGCCGACGGTGTTTTAAGCAGAATTAGAAAAATCGGTTCTGATCACATTCAACACCGCCTATACGCCGGAGGCGTTGAAGTACCAGATGCCGGCGTACACTTAAAAATAGACATGTTCGAAAAGTGTTTGTTTCCCGTGTTTTGCACTTTGAAATTTTATAACATAGAACACTTTTAATCCTTTTTCAAACACATATCTAGCTTCATATACTATCTCCTATCTATATTAACTACTCTTAGTAACATTGAACATCATTTCAACACATCAAACTACTTCATTTACATCAAACTACTTCATTTACATCAAACCCTCTCCTACTCTTCACCTTAACTTAACTACTCAAAATCAACTTCAATCCTCACTAACACTTCTCACTACTTCCATAACACATATAACAAGTTCATATAATGAAGAAAACACAACCTAACATTTATCAATACATAAAACCATTCAAAGTCATATGATAATAAACTCCTCATAACATGGATTCTATATCTATATTACAAGAAAGAATAAACAAGAGTTTACATTTTGTATTAACTTACATGAAGAAGCTTTGGCTTTGAGAAATTTGTTGAATCCAAGAGCTTATTTTTTGCTAAGGTATAGGGCTTATGCTTTAAAGAAAGAAGAAACAAAAAAAGAAAGGAAAGGTGAAAATTCATATGAATTTTGTGAGCTGCCAAAAGAGGCTCTATTTGATTAAATTATGAGCCCATATTTATCTTAACTTTGACTTTTGGGATATATATAAGTTAGGCTTAATTTGGTGCTAATTTGAATTTAATTTGAGCTTGAAAATAGGTTTAACTTTTTGTAAAATTCTGCTAATCATTGTTTAGACATTTCAAAAGTTGTTTTGATAAAATTAAGCATAACACATATATATTAATTCATAAGAGACACAAATAGTAATTATACTAAACACATCAATATACATAAAATATTAGCATTAATCTCATCATACCTATACACATACATCAATAATTTACATTAATAAACATAATATATCAAACCTATCTCTACACAATTATTTTCATACATCAAAATTACTTCAAATTTAATATTTAAAACTAATATTATATTTACATGAAATTTAAATTATTAAATAAATTAGGTTATTTCAACCTACCTCACAAGATCACCAAACCTTTTTCCCACTCATTAACTGCACCTAAGATCTTTCAATTAAGACTTCAAACTTCTATAGGCTTCCTCTTACCCCCATCCATTCTCCGACCATTCAAGACTGCCACTTGTTGACTTACCGAATTGAAAAGTTTGCCTATTAAAGTGCAATTACACATGCAGTTACACATGTTCTAAGCCAAGGAACCATTTGAATTAAAATACAAATCATCCACTGAAAAGTAATGATGGGAATCAAGACCCTAGGAGCCAATTCAGGTATCCTAGAGGGAATAAAGCTCAATTCAAAACAACTTATGAGGTAAAATAAGGGGAGTTCCTACTAAAACTTGCAGGAAGCGTTATCTTAAAACAAGGGTTCCGAATGGCTTCAAAAGTCGTTCAAATGTTTTGCTACAAGCGACTCCAAGTTGCTTCAGGAAGAACAAATCTCGATACCCTTAACAAGCAAACATGGACGAGTTGACTGCAACTTGACCAAAGTTACAAAATTCATTTGTTTACGTTTTTATTTATTTTTCTTTATTACAAGTTTACCCTTAATCACTTGTTTACCCTAATAAAAGTTTATTATGTAATTAGCAAATAATTAGACTCTTTTTTGTATTGACAACTTGTCTTTGCCTGAGAAATCTTCTCATTCATAATTTTAATTCTTACCAATTAAATCCATTTGATTGTGGCGATTATTATTGAAAACGGTGAGTAATATCAAATTCTTTTAATCCCGTTTTTATTTGGCACCCTTGATTTTGAATCCCATCAATTAGACGTCATCATAAGTCAGTTTTTCAAACCGAAAACCGATTCGACCTATCACCGGCGATTCCTAAACAAGGAACCAACACGTCTAAATCAGCTAAAGACCTACAAGTTCTACTAGGTCTAGCCGATTGCACCCTCCAAAACTGCCTGACGTGGTAGTTCATGCGATTCTACGCCACAAAATTAAAAAAAAAATAAAGAAAAAGAAGAAGAAAATAAAATTATTTCCACTTGAATTCGTAAAAATATATATATATCTTATTCACGATATTTAATGTTTTTTTATTAACAACACAAGCAATAGATATATTTAAAATCATGCATTATTGAGTTTAGACTTCTAATTAAATTGGACTTTTCTTTCTTATCAATGTAGGACTTGTTTTTATGTTTGTGAGACTTATTTATATCTTGAATATTTTATACTATCACATTCTAATATGACAACTAAAAAGTGCAAGTAATTGTATATAAATAAATGCATAATTAAAATTTTATTTTAACTAATAGGTTATAAACAATTATTATTATGTCCAATATCATTCCAAGTTAAAAGTTTATTTTTTATTTTTTTCTTAGTTAAATTAATTAAAGTCATTTACTTGAATTTTTTTTAATTTCACGGTTCCCGTTTCCAAAAGAACTAGAACCGAGCCGTGAGAACCAGCAGTTCCCAAGTACCGAGAATCATACCAACTCCCACGGGTCCAGTTCTAATGCTAGTAATTTTGGAGCTTGAAATCGGTGGTTCGGGTTCGATTCTAAACTTAAACCAACCTGTGACAACATCTAATATCAACTTTAGGATTCAAATTTCCTAGTTTTTTATTAAGTGTGTCCTCCAATTGATCATCCATATCATTTATTTTACAATATATAAAGCTAAAAATATATAAAACGGAAAATATCAAATTTGTTACATGAACTTTACACGAAAATTTAATTTAGCATCTTAATTTTAAGATGGTCGATTTAATATCCAATCAAACCTTTCATAGCTACTTTTATTACCTTGCCTAACATTGTTTGGTTTGTTTGCTAACATGAAAGAGATGTTATAGCAATGCTTGATGGCCCTAAGAAAGGTAGTAAAAATCCAATAATAAGATACCACTTCCACATCACCAAATAGAGTAAACAGTGTTAGGGAGGTAGAAAAAATAGCTATAAAAGTTTAAATGAATATTAAATTAACTACTTTAAAATTCAATAGTAAATGTAAAAATGCCAAATTTAACCTTTTACCTTACATAAAAATACGGATTTCTGATGATAAACAACTGAAATCCTATATTAATTCATGGAGATTATTTTGGTTGTTCACTAAACCTACTCGAGGTATATGAGGCTTGTCAAATAAGAAGATGTATTTATTCAATATTTGAATAGAAACAATACTAAGAAAAATAAAATGAGAGATTAAGCATATGGGATTCATAATAGAATGAGACTCTCTATGATGGAGTATTGTGAATTAGTCTAGAGTTTTATCTCAAATATGTTAACATGTTCAATAATAAGAAAACTTTGTATCTAAATTCTAACTACTGTGTTATCATATTCTAGTCTTATTTTTTCTCAAATTTTATACTTTGCTTTAATTTTCTATAAATATTATTGCTTTTGTGTACATTATTTATCAATTAGTGAGGTGTGTTAGGCTTTATTATTGATTATTAAAACTTTAGACTTTTTGCCTAATAAAAAATCGAAGTATTATCCTTTACATACACAATTAAATGAAGAAAAAACGAGAAGTAGGAGTTTGCTAGCATCAAGTGTCATCAAATTTAGACAAATAAACAAATACAATTAAATGCATAAATTAATGTATTAAACATTTATAACTATATAATAATAATAAAACAACAATCGTATTAAATAGTGAAAATAAATAATATAAATAATATCTTAATAATCTTGTATACGAGAATGCACAAATGGACAGCTTCAATAACAGTCTTCACACAAAATTGTCTAAAAAAATACTAAAATAAAATAATATTCAAAAATAAAAAAAGAATTATTATTTATGACTGGTACCAAGGAGAAAAGGAGCTCAAAGGAGAGGATGGGCTAGTGGGGAATTCATAGGAAATTATATGAGGAGAAACTGACCTCACTAATTTGAATTTGTCAGGCAAGTCTCGTCTCTGATGCAATACATGAGGCGAGATTCACCTCATTTTTTCACTGCATCAGATCAAATTTTTACTAGTACAAAGAGAAAAAAAATTAAAGATAAAATAAGTAAAAATAAGATACAAATGAAAAATGACTATCCAAAAATGCTACTTATTGGGTATATTGGAGTTATCCCTAAAAAATCAAATTGTATTAATTATTTTTATAAAAAGTTTATATCAAGAGCTAATCATTGCCTTAAGTTATTATTACAGTATTCACTCGAGAGGAATGACCATTCATTTTTATAAAGTAATAAATAATAATTCATTTCCCCGTACATATGAATTGTTATTGGTTTATTTTCTAACAAGTCACAAATATTTTTTTTCTTAAAAATACCACATATACAATTATCCTCTCTCATTACTTGCTTTATTTTTCATCAAGTGAGTATTGTAATGGCAATTATATTCCTATTACATTCCTATTGAATTCAAATTTAATTTCACTATTGTTCCATACAGCAAATTCAACTGGCTATAAAAAGTTTAAATGTTAAAATAAAAAAATAAACCATTTACTGCTTCATCAAAAGGACAATAATTTGAATGCCTCTGAACCGTAATACAACCTTAACTAGTGCTAGTTCCCTGAAAATCACTTTTTTCACCTTAGGCATTTTATTTCGTGGAAATTTAAAATATAAAGTATGCAATACGATGGACTGTCTCCCAGATGTAATCTAGAATGACTGGATGTCTCATAAATGTATTTAAAAAACAAAAACATTGGTTAACGAGCGTTATAAAGATTTCGTTGAAATGACACTTTGAAGGCACTTGTTGAACTTGTAAGTATGTTATATTTACTATTACGAACATATAAATAATATTTCTTACATACTATTTAATATATTTCCTAGGATAATGGT
Source organism: Combretum micranthum (assembly GCA_024138025.1). NCBI lineage: Eukaryota > Viridiplantae > Streptophyta > Magnoliopsida > Myrtales > Combretaceae > Combretum > Combretum micranthum. The sequence goes on along the minus strand of JAMXBD010000468.1, from coordinate 116,958 downwards.
TAAAATATCCTTTGTGGGGTTTGGTGAGACCCTTTTTGATCCCTCTAGACTTATCTTTGAGGCTATGCATGGAATAAAGTCAACATCAAGAGATCCTTTTAACTGGAAAGAGCTACAGTTTAGGATTAGGCAACGATGAACTTCATTGCCCTTGGTGAAACCACAAGATGCTTTACATTTTTTGAACTCTACCTGTCTCTAAGTAAATTAAGGTTCAAAAAAACAAAAGAAAAATGTATTCGTGGATTTTTCATTATAAATTAATATACATAAATCTGAATTTAATTTGTGGAGATTAATTTTATGTTTATTTGGTATTAAAACCGTTGGAACAACTACTTTAATTGCCGAGAATGATAGTATGCATATAACTTATTGAAGGTGTGTAAATATCATGGGACGGAGGTTCTCTTCTCCTCGAGTGTCCATCCAACACTCGATTGTTCCTCATATTAATATTGCTCGTATGTAAAATGGTAAGACAACCTTCTCTCTTCTTATTTTTTATTTTTTAAGTTTATTATAAGCTCATCCTTCTCACAAGCACCATTTTAGTATTTTTCACAATCCCCCTTATGTTTATATGGGTCAACCGTTCTAGTGGTTTCGATTTGCCATCACCTCATTAAGAAAATCGTATATAGATCCCAACCACTTTGCCAATAGAAAACCAAATCCACCTTCAAGATAAATCCATTTCCCAAACAAACTATCCTACCGATGTCACCCATAAAATTATATGTTCGAGTTGAACACTCTCACTTGGATGGTGATATTTTTCCCACCTAAACTCATGACGCCCTTGTAATGAGGCAAATCTATTGTATACTATCCTTACCCAAGATCATCCAGCTAAGACTTCAAGCTTTTTCATCCTCAGCTATTCTTGCATCATCCAATATCACCCTTATTGAATTATCCAATAGAAAAGTTTGCCCACTAAAAATGCAATTACACATATGCATTGCACTAAAGGACAAATCATCCACTGAAAAGTAATGATGGGAAACATGGAGCCAATTCAGGTATCCAAGAGGCAAGAGGGAATAAAGCTCAATTCAAAGGTGAAACAAGTGGAGTTCCTATACTAGAAGATGCAGGAAGCGTTATCTTAAAACAAGAGCTCCGAATGACTTCAAAAGTCGTTCAAATGTTTTGCTACAGACGACTCGAAGGTGCTTCGGAAGAACAAATCGCGATGCCTTAACAAGCAAATATGGACGGTTGACTGCAACACAATCAAAGTTAACAATTCATTTATTTACGTTTTTATTTATTTTTCTTTATTACAAGTTTACCCTTAATCACTTGTTATTCTAATAAAAGTTTTTATGTAATCAGCAAATAATTAAACTCTTTTTTGTATCGACAACTTGTCTTTGCCTGAGAAATCTTCTCATTCATAATTTTAATTCTTACCAATTAAATTTATTTGATCGTGGCAGAAATTATTGAAAACCGTGAGTAATATCAAATTCTTTTAGTCCCCTCTATTTGACACCCTTGGTTTTTGAGTCACATCAATTTTAGGATTCAAATTTCCTAGTTTTATTAAGCATTTCTTCCAATTGATTTTCCATAATCTTTTATTTTGTCGCATGCAAAGCTAAAAATAATGAATAGAAAAAAATGTTAATTTGGTTATCTAAATTTGCACAAAAATTCAATTAATATCATTTATTTTGTTACTGATATGAAAAAGATGGTATACCAATGCTAAATGACATTAAGAAGGTGATAAAAATCCAATGATTAGATATCCTCTTCCACATCAATTAATAGAGCAAATAGTATTTGAGAGGTAAAAAAACGGTTAAAAAAATTTGATGGCTATTAAATTAACCACTTTAAAATTCAATATCAAATCGATTTTTTATAAAGTTGAAATGCCAAATTTAGTATTTACCTTACATAAAAATATGGACTTTTCATGATAAACGACCGAAGTCCTAAATTAATTCATGGAGATTTGTTTCTTGATAGTATGTTAAACCTAGTTGGAGTATATGAGGCTTGTCAACTAAGAAGGTATATTTATTCAATATTTGAATAAAAACGATACTAAGAAAACTAAAACGAGAGATTAAGCATATGGGATTCACAATAGAATGAGATTCTCCAAAATGAAGTATTGTGATTCGGTCTGGAGTTTTATCTCAAACATGTTAACATGTTCAATAATAAGAAGTTTTAAATCTATATTCTAACTAGTATATGATCATATTCTAGTCTTATTTTTTCACAAATTTTATACTTTACTTAATTTTCTATAAATATTATTGCTTTTTGGCAATTAATGTGTGCACTATTTATTAATTAGTGAGTTGTATAAGGCTTTGTTATTGATTATGAAACTTTAGAATTATTGCCTAATGAAAAATCGAAGTATTATCCTTTACATATACAATTAAATGAAGAAACAAGGAGAAGTTGGAGTTTGCCATCATCAAGTATCATCAAATTTAGAGAAAGCAAAGTAATTAAGTTACTATTAGATGATCCAATGTTTTATTATCACGTAGCATTGGAATCTTCATATTCCTTGACGTCCATGAGGACAAAGGCACTAGACAAAGCACAATCACAAGTTGTGCTCCACCAATTGGACCCATTTTTCTCACCAAATCAACTTCATCCACTTGATATCTTTAGATATCCCATCTTCCCTTTTTTTTTTTTTTTTTTGAGATAATTAAGGTTACACTTTACAAAGGGCCAATCGATCCTCTTCAACTTGTCTGGAACGATTCGTGAGCTGCTCGCCGTCCAAAGTTCCTTAGCTGTGTCCCTTGAAAAAGAAAGACGATTATGGCCAAAACAAAAAGGAGAAAGATAACAAAGAAAAAGGCAACAGTACTTAGGTGTATCCGAACTAAAAAAATTAAAAGAATAAAAAAAAGGTACTTCAAGTATATGTTTCTAATCAAGCTGATCATGCCATCACTTGGGTCCAATTCATTGAAAATACTTTTATTTTAATTAAAATAATATCAACATTAAAGCTCAACTGGTCGGTTATTATTGTGAATTGTGAAATATGATATCTTAATTTTGCACAAAAGTTTAATTTAGTACTTAAACTGTAAAGTGATCAAAATATATATTAATCAAACTTTTTTATAATTATTTTGACTACATCTTTAACAAATCTTATTCTATTTGCATACATGAATTAAACAATATATTATTGAATTTCTACTAATTCTCCTAATACCGTCTAGCACTAATAAGCTGCTTCTTCCACTCAGAAAAATAGAGCACATGGTGTTAGTAAGTAAAAAAATCTCGAAAACTTTTTTTTTTTTTTTTTTTGCCTATTACAATAGTGGGGAATGGGGAATTCAAACCTAGGTCTTCTTAAATGAGAGATAAGGGAGATGTCATTAGTTACAAGGCCATTGGCTACCAAATTTAACATTTCTCGCTAATATTTCAAGTCACAAAACTACTAATCAAAATCCCATCAAAAAAATACGAAACTTTAATAAAGGAATAATATTACAAACTAAAAGTACAATTAGTTGCGCCGCGGAGTGGTTTGGGATTCAAACCTAGATCTTCTCAAGTGAGAGATTAAGGAGATGCTACTAGGTTACAAAACCGTTGGCTATCAAATTTAACATTTCTCGCTAATATTTCAAGTTACAAATCTACTAATTGAAATCCCTTTAAAATCAAATATCATGAAACTTTAATAAAGCAGTATTATTGCAAACTCAAGCTAGACTTGATTTTATCGAATCAAACTTTGATAAATATTAAGAGACATTTCAATAGTTTGCAACTAAATCCGACTCATTTATACCCTAACCTATACTATACAACTCATCACGAGTTCATAAGATCCATTTGTTGCATGCAAATTAATCAAACAGCATCTAATTGCATGCCCATCTATGCGTAAGAAACGTTGATGGACCACGTACAAGTGGAAAGAGGCAATATGGGTATACTTTCAATGAAAGTGCTTTTAAGCTGGAGTGATATCTTTTAAGTAACTGATAGCCGCTCTAGCTTCATAACATTTATGTCCATCTCTTCTGTGGTGTGACAGATCAAATTGCCTTCTGCTACTGCGGAAGCACTATATGCTTTGGGTCAATTTTTCCTTTTCATGATGGATCGTCTTTATGCTGGCTTAACTTTTTCCTTTTCCTGCGTAGTACAATGACTTCTCGAATGACAATTACACGACCATGTAATAGTAATCCAACTCTTGTTCTATCATGTAGATATTATTTCGATATTAAAATATCTAGGTGAAATTACACAATATGTACTATTGCATTTATTTTATTCTATGTGTTTAAACCTTTTTTTTTTAAATTGAGTATATAGACTCTAAAATATTTGAAAAAAACTTGCTTTATATTTTATTTTATTATTTGATTCTTCAATAAAATAATAAAAATGCTTTAAATTAATAAAAAAAAGAATTAAACCAAAGGTAAAATTAATTATTTATTGAGTTCACATGCACTTTTTCAAAAATTTGGATTATAAACATTTAATGTTAAAAATAAGAAACTAAATGCACATAAAACAAAGATAAGAAGTGTATTTTTGCTAATGATCAAATGATCAAACTATATACACAATTTTTATATTATAAACTAATACAAAAATCGGATCTTTGGTGTTTTTACGGTTGTCTATAAACAAAAGAAGAAAATCTATCAATGTGTTTAGGGTTGGAACTCTTTAACTCCCCGGACACAATATTAAACGTTTGCATAAGTAAAGCTTGACGCAATTAATAATTTATGTGGCCATTAAAGTCCCGTACACATCTCTAATTGCCATCGTTTCTCTCTAGCTATTGTCCCCGCCCACTATTTGACTTCGGTTTCATGCGAGTTAAGACTACTCTTGGCCTTTTCTTTTTTTTCAAAAATTCTATGATCCCGTCATTATTTTGATGGAACTAGTCTCATCATTATCCATTTGCTCACACCATACCCAATCATGATCGAATCAGTAAAATTGTTAATATTTCAATTATTAGATTTATTTTAACGATTAGATGATTGATTGGATGATCTCATGTGCGGGACTACAGAAGCTCCCACATTTTTTGGTTTTTCTATATTACAACTTCCAAACATTCTAAATGAAAAGATATAGTGTATATATTTGAATATATTTTTTTTCAGTGGACCACAAAAACTATTAAAGTGCTAACTCGGAGAGTCAAACTCGATACATTAAGGATGAGAACTTTGAGCAGATGTCGATAGATTACAAGGCCATGGGGTATTTGTATACATTTTTAACTTTGTTTGTTGTACGCATTTATACTTTATTAACTTCGAATCTCATTAGTGAAACCGTTTGATATTTTTAGTAAAAACTTAATTGGATGTATTACTATTTTTTTTTAAGTTGGTTACTTAGTGCTCATTTTTTTTTACCCGATACATTGTGCTGCGGTTACCTCACAAATAATTATACTATAAATTTTTGTTTGAGCAGTTACAGTTCTTAGAGTCAAAATCATGGCCAGAATTTAAAGCTATTTCGTATGCATGAAACATAATATATATATATATATATATTTATATATATATAGTTCATTCAATTAAAGGGAAATAGTTATCATTCCCTCCTTCTATGTAAAGTTGGTATTACGATGTTCAGTTAATGGGTATAGCAATTCACAATGAATTGTTCTTAAGCAAAACAATCCACACACATCAAGTGTCATTCAAAAGTTTTTTTCTTTAATTTTTGTTACAAATACATCTATCTTGAAAATATCACCTATGTAAATATTATATGCACGTAATAAAAATAAAGAGTATTATAAATATTTTATTTTTATTCCAATAATTACTTATTTTATATTTTATACAAAGTGTTTTATTACAACAAAGTGAATAAGGTGTTGACCTATAAATTGAAAGACAACTTTATAAATATTAGTAATGATTTTTTATATAATTATAGTTATAAGTATTCAGCAAATTAAAGATGATACAAAAAAACCTCTCCATTTCCACTATCTAACATGGCCAATTACAAATATTTCCATTATTTATATGAATTTTTTTGTGTACCTAAATCTCATTTGAGTATTTAAACTCCCAAATCTAAAAAAAAAAAAAAAAAACATGTTTTTTATATTCTATTTTACTCTTTTTTCCTTGAATTAAAAATAATAAAAATGCCTTTATATTATAAAAGTATTAAATTAAGGGTATAATTATCATATCAATTGAGTTAAAATGCAGTGTTTCAAAATTTTTGCTAGTAAACTTTAATTTCAAAGATAAAAGAAGTTAAGCATTTGTAAAATAACTCTGACCAGTGAGATAACATACCCATCCAATCAATTAGTCCCGTGCCAATTAGGACCATTTGTCCTCTGTAGAAGAAGATAAGCCCCACTTACCCGTCTATTTTATGTCTCTCTCTCTTTTATTCTTTAAGCTGTAGTTTCCCTTATTATATCATATATATAAATATATAATATATACGGCGCGTAATAAATAGATTTTTTTTTTTACTGATATAATAACTAGATTAATATGCATCATAATTATACTAGTTAAGATATTTAGTTAGTTTTTTCTTCTTCTTTTTTCATTACAATAGAGGAGGTAAAAATACCAACCTAATCTATCCCATTTGAAAGACCAGCTTAATAGCATTAGGTTATAACATACATCCCACTTGGAAGATCAGTGCTAATATCATTAGGTGATAACATGACTGGTGACATCTTTAATCAGTTAAAAATAACATTATTATGCACATAAAGAATACCCCTTTAATTAGTTATTAGATAAAGAATGACATTATTATGCCCATAAGGAATACCCAGTTAATATTTACGAGATAATGTCAAAATTTGCTATTGACTTTTGAATATCATACTTAAGCCGATTTCTGTTTCTCAAATTAATTGTCTACACTTGCAATTTTCAAAAAATGGGTGTTTGCCACATTATTATTTTAAGGATAGTTAAGATAATAAATTTTGACAATAAAATTAGTATAATATTAAATAATTTTAAATCTCAAATATAAAATTTGACAAGTTAACATTCGAGTAGATAAAGCATTTGCAAACTGTAAACTCTAGGAGTAAAATTGGAAAGGCATTTAAAACACAAAGAACAAATTTTTAGATGCTTCAACTGTCTCATCAACAAAAACATCTAACTCATTATCCTAATGTGTGCGTATATCTGTGTGTGTAATAAAAAATAGAATAGTCTCACGTAGAATATTATAGGACCAACTAACTAATATATAAGTGATAAGACAAATGAACATAGATTATTACTGTTGATCTTAGATATTTTAGATACAAAATTACCTTCAACTAATACGTCCCAATTTCATATTGACTCCCCCGACATAAAGCAAAGAGCATAGATCATTACTTTTAATCTTGGATATTTTAGATACAAAATTACCAAACCCCACCTCCCCCTCCCCCAACACCACACCACCCCCCCCCCCCCCCAAAAAAAAAACACGTAAAGCAAAGGTTGACACACTTCCAACAATATGATTATAAAAATTCTTGTAATGAAAATTTTTAACAATTAGATGTTAACAGTCCTTTGATGAGACTGTAAAATAACTAGTGTTTTTATATTATCAAAATAATCAATTTTTATGTTAGCAATACTTGTTGCCTGAACTTCATGCACTGTTTAACCCGGCCGTAAAGTCTAATTATTGTACTTTTTTACAATTATTGCTCAAATGTATTTCCGGCGACCAAGTATTTGTTAAAATTTCAAAAAAAAAAAAATTTAGGTCCTTTGTTCTCTAATTTCTCGCTTGGATGCCAAATATAGGTCAATTTTAGCACCTAAAATGAGGGTGACTTGTGTTTTGACCTTATTATTGCTTTACAAAATTGTGGGCTCTTGCTCTTGAATAGGGTCGAATGGGGTAGAACCTGGAGATAAGGAAAAGCAAATACACCATCCTTTTATCATTAAAACTACTGATAATTACAATCTTTTGAGATTATAACAATAATATATGATAATAATATAATCATGATTGGAACAAATATCATAACTTTGATTATGACAATATTAAAAAAAAAATAAGAAGAAGAAGAAGGAAATGAAGGGCGAGATAAGGAACAAGTGATTTCTATGAAATTAACTTATCCTTTTGTTGCATTACTTTCAATACAAACTCAAAAGCATTTGGTTGGCAAAGACGCCTTAAATCTAGGTTTCTTGATACAAATTATGAAATTCTTGAATATATTTTGCCCTCCAAGAATTATAAGGGTAGTGAAAATGGAGGAATTAAAAGATGTATGTCCTTTATGTCTTCTTTGGGTATGTGATAGGACTCATTTGCCTTCAAAAGGTAGGTTAGGGTTGATGCTTATCAGCTTAGCACTCAAAAGGCAACCCTACCTTTGGCTAGACGATTTGATGGGGAATCATTATCCTGCCTAAGCCCTAAGGAGATGGTAATTGGACATGTACAACCAATATGATAGACAAAAGGAAAAAATTTAGGTGTTTTTTTTTTTTTTTTTTGCCATAAAAAATTAAGGTTATAAAATAAAAAAAAATATTAAGGATTTTTAAATTCTACTGAAATTAAAATTATTAACTATTATAATTGAATTTTTATCTATTATTTTTATACATAAAGTTTCAAAATTACTAAACATCATGATAATCAAACTTTCCTTTATAAAAAATATGTGTTGCCCCCATCATCTATAAGAAGACGATTCAACACTAAAACAACTATAGCCTAATAATATAATACCAAGGGTTTGTTCAGATTGTTGGATTTTATTTATATCATATCTGTTTGGTCAGCTTATAAGCAATATCATCAGTATCTATTTCTTAACAAACATCTATTTGAAAATGATAAAAATATAATGTTAAAATTACTAGAATATAATGAAACAAACAGACCCTAGTCTTCAACTACAATGAACTATGATGAACCAAGTTAGAATCCTTCCCCTAAATTATATTATGCAAAAGTAGTTGGGAGAAAAATAGATAATTCCAAAAATTCCCATGGGTTGAAAATTACAAGTTATCAAAAAATGAAAAAAAAAGTAATAAAACCATTAAAAAAAAGATAATTTGAAAACACTCGTGGGTTGAAAAGTACAAGTGCAAATAAGATTGCAAACAACTTGAAACGAGCTTTAATGACTCAAGCTTATCTTATTTAAATTTTTATCAAGTATGGAATTCAAGCTCAAGTTAAAGGCGTTAAATAAAAGGATTTTGCTTCAAACACAAGATCGAGTTGTTTATAAATCAAGCCTGAAATTCAAGCTCAAATTTGGTTCTTTTTAATGAACTAGCTTTATTTCAAGCTCAACCCTCATTTAAATTTTTTATATCTTAATTTTTCTTTTTTTAAACTTTAGAATAACATATAAAATTTGTGAAGCATATATACGTATATATTAAATAAAAATTAGTTTTTTAAAATTATATATATTTATATAATATATCTAAAATATAAAACTCACAAGTTTACTAACAAGCTTGTTTACAAGCTTAATTACAAGCCTACTAATGAGCATATTCACAAATCTAAACAAGAACTCGGCTCATTTAACTTTATTTTAAGCTTCACATCATGTCTAGCTCATTTACTAATTAAGCTCCAGAGTTGAGCTTGAATAGTTTAGAAGCAACTCAACTCACTTGCTGCTCGGGTCTTTTGCAGGACTAAGTGTAAACAAGTAGAGTTAGATGATAAATTTGGTATGAGTAGAAACTTAATTAAGTGTAAACATTTTTAGCAACTTTAGATGTTTGAGTGTAAACTTGAAGGCAAATTCTAGAGTCTTGCCATTCAGCCTATTCAATTAAATATCCGATTATTAAAATAAATATAGTAGTTCATATTTTCAATAGTGAGATGATGATAGAATATAAATCAAACTCATTAAATAATTTATAGGTTAGTCTCATAAACCAAAAAAAAAAAGGATAGACCACATAATTTTCCAAATTTAAAACAACACCCAAAATTTTAATAATAATCATGTTCTAATTTTTTTTTACAGTAATTGTTACATTTTGTACCTAATTCTACCTATTTTATAATTAATTACCGGGAGTCCAAAAGTGTCAATTTAATACTTAAATTTTATCTTTTATAAATGTGATATGATGAATATTACCATATAATTTAAAATATTGCTTTTATAATTATTTTTTATATTTATACATGAAATGATACATCATTTAGAATATCTATTATTAAGAGTTATGTGTCATTCTATATTGAGTCATGTAATAAGGTTCGTAGTGTTGCTAATATTTTACACAAAATGCATTATTCTTTAAACAAAGGCCATGTTACATTTGGAAAAAAAATAAGAATAAAAAGTAATATTAATGACTAAAAATGGGTCTATTTGGATTGTTGGATTTTTATCTAGATCATATTTAAATCTAATCAACATCTGTAAAACTTATTTGTATCATATCCGTATCGCATCTGTTTGGTCAGTTTATGAATAAAATTATTAATTTTTTATTGATATCTATTTCTTGACAAATATCTATTTGAAAATAATAAAAATATGATGTTAAAATGACCAAAATACAATGAAACAAGCATAAAACACATTTTACATCCATCCAATCTAAACTATAACTATGCATGAATTACTAGCTATCGGCTATGTTCAATTTATGTTGTGCTAAAGTTTGAAGACTTTGTAATCTTATCTCTTTCAGTTTCAATGAAGTGGGCTAGGAATAATTCAATGGCTACTCTGGCAGTCAATTAAGTTGCTATATTCAACACAATCAATTTATTTTCTGAATAAAAGCACCGCTAGAAGTCAAAAGAATCAAAATTGTGTCGAACTAATTAAGGATGACATAAGGAATGAAATCATAAAAACAATCAAGGAATAAGAAATCAAAGCGCAATACTCAAGAAAGTCAAGAAAATTAACAAAAATCCAGAATTTTCGAATAAATCTCATCCGTCATGCTCTTTATTGGGACAATTTAATCTATTCTCTAAAGATGAATTGACTATAAGAGTTAACTTTAGCTAGAATTCTAATCGTAATTTTTAAGATAGAGGACCTTGGTTTTAGGGGCTTTAAGCAATATGGTTGTGTCTTCAAGAAATTTAGATCTTTTGAGAGAATCCCAAAAGTTAAATTCTTTTTAGTTTTGTGTGTTATTTTTCGTTTAAAATGTATACTCGATTTTCATAAATGATATACATAATCTTTACAAATAAAATGGAGAGATTTTTAAATAAAAAAATCCTGAAAATGCTTTTTTAACTATTTAATAACCATGTTAATATTCTTCACATTAAAGAGAGTCTTAAGAGTTAATATGATAAAATTTGTAATAGTTAAATCATGGATTAAACAAGTCTTATCAGTAAGCAGTTTTGGCCAGACAGGGAGGTGGGCCACGGTAGAATGTATTGTGAATCCAACGAAATCCAATAGGATGAAAAGCCATGCTTCCGTGTGAAATCTCATATCTATCCGTGAAAAGGGCGCTGGTGGGAAAGTGTTCGTAAAAGAAGAGCATCTTGCGGATAAAAAGGATAACGTTTGCATTTTGGAGAACAACTGTAAAATCATGGACAAAGCTTTTTTGTCATAATCAATATCCCAGCATTTCCTTTGTACCGTAGATTAAAAGAAAATAAGAGGAAGACGACAAAGAAAACGAGGAAAAGGAAATAACCGGCGGAGAATTTTATGATTTTATCATTGATTTTTATTGATTCGATTTTTTGATCTATTTAAAAACTTTGATTCATAAATAACTATAATCGTATTATTAAAATAATTATTATATTTATTTTAATAATTAGATGAATGATTAGAAAGATATGAATAGGATGTAAAAGTTTCCAAGATTGAGGCGTATTATTCAACTATGAAGGTAGCTTTTTCCTTTTTTTTTTTTTTTCCTTTTAACTAACATTAAGAGCAATAACGATAATAAAAGACATAAATTTATTTTTTATTTCAAATTATTGATATTTGCTTTGTATTAGTATTAATAAATCTATTTCACTAATGAATATATGTATAGCTTTTATCCTATCAACTTCTTAGCTAGTTAAGGAAGGCTTATGGTCAATCATCTACCCTTAGTTGTCAACCGGAAACGTCCGGCTTGGCTGATTTATTACTTTTGCGCCTTGTTTGTTTGGGACTTACATGAAGCCTTGTAGTAGGATCCACACACAAGAGCCGAGTGTATTCTTGTGCCGAAAAACATCACTATTTTGAGATGATAACTAAAATAAAATAGATATTTTAAGTGAGAAATTATAGAAGTCGTTTTCTTCAAGTTCATTTACACCATTTCATTTTATGATTTGAAAGAAAAAATATGGAGAAATGGAGTATGAAAGAAAAGCGGGAATTTTAAGAAATTTTTTCTTATTTGAAAATAAAAGAAGAAAAAGAAGGAATTGATTTAGGAGGAAAGTTTTCCAACCACACTTTTTTTCTTCCAAACTGGGATTATTTCTTGTTAAAATTCTAATTACAGCCTTACTTTTTATTTTTTTGTTAATTTTCTAAGACAATATAATAATAAAATAGTTCAAAATTGTAACGAACCTCTCATAGAGCCTTAAAAAAATCACTAGAAGTTGTCATATCAAGTGTGCACCCATTACATGATAACTATTTGTTACATGATAACCATCTTTTGTGTCAAATATATTTAATATTCACATACCACCTTTAATTATGATACATACGTATTTTATAATACGAATATAACTATGAAATCCCAACTTTCCATGGATTTAAAGGATCATAAAGAATCAATATCCTCTACCAAATAGTAATAAGTAACTTACATTAGTATGAACCTAAATAACAAAGGAAATCCTATTCATTATTAAGTTTCTACAATTGGATTTTATATTTCTAATTTAATCTTCTAGTTACCTATGATAGATGCCTTAGGTTTAGATAATATCTATTCACACCACACTTAACTCATCCTGCTCTCATGGAATTACCTGCAAAACAACTATTAGGAGGCAAGCAAAACATGACTCGGTGATATAATAGTGCAATACCTCGAGTACTACCTGAGGCATAAGCAAATTATCACCCATATGCTATTCATGAACATGCATATAAAATACAACATTACACGTTGTCTTGTAGTAACCAATGCAAAGTCTAGGGTATAATCCCAGTCCCCCAACCCCTACCCCTCCAACCTTAGGTTAGGAAAATCATAGTTCCTCTGGCATCCAAGATGTCTAACATCAATTCACTTATATCACAAGGCCCAAGGTACCTTAAATGCAGTCCTTTCCTATGATACCTTAACTTTAGTCCCAAGCTTGATCCTTCAAATAATTGTCTTACCTCATGGATTTCTTAAATATTGTTCGAAGGTGGCACAAGATACCTTAAATGAACTCCTAGGACAAAATGTCTAAAGACTTACAATAAAACCCAAAACTATGGTCTGAACATAGCTTTACAGTACATGACTTCCCTTGATCCATTCTAGTTCATCCCAAGGAGCCAAAAACCAAAATGCATGTTAGATAATTTAAATAGAGCACATTTATTATCATTGACTTAACATTTGTTTCTTGTTATTCTATCTTAGACGGTAACAACAATAACTAATGCAACTTCCATGCAATGCATGTCTAGTTTGTATTTATGATTTCAATAGTTATTAATAAGTTTAGGGATGACCAACAAATTTGTAATTCATTCGATACAAAATAGTGCTAGAAAACATAATTTATATAGCTGAGCATGTTGTAACTCAATCAATACAACAAAGTGCATGAAAGCACAACACACATAGTAGAGTTCATTAAGCAATTCATTCAATCTCAATCATCAAATACAAAGTCCTTTATTATCTTCCTAGTTAGTAGTGACTTTAATGAATATAGAAAAAGCATTATTGGCGATTCTCAAAATGTTCACCTTCTTTGGCAAGGTGACTATTGTGTAACCCTAAGATCATTATTTGGAGTTCATCATCATCAGTACCAAACCACTCTCATTGGTCAATATACAAATTAGACTATATTCCTAAAATTTCCAATAGTCGTACTTTTACTATACTGATATATTCCTCAATATTTAAAAGTAAGACTATTATAGATGATTATGAGTAGATCAAAGTTTTTTACTTGTGAATGTTGGAAGTACCCAGCATCATATATTTTGTGTGTGTGTGAGATACTAAGTTATCCATGTATTGTTTGACTGGCTCAAATCAAAAGATAATAAATGGCTAATTGTTACATTGATTATATGTTTGCAGGTAAATATGATGATATTTGATTATGCACTTATGCTTGTGGTAGTATCAGATTGGATTTTAACTAGAGCTGGACAAATGGGTTATGGCCCGCGGGCCAGCCCGTTTAACCCACTTTTAAAGTGGGTTAGGGTTAGCTTTTTTTAGCCCGTTTAAAAGTGGGTTAATTTTACCCAACCCACTTAACCCGCGGGCCAAAGTGGGCTAGCCCGCGGGTTAAGTGGGTTGACCCACCAACCCACTTTTATAAAATTAAAATAAATAATTATAGGGTAAATATGTATTAATGAATGTTATTCTAGAGATTTTTTATACTTGAGATTAAATTTATGTGTTAATTATAACAAAGAATGACAAATTAATGCACATGCACCATAAAAATTTATAAAATATATTATTATTGTTTTAAATGAAATATATTATCTAATAAGTTATTTTAGAAAATTTTTTTTATATAAAAAGTAATTAAAATAATAATGAAATTAATCATTAATATATATAACCTTATAAAACTCTCTTTTTTATTATATATATATCTTATTTAATTAGTATAAATAAGTCAAATGGGTCAATTTGACCATTTAACTCACAAAATATGTAAGTGGGTTAAAAGGGTCAAAAAGTGGGTTGGCCCGTTTAACCCACCGGCTAAAGTGGGTTGGGTTAGGGTTAGGCAATTTTGGCCCGTGGGTTAAACGGGTCAAAATTTTTTGGCCCGTTTAACCCACGGGCCAAAGTGGGCCGGGCCGGGTTGGCCCGTTTAACCCACTTGCCCACCTCTAATTTTAACTCACTCTTTTCTTCTTTTTCAAGTTCAAGTGACACTTCTAATGTGTTTAATATTATTGGTTACAACTTAGTGCTAAAATATGAGGATGATGCAAATGGAGACAATTATCTAATTACTAAATAGAGTAGGGCATTTAAGCTTGGAGATAGGGACACCAGGAGATAGGATGCTAGTCTGAGGCATCATAATATGAGTACATGTGTATCAGGATGGTAGTCTAAGGCATAACCTACTTATGTTTTGTGTGTAGTTTCTAGTATGCTTGACAGTTTTTCTTGTGAGCCATTTATATATATGCCAAATGCTTTAGTGTGGTATTAGTTTGGTATTTTCTATAGATTATGTGTGCTTTATAAATGTGGTGACACCTAATTTATTATGTGTGATTTGAAGTTAATGATGTTAGTTACCGTGGCTTAGTACCAAGTTCTGAGATTTAGAGTGACTACATTGTAACGATCGTTTTCATATTGGCACACAACAAGATTCAATTGCTCTAGAAACTTTATTAAATGGGGGGAAAAAGACATTTGCAAGGATGAGGTAAAAAGTAAAATCAGAACTGCAAAAATAGAGATGTTCAATAGTTCGAAAATTAATGCATGTCCCAACATTACACACACACATATATACATACATCGCTAATCCAAATATATATATATATATATATATATTTCTCAAAGAAGCATTTGGGAGCAACGCAACTAAAGTCCAACTCTTCAGGGAGGAAAAGTAAAAATAAAAACTGAAAAGAATACATTATAGAAATGAAATTCTGCAATAAATTGCTTGTGGTAATATGTCGGCTGAAGTTTCTCTTTTTGCTATAGAATATGCGGATATTTATATATAATGAACAAGGGCTCTTGTAAGAACCCACTATGCAAATTTTCACAGAAATGAATCATTTTGGGACAAAAAGTTGCAATGTCCTTTTATCCAGTTATCCTATCCTTATCCTGGGTATGCTGGTCCCTTCATTGACAATGGATACTGAATCAGCAAGCTTTGATGATAACATAGATGACTGTTAATTGTTGCTTTCTCAAAGGAAAAATCATCCCTCTGCTTTTGCCATTATGCTTTTCTAGTTTTTAATTTTTTATTGGTGTCACTTCTTTAGATAGGCATCATAATCAATTTGTATGGCAGAGGGGTATGACTAGATGGACCACAATGAAATCAAAATTTCCATACTAAAACTCAAAACTTAGTTCTAAAGCCATGTTGCACATCCGAAAAACATACCGAAATGTTGTCGAGCAGATTCATTCGATCTACGTTTCTTAGATGCTTGTTGGTTTTCTTTTTTGCCGGATCTAAAGAAGATTTTACTTTCAGAAAAACAATCCATAAATATAGCTTCAAGTGGGAATCCTCGATTATTGGCCTCAAAAAATTCGGTATGAATATCAGAGCAATTTGTTCAACAATCTACTCCCAGAATGACACTATCAGAATGAACAATACTAGAAACTGCATGGTAGATGATACAGAGGAATTGCTGAGGTATCAATCCAGGAATAAATAGAACTAATTGTCCAGGATAAGCTTACAATTGTAAAAGGCTGATAGTGGTTAGATAAAGAAAGACAGAAAAATCATGAAAGGACAGAAAATTGTGTAAGAGCCCTTTTCCTGTATGAGATTAGCGTATATATACAAATAATTACTATTCTACAATCAGCATAAAAGGGTTTATGTGTTGATATTCAGGTCAAACCATCACAGCATGACCGCATGAGCAAGAAATATTGTCATGCTCGGTATGTAGCTTGAGTCACAAGATAATTAGCTTGAGCGCCTTCTTCCACAATTTCAGAGAACCAAGACTTCCATGCTTCCAGGAAATGAGCAAAGAGGTCCTTTAAAGCTGCAACACAGGAAAAACAAATACATAAGAATGGTCATCTGTTGCCTGTTGGATTCTAGGCAGTAAAAAAGGTAAAATTACTTTAAAATTAAGTTGAGACTAAATTCTCACTGTTTGGCCAGACTTCATTGGAATTACAATACTTCAAATTGGTTGTAGAATTCAAATAGGACAAATTATACCAAAGGTCACATACATTTCAAGTTATTCAATTGAGATCACAACGTTTAGGAAAATATGTCAATTAAGATCATCAATGACACGTGTAACAACATGACGAATCTTCTAGGTTTTAATTAAATTTTTCTCTTATTATCACGTATCAATAGTGACCTCAATTGACACATTTCTCTAAATATTATAACCCAAATAAATTTTCTCCTAAACTTTGTGACATTCCAATGTAATTTAGCAAATTCAATTAGCACCGGGAACTTGTTGACAAAACAAGTGGGCAAAGGGCATTTAGACAGAAGAACACAAGAAGAGCCAAGCTGGAACATTAAGAAAAACTATATGGACTGTTTTAATAGAACACTTGAAAGACACTCATGAAATGACTTCGTGGGTGATCCAATTAAGTGATTGCCAATATCATGATTAGGGATCTCAGTCAGTTACATTACATAGAAACATGTGGTAGGCTTTACCTTGATTGTGATACTGAGGAGGACGTGTATGTGCAAGACCGGCCTGGTCCTTGAAAGGAGCAATTTGGTGAACAGGCGGAGGAGCAAAAGGACCAAACTGAAAGATTTTTGACTTCTGCCCCGAATCCTGCTCGGAATTTCTTTCATTGGCAAAAGTAGTTGAACAATCGATCTTCAATCGTTTGTTTGTCTGCATTCTGGGTTTGAGATCCTCCTGAGAGAAGCAACTCCCTCTGCTTCTTTTACTTGCATTATTCGTTATATCAGTCCCAAAAATCCTCCTTTTCTGGTCATGCATATCCAAATTTTCACCTGCACCACCACTGGATTTTCTTTTGATTCCTAACCATCTGAAAGCAGGTTTTCCAGTATCTAGAGTATGAATCTGCATATCATCAGCAAGAACTAAAATAATCAGGATACCTGAAATCAGTAACGCAAAGGGAACTTAAAAACGTTGGGTGGTGCATTCCAACTAGTAAAGGGAGTATGCATGACACAAAATGTCCCTACCTTCTCAATAAGGTTCATGGAGGATAGCACATTGGCAATGTCATACAGTCGTCTTACTTTTGCTGCAAGAAATGAATCAGTCAAAAAATCCAACTTAAGATTCCAAGTTCGATCACATATTAAACAAGCCAAATTAGAAAAATTAAACACAAATATTACTTCTCATTATTGGAGAACTGTGGCCATCACCAAGCAAAAATTTTGCAGCTTCATCAAGGGAGTACATCTCCACCTACACATATGACATAAGAGTTGTCTCCACGGAACCAGAAGCAGCTCAAAAGTATTGAAAAAGAAGAGGAAATTCTATTAAGAAACAATGAACATGCATCACTTACATTGGAGCAGACAAAGATCTTGATGAAATTCCTGGTCAGAAGTCCCAATGATTTCTCTTTTCTGTTCTCTGACATGTCATATGAAGATATGGATGTGAATTTCAAGTAAATCTTTCTTGAAATGTTCTGTAAATTTAGGATCTTCCTTCCTCTGTACTAATTTTCTTATACAACCTAGAACAATTTCAAGAAAGAATATCGCATATTACCTGTTGTAGAGGATGCAACTTTGACATTGGAAGCACCATTCGAGCTTTTGGGACACCCCAAGTTCAAATCACACATCTTTTCTTCTTCTTCATCCTCTTCCGACATCTGCATCATGAAAGCCAATAATCAATAGATCAATCAAAAACTAAACTTCAAAATAGTGGGAGAGTTTTGAGGTGCAGAAAGTGACTAATTCACTCACCTTATCATGAGTTTCCCCATTTGAAGAACCGGAGTTTATCTTCAAACCTTCCTCCTGTAATTGCCATTCAACAAATTAAAGCTTTAAATTTGATTGCTCACAATAACAAGTATGATACAATACATCACAAGTGAAAGTTCGATGATTACCATTAGTTCATCCAAAGCCTTGGGAATTGCTTCAAACCCTTTCCATGTGTAACGATTCTTTGCCTTTTTCTTCAATACCTAGGTTTTTTTCACCGATCGTTAGAATTCAATTTTGATTGAATAAACAAGATTTTAGAACACGTTATCATCATTAATATGTTGATGAATGTGTTAAATTTAACTACCATATCAAGCAGGTCATCTTAAATTCAAATTTCATCCTAATTTGAGCATTCAAGAATAACATAATATCCCTCGATTAGCTTGATCACTTTGAGGAGCTAATTGTGCATAGTATTCACAAGCAACCACGTGCAAGTGCAAAAATTTATACACTTGCTAAACAGTTAGTTTTTAATCCATGAAGACCCTATGATGTCCTCGTCCAAATTTTATTTTTCCTTTTCAATTTCTAAATTTATCAATCACATGTTTCCTTTATTAATTAGGGCTAAAATTAATCAAGTCACTGGCAAGCCACTTAAACTTAATTCATTTTGAACTCAATTCAAATCAAATTTAAAAATATAAATGAGTTAAACTTAAATTCAAAATCAAATTCTTTTATCTAAATAAATTGAGCACAAGTTCTTCTTAGGCCCAATATTGTAAAACACAACTAGGGTTCGATCCGAACATATTAGAAGGTCAAGGATCAATGAGCAAAACCAAATTAAACCACAGTTGAAATGCCTCATTCCTAAAAAGGGATCAAGCTCAATTGAATTGAACCAAATCAAACAAATTAGCCCAAGTCTAATAACACTAATTTAAACTTTTAAGTCAGTCATTTAAGCTTGTGATTCCTATTCCTTTTATATATAATACATATAAATAAGCAAAAATTAGTAATAATTTTTACAATATATATGTATATATATTATTTAATTTTTTACTCATTAATTATTTATGGCTAAAATGCACGCAAATATTAAATTTTAACTTACTTTAAGCTTGACACAAGCTCAATTGTTAAACGAACCAAATTTAAATTTGAAACAATATTGGTTTAGTTAAATGAGCAAGTTCAAACCTATAATTTACAAGATTAATAATTTCTTAAACAAACTATACTTTAACCTTTTAAAGTTCAGCTCAACTCAGCTAGATTGTTACTAATAATATAAATCATGCAAAAACACATAATATCTCCCCCACGAAATTGACCACAAAAAAATTCCACCGACCAAATAGCTCAAAAGGATGGAAAACTCACTCCAACGCTCTCCAAAACGTTGACAATGTCATAGATCCGTCGACGTTCGACACCTGAGCCAGGCTCGATCCAATTAGAATTCATCCACAAACTCAAATCTCAAATGAATTTAAAGAAAAACACATGAATCAAAAATACCTAATTTGGATGCGGCGTCATCAAGACCGATAGATTCAATGCCGTCTCTGTTGTATAAAGCTAGGAACCTGCAATGGAACAGTTCGTTAACCATTATAGTCTTCTATCCAATTGTGTGAATCCCAATGAAAGCAAGAGAAAAAGATAGGGAGAGAGCGAGAGAGAGAGAGAGAGTACTTAGTGCAAAGAAGGCCTAGGGATTTGTCTTTTCGACTGTACGAACTGAGAGAGTGATGTGTTTGAATTTGTGTTTGCGCTTGTGAAGAACACGATGGTGCTGCCATTGTCGGTCTTCCTTTCCTTGGTGGTGAAACTGAAGAGATAGAGGGAGAGTATAAAGGAGAAGGGGGAGGGGGTTGAAGGAAATGAATGGCGGGGTTATTAGAAATTTGAAAGGGAGGGAATAGATCCGTTGGTTGTTTTTTTGTTTTGGTGTTTTTGAAGATTAAGGCGGTTTTTTGAATTCTTCAGCGCTCCCCCAACAAACGGACGGAAATTTTATGGCGCCACATGTGCTTGAGCTTCTCCGCGTCATGTGCTTTTTGACTTAATTATGTTGCTTTTTATGATTTTATCCGACGTTCGGAAAACCAAGAATTGTTTTTCTTCAAATATTTTTTTCATAAATTATTTATCAAAAAATAAATAAAAATAAAAAAATTGATAATTCTCATGAAAATATCAAATATAGATCAATATAAATATAATTGGATATTTACACATATCATTTCGATATAATACAAATACAGATGAAAAACAGATCATTCAAACAGACTCATCGCAAAATTGCCCAATCTACTAGAATATTAGCATTTCAAATTTTCATTTAATAAGAATAAAACGATAAAAAAAATATTTAATAAGCTACCCAACCTCTTTAATTTTCCTTCTAGTGATATTTATGGAATTTCAAACATTGTGGACAACCTTCTAAATTTTATTAAATTGGCAATTCAATTTTTGGTACTAAAAATACATTGAAGTCAAAGTTTTAGTAATAGTAATAAATTATATTTTGATAAGTGTAACACAGTAAGATAAAAGTTTAGGAGATTGGTCGAAATTCTTAAACGTATTGGGGATATCATTGACGTTTTCAATAACTAAGTTCAAGTTTTATACTTGTAAATGAGCTTTAAAATTATATAAATATTATAATTATTTTAGGCTTGATTCTTTTATTTAAGTGATAGGGCTTAAACAATTCGGTCCTTATTTGGGATAATAAATAGAGATTTGGTATGATGGACTTAGAATAGGGCCCGTTGGACTAATTTGTCTGCTATGTAATCTTTCTCATTATGGCTCTTGTACTAAAAAGAACTCATCTTGGTAGTCATTTGTCAACATGATCTCACAAATGACATTAATGGCCAAACTCTATAAACACCCTAAGTCTTTCCTCATTTGAAGGATGAATAAATTCGATAGAATTACCGAGGTGTTGTCGAATTTCCATCCCAATAGATGAAACACTTGCTCATTACTACTAGTGGGGTTTGATGTTTAATAACTTCTTCACCTGTAATAAGTGTATTTGAAACAATTAAGATTGTCTATCTCTCATCTTTGTTCCACTTCTCTCTTAATCATTCTTCATGTATCATTATGTGTCACTCTCCGCAAGTCAAGTGTAGTGTCATACTCACACAGCACGCATGTGACTAACTTTAGTCGAATCCCTATATCTACAATATTCATTTTTCTTTTTCTTTTTTTAATTTCGTAGTTAATATATATGCTTTGAATAATTTTAAAATTTGGAACCTACATTTTGGAGCAGCCAATTTTAATAATTGATAGACTTTCAGTGCCACTTACACACATGCTATCACTCCATTAGCTTTGGTCATATAAGGTAGGACTTGCAACAAGTAAGGCTTCACTATGTGGTTTGTGACATTAATATTGTGTTTGAAGAAGAGAGGAAATTGATTGAAGTAGAATTATTTATTTGAAAAAATCACAAAGAACTTGACTATGTTATTGCTCTTTTACAAATAGGTGATCCATTATATATATATATATATATATATTTTACAACTAAGTGGCCTGAATTGTATTAATATGTGTTAATGGTAATTAACACCATTAAAAGATAGATTTCATGATCTTATATGTTAAAAATAATATCTTTAATAATAAAATTATAAAAGTAAAATTCAAATAAAAAAAATTAAAATTATTTAAAAAAGGACTAAAATTTAAAAGAAAAAAAAAAACAAAGTTAAAAGAAAACATTTAGACCATACTGAACATCATCATCCAAAAAACACTTCAAATGCAAACATGGAGGCACTCAACACTAGAAAGTGAACTATATTTTATCATCCTCTCAAACATGCCCTCCACTTTGCTTCTTCTTGGTCATCTTCCTCTCCCTCTTTCTCCTCTAAACGCTTCTTCCTCTACCACAACTGCCATCATTTCTTCTTCTGTCTTCGCTGTCATTGTTCTCTTCGGTAGTTGTAATTAGCGTTCCTCACCCAGCCCTCCTCTAACCAAGAAGCTGTTTGCGCCATTTGCTTGGAAAAAAGGTTAAAACCTTGCATTCACTTACTCGTCATAGGTATGAAGTAGAAACCATTTTTCAAGCAGATAATGAATTTTTCTAGGATTTTGTGAGTGCCTAAGTCAATTATCCCTCATCTATATATAAGAGATGTTTAATGAAAAAGATGAATCTTCACCAAGGGAGA
Source organism: Combretum micranthum (assembly GCA_024138025.1). Taxonomy (NCBI): domain Eukaryota; kingdom Viridiplantae; phylum Streptophyta; class Magnoliopsida; order Myrtales; family Combretaceae; genus Combretum; species Combretum micranthum. The sequence goes on along the minus strand of JAMXBD010000468.1, from coordinate 93,907 downwards.
TAAAAGTTTGGTGGATTTTATGGAGATGATTTACCTAGACATTGAATTTAAATTTTCAATTTATAACTTGTGTGAAAAAACTCATTTTAAAGGTTAACATATGGGTCATTCAATAGAATCAAAGTGCACAAAAATACAAGTAAAAGGAAGAGCTAGATATAAGCAGATCCCATCACTTCATTAGGTTGAGGTTGAAGAGGGCGATGCTTGGAAAATTGTTGAACTTTTACTTTTTTAATAATTTTAAATGTTTTACTTATTTAAATTCTACTTTCATAATTTTGCTGCCAAAAATATTATTTGTAACCAATAAGACAATGACATTTGCTCTTTTAATGATATTAATTACTATTAATACTTATTAACATAATTCAAGTCACCTACTTGTCAAAAAATAAAAAAATAAAAAAGCACGGACCACATATTTGAAAAATAGCAAAAACAAGGTTTTTTTAATTTACCCTTATTTATTTTGTGCTTTGTAGCTTACAAAGGAAATTGAATGTAATGTTTTCATTCTTATTGTATTTAAAATTAGAAAGGAAATAAAGAGAAATAGAGTTAATAATTGACAAAATTATCCTGATGTTATTTTTATAAAGTATTGGTAAGAAAGATAATTTTGTGGTTATCTCTCCTTTCCATCGTTTTCTACTCATTTCTCCAAAATTAGAGAGAAGGTAAGTAGATTAGGAGTGGATAATTTTCCACTTATTTCTTCACATTTCTACACATTTCTACTTTAAGCTTAAATACCAAACATCATTTTTGCTTTCATCTTCACATGTTTCATCACTTTTCTACCTCTCTCGCCCATCCAAATACAATGTAGATAAATTCATAATTCAAATGCCAAGTAGGTATATTTTGACGTAATATGCGTTTGGTGGCCTAAAAATAAAAGAAAAAGGATTAATGTCCAAACATAGTATAAATAACTTCGAATTTTTCAAAACCAAACTTCATGTATCCAATTGAACTTTTTGCGAAAGTTTAAGTACTATGAATTAGGAAAAATATACGCGAAAATTTGTTTTAAGTACCAAATTATTCAAAACCAAACATCGGGTACCCGATTAAACTTTTGTGAAAGTTCAAGTACCATGGATTAGGAAAAATGTATAGAAAAACTTATTTCGGATACCAGATTGTTCAAAGTCAAACTCTAAATAATCAATTGAACTTTTTTGTTAAAGTTCAAGTATCATTTTTTATATTAACCAAAGAAAAATAAACAAATGTCATCTTATCAAAATATAATAATTAAAATAAATTAATATAACTAAAATAGAAATAATATATTACACTAGAACATACCATATAACTAAAATGCAAAAAGAAATTAAAAATCATGTTCTTTAATATCAAATGTCACATTAACTAGTCAGACTTTGGTTTAATAAATTTGACACCTAAATGAATTATCCATGCTCTCGACACTCTCTCTATTAGTTTAGCCAATACATCATCCTTACATTTTTCAACCAATGATAGTGGCACATATCCTTTAGCCCACACAATGATTCCATCATTCGGAAAATCCATTGACAAGACATTATATTGTAAATGTAAAACCTAAATTAAAAAAAAAAAACAAATCGCATATTAACCTAAATACATGTTTGTCAAACTCAAGTTTCTATCTAAAATCTCTAAGGAGTTGTCGAATCATAAGATTCTACGTAATATAAATTTTCTGCAAAAACCATAGATTTGCGTACTTTACTAATAAAATTTTAAATAAATTATGAAAATAAAGAATTTAGCATTAAATTGTTACATACAAAAATTAAAATTTTACCAATCATAATTCACATACTTTTATTAATATATTTAGTGCAATTTCGATAATTAAAATAATTATTTTTTTATTTAATGATGATTCATAATCTAGTTATTAAGATCTATTGCAAATAATTCAAGTCATCATGCGAGAGTAGCTGGTTTTGCGTAGTAATAAATATCATGTTTACTATATATTTGTGCAAAAAAACCATTGCATTTATGACAAATAAATTACACATAAAAATTTATTAAAAACTGGAAAAAATATCACTCTATGTATTTGTTTAATTTTAATTCACATCGTTTAAAATCTATTAGAGCATATAATCTAAAAAGAACAACTCTCTGAAAAACACAAAAGAAATAAAAGGAAAAAAACATTTCAAAATTGCGATTAAAGTTCAAATAGAGAAAAAAGTGTAAAATTACAACATTATGATTCTATACCGATTTTACTACTGATTCTATATCGATTCTATTATGAAAAATTGCAATTCTATACGAGTTTACTAAAAAATGATTTTGTATGTGAGTTAAATCGAAATCCCATCATCGACTCGTAAACTCATGGAATTATACGAGTTGACTTGTGAGTTTGATAACCATGTATAGATATATTTATATTGCTTTAAATACCCCAAAGTTTCATCGCATGCATCTCTCTAAACCTACTAGAAAACCTCCTTTCCACCTTAAGGTTAACTTGATGTGCATTGTTTCCTTTTTTACCCAACCTTACCACTTATCATGAGATTATAAGTACCTATCATTTACAGCTCCTCACCATTGGTCAATTGGACACCGGCCTCACTGCTCATCATGAGACCATGCATCTAGCATCTCTTTAACCACATTTGTTAATACACATTAACTAGGTTATCAAAATGCATGGTTTTTCTAATTGCAAAGTCATGTGCAATATAACCAAATTTTCCATAGTAATTGCATGTCTCATGAGTGCCTTTACAATAAGCCCTTAAGCAACAAGGCACAACTCAATATTCCACAACTAATCACTCATAATCTTAAGTGTAGGCCTTACGAGAAATACTAATTTAAGAACAAATGGCACTACTTATTTTCCCTCACTTACAAAATAACATAAATTACAAATCAAACTTTGAAAGAATGTTTATAAGAATTAAATAGCAATTAATAAGCTATAATGACTGCCTCCAACTACCCGAACATAATGCCTTAAAGCAACTCCAACGATCAAGCATTAAATGCCTAATAGTTAGTTAAACAAAAAGAGTCTAGACTCTTTAACTGGTCTGAACCTCTTTAAGGTCTTCCAAACTTTTTAACTATTTTGTGACCAAGTGGTCTGGACTCTTTCACCAGTGGTCTAAACTCCTGGACGAGCTTCCTTTCTTTAATATTTTATGTGGCCAAATGGTCTAGATTCTTAAGCGAGCTTTGTTCCTTCAAAACTATTTTATGGCTAACCGGTCTAGACTATTGTCAAGTAACCCAAACTTTTGGGCATGCTTTTTTCTTTGAACCATTACGTGTCCAAGTGACCTAGACTACTTGGACCAAATTCTTCAAAACACTTTCCAAGTCGTCTAGATTAAAAACAACTTGCAAAAAATAAAACAATCACTCCACAGGTCCAAATCACTTCAAGCCGATGCAAACCACTTGTGCAAAAAAATCACATATACAACCACAAGGTACAACAAGTACAATTTTAATCATTTCAACTTACATACATATTTTTCTAATTAAGTATAACTTATTTCACTTAAGTGGGTAATTGTACATTTCCCTATCAAAACTCACATCTAAACTCACAAGTTCAACAGTCTCCTCCTTTTTTATAAGGATAATTACTACACAAATAACTCCGCCTTAACACAATACTCCACCTCAATTAAGCATCCATGTTTAAAAAAAAAATGCAACTAAGTCCAAAAACTTGATGCCTAGCTAGAGAAAACATAAGCTATACTTATGTTTCAAAACAATCACACATATAACACAAACATGTTAATTGTGCAACTAACACTTCTCTGACTATGGACTCATTAAAAAAAAAAACATAATTTATGTCATAAGAAGGACAAAGGCTCAAAAACATGTTAGATTATTCCAAATCATGTATCGTAGCAATAACACAAATTGTACAATTTTAGTTAAAATTAGCATGACAAGATTTCTCAAAAGTGCACAAATTTGCCTAAATGCATTTTTGCTCAATCACGCAGAGTTGACAACATCAAGCATACAAGACATTATTTAAGTACCAAAAACATGAAAATCCTATTTCATGCATTTCAAACCTATTTTATAGCATTGGTTTAGCTTAAATCACGCATCAAAACACATAACATCAAATTTTGCATATTTAAGCATGTCAACAAGCATTCATACAATAATTAATGGCTCAAAATATCAAACGCATGTAAGTTGAGATTATACCTCATTGTCACCGTTGAGAACCCCATTTTAATATGTACTAAAACACAAGCGCTTATTTAGTACCCATTTTTGCTTGGGCTCTTTAAGGAAAGGTAAAGCAAGAAATTCCTCTCTTAGGTAACCACACACAACTCGCTTTGGTGATCCAAATGTATAGCTTTCTTTATTATAATTGATATGCAATTGATCTAGCTTTCCACAATAGTTGCAAGTTCCATAAGTTGCTATCACAAATCGAGTTTTATATGGTTTATAACCACTACTTCTATTGTAAACCTCGAGATTTTTCATACAAGTAGAAATGAATAGAAATACAAGTATAGAAAATAGAAGATTAATATAGGACTCAACAAGGATCTTAGATTAAAACCACAAGTAATAATAAACATATATATAACTTCAAACCTTAAAATAAAGTTATCTAGATAGTAATTGATACAAAAAACAAGATTTCGTAACTGGTATCAAAAACTCAAAATATAAAAACAATTAAAATATGAGTTCAAACATATTAGAAATTAAATAATCAATAAAGCCTATAGTTATAAAATGATAATTTAAGGATAAACCGTTCAGGTTATGGGTACACAACAAGTAAAAAAATAGATCCATAACTAATAATCTAGACTCCAAATAAATATTTAGATCACACTATTGTTTAAGTTAGATAATACTAAAGCTCTTAGAGACTAAAATGCAAATTAGCTTATTAAGCTTAGAAAACTCTAATCGCGTAAGATAAAACCCTAAAAATAATAAATCACATAAACTTTACACTCAAGTTTGCACTCGAAAATAACCCAAAAATTTGTGGAAGCTTTAAATAATTTTTTTCAGACGAAATTCTCAAATAACCAACATATTTATACCCATTTAACTTAATAAACTATCCTAAAATTAAGAAAATTAATTAATTAAAAATATTATTATATTATTATTTGCATAAATCCAATGCAAATTGAGCAAAACAAGCAACTAGAAATTCATAAAAATTGGAATAGTTGAATTTTTTAGACAATTTGAGTCAATTAAGCAATAAAGGTCAAAAATAAATATGAAGAAACCAATTAAAATGTTCCAAATCAGCAGCTCAATAAATGCATTGAACACCATGCATGCAAATGAAAATTCGATGGAACAAACTTCCCTTTCTTAACCGAAATAGAGTCGGTGCTCTTGCTTCCTTATATATACATGCCATTATTAAGTGACAAACAAATCCATCGAAGCATGAAACCAACCCTAAAACAACAACACAAAACACACCATATCAGCTTAAACAACAACACAACCCAGCCGACAAACTATATAACTCACCATTAAAAAGCTTAAGAAATCAACAAAAGAAGGTAAGTGCAATTCGTTTTAAGTTAGTTTACATGTTAAACATTGGTTTAAACAATGTTTCTAACACCTAGGTTCGTTTCAAGCTTTGGGGAAAAGTTAACACCTTCATACCAGCCCATACAAGGTATTATCCAACTCTAAACCCTATTTACGCAAAAATATTTAGAAGCTAGGAAATCATAAGTTTGATGATTATGAAATGTTACGAGTATTAAACAGTCATGAATAATAGCTAAGGATTATGTTGGAACACTTGAAATAGTTAAAACACTAAGTATAATACATACAAATTATAGCGAAAAATAGAATTCGAACTAGGAAATATGAAGAAGATGATGAACAGAGCCTATACCAGCCCTATGCCGACAGTGTACATGCTCAACGCCAGTGGTGTATATAGGTAGGTCGACGTATTGAGTTCGGCGTGCACTAGAACAGAAGCTACATAAATTTTTTCTTATGTAAAAAAAACAACAAACACGGCATCTATCATCTACACTAGCAGCGTACATGTCAACACAGGCATCCTTCAAAGCCGCTTACACGCTCAAATTGAAATGTGTAAAAAATTACACGAACACCTGTATCTCTAGTTCAATGCGGTGGCATAGGATGCCGGCATACGTGCAAAAGTTCTTTGTACAAAAATCTATTTCAATCATAATCAATTATATATATGAATATAATAAGGAAAACAGAACATTAAACATAATAAATAAATAAAAATATTAGTATGTTTATACTTGATAAGAAATAAACTTTAGTAACTGTTGCAAATGAATACTTGTGTATAATAAAAGATTAAAATTATGATAATCGTATTATATAGGTATTTATAACAAGAATGGAAAACGTAAATAAGCTATTAATTAAAGATATGAATATATGTAAACAACAGATAATAACCTGAACAAAGATAAAGAGAAGCACGATGAAACTAAAATATTAAAAAAAAATCAGTTACCATAAAATGGTCGAACTAACGAACAATATAAAAATAATAATGCCAATAATAAAGTACTAAGTTATTGAATATAAATCCTATAATTACCCGATAAAAATGTAAATATCAAATAAGATCAAGACAAGCAACATAAAAATTAATATCAAATAATAAATATCTGATACCATAGGATCATTACCTTAAAAGACTAATAAAGGTAATAGAAATGTCAACATAAGACACTTAGGCACTCATAGGAGTTTGGAAATATAATCTATATTGCTTGATGAATATTTTTATTCATCTCAATAGGTGATCTTGATACTGTTGACAATTTCTCAGTAGACTATTACGACTAGCCATCATGAACAGATGAATAACTCGTATCTATTACATTGTTTGTGTTTGTAACTAGTAGCATATGTCATGCAAAGATAATAATATGGTTGTTGAGGAAATATATTGAGTATGTGTTGTGAGCTGTATGTTTGGTTGACAAACAAAGATAATTAAAGTAATTACAAATTGTTTGGTGATTTAAGGAAAGCATGTTATATTTTGTATGTGTAATGTATGATCACCATAAGCCTGACTAAAAAAATTGGCTTTATAATAAAACAGTCATACATTACACGAGCTTCATTATTGCATAATTCTAAACGGGCGACAACCTACTATGTATTAGCATTTCGGTTTTCTGTTAATGCTTGGCTTTTCTAAAGTGTTAGTTCTTCCAAGATTATCTTTATTCTTTCGGTTCCATGGAACTAAGTGGCAACTAGGGACGTCGTCCATGCTTTGAAATTACTAATAATTAGGGAGTTAGTAAAATATGATGTAGGAAATGATTAGTTAAAATATCCTAAAATTAAAGTGATAATCTTAAAACGAGAAATTATTGATTTTCCTATGTACTTAGTCTCTCTTGGGCACGTGGGTCATTAAGTAATTGTTCTTCAACCCTAAAAAGAGGTCATAAATCTTTTTCTTACTTGTTTCTAGATTATCTAAGCTTGTATCCGTGCATATGTTTGATTGTTGCATTACATATGATTTGTTAATAAACTTGCTTGATGTGTATGTCTAGTTATTCATTGAGCCTGTGGTTTTACTCACATTCCTAAAGACCTTTTCAAGTTGACACTCCGACCATGCCTTGTTTTTTCTAGAGCACGACTTCGGTAAGAATTTAGAAGCTGGAAGAATTATAGGATATTCCGGGATAAGTTATCTATTTTTATTTCCTAGTTATAAGTTAGTTAGTATTTGAATTATCAACTTAAGTATTTGGAGGAGCTTAAGATTATAATTATGGTCTGTAATTTAGTATGATATTCAAGGCTTGTGATGGTGGATATTTACTAATTTATAGCTTACTTGTATTTGTCATTTCTTATCAATGCAACTAAAAATCCTGTTTGTTAAAAATATGTTATTCTTTGGTGGTAAACTGGTAATAGTATATATGTGTGGCATGCATACTACTACTAGGTTACCATTGGGACATGACATCTATTATAGCCAATTCCACATTTGTTGAAATCACATTTTTTTTCTTTTGAGGAAAGCGCTTAAATTTTTCTCACCTACAGTGAATTTGACTATGATTGCATTTGCTTCGCATAAGCTAGTTTTTAATTTTCATTTTCCATTTTAAGTTCAATTAGCTCCTTTATGTAATCATTATTACTAACATCACTCCTATCACCACCATTTAGAGTTTTTTTTTCAACATCAAGCAAATCGTTTTCAATTGTTGATTTCTCTTTTTTTTTTTCTTAGTTCATCATTTATGCTATTTAATTTACTATTTTCCAATATCAAAAATTCAATTTCTTCATTCAACTTTTCATTTTCAACTTTTATTTCATCAAACTCATTCCTAAATACAATAAGCTCGTTTTCTACTTTCTTCATCAAAGATTTAAGCATAATATTCTTCTTCTTTTTTATCTTAATTGATTAAATACATGTTTTATCGTACATATCACAAATCTCATCATAAGGAACTTGTGAAGAAGTAGTGCAAACCTCATTGCCTAGGGCCATTAGATATACACCTTCATCCAAGTCGAATATATCTCTATCGTGCCATGTGGCCACATAAACTTTCTTCTTTGCACATTTGCTTCCCTTCTTAACATTTGGGCAATATTGTTGAAAAGGCATTAATTCGTTGCATTTGATCGAGCAAGTGATGGTATTTTTTGATTTTGAGGAACTGACATCATCCTTCTTCTTCATCTTCCATTTATCTTCAAGAACATGATAAACTTCTTTGTAAGCCTATCCAACTTCTCGTCATCTTTTTCACTTTCTTCCTATTCACTTGAGCTTGAGCAAAAGGCCTTACGAGTATTTCTCTTGGTTAACTCTTCCCTTTGTCTTTTAATTATCTCACGATTATTTAGAGTACCAAGAAGTTGCTTCTTCGATAGTTCGCAAGTCGTGTGCCTCCTTATAGCTGTTCTCTTTGCCTCCCATTCCCTTAGCAAGGACCTAATGATTTTAAAATTAATTTTAGCATCAATATAATTCTTGACAAGTATAGACAATTGATTCACAATATTAATGAATCTGTCATGCTTCTCATTAGTTTTCGTTTTGAAACTGTTAAATTCAATTATAAAGAAGAATGATATTAGTATCTTTTACTTTATAGAACCTTCATAAGTATATTATAGATAATCTCATATTTCTTTAGCTGATCTATAAATGTAAAATATACTAAAATCACTTTCATTTAAGCCATAATACAAAATATTTATTGAAATTTTATTTAATTGCAATTTTTCCTTTTCGCCCTCAATATGATTATTTTCACCTTTATCTTCAATAACTATGGGGCCATTTTCTAGGGCTGTGCAAAAAAACCGATCGAACCGTGAACCGAACCGTACCGGACCAAACCAAACCAAAATTTCGGTTCTTTTTGAAACGATTCGGTTCGCGGTTCGATTCGATGAAGGGCAACGGTTCGCGGTTCGGTTCGGGACCATGAACAGAACCTAACCGTTTTATATATTAAAAAAAATTAAATATATTATTTTTACTCTTAATTGTTTTATGAATGATACATATCTAAGTCATAAATCTTAAAAACAATTAATGTTTTTTAAAATTAATTGCTTTTAAGATTTATGACTTAGATATATATCATTCATTAGAATAAAATTAGATTTTTCATAATATGTTTTAATTGTTATGTTGTCTACAAATAAGATAAATTTTAGATTTTTGCCTCTAGTATTCTAACTCCTACATTTTTTTTTTTATATTTGTCTTACTAATTAATCTAATTTTATTATTTAGTTACTTATTGATTTATATAATTAATAATATGTTAGTTAAAAGCATACAACGAATTAAATTTTATGTCTTTATTGGGATAAAATCTAGTATACCATTATAGTTCAAGATATTTTCAAAAAAATAAGACTAGTTACAATTATAATTTTATAATGGACGAATCCTTTCCTTCTATAAGTTTTATATATTTATTTAGTAAATAATTAATTTAAAATATTGTTGTTTATATTTACATTAGTGATAAAAAATATGTAATGGAAGTTTTTCGATAAAATATATTTTTTATTTTATGACTAAAAACGGTTCGAACCGTAAACCGAACCGTTTTTTTCAGTTCGAAAAAATTATGAACCGAACCGTATGCTGAGGTTCGAATTTAAAATAAAAACCGAACCGTAAAATATGGTGCGGTTCGGTTCGAGGTGCAAACCGAACCGAACCGTACCGTGCACACCCCTACCATTTTCTATAATTCTCCATAAAACAAGTTTTTGAGCTTTTAGAAAAATTCTAACCCTACATTTCCCATGTGCACAGTTTGTTCCGGTTATGGGTAGTCTATTTATCGTTTGTCCTTCAATGAATCCTAATGTGTTATTAGCAATTCCATTATACTCTAGATGCAATTAAACACTTAACCAAAAATCTAGGTTTGATACCAATTGTGAAACACTTATGTAATATTTAAGATGTGCTATTATGGCTAATTTTGTTCAATTATTTAGAAAACACAATGTCTAAATGATGCAAAATAACAAATTAAACAACAATCATAAAGTGTAGCAAAAAAAGAGTAAGGGTTAGAGAATATTGTATCGGCATTTAACGTGGAGTTCGATTCACCTCTTCATTTGTATGATCCATACAATGTCTCACTCAAAGAGGACTTCACACACTTTCATTCAACACCAAACAAATGCTCCACTAGAGAAACAAAACACAATCAACAACACAACAACACACTTGAGTGGTGCTTTTACAACAAACTCTTAAGCAACTAAGCACAACTCAAAATTCCACAACTAATCGCTCACAAACTTAAGTGTAGGCCTTACAATAAATACCAATTTAAGAACAAATAACACTACACTTATTTTCCTCACTTATAAAATAACACAAATTACAAATCAAGTTTTGAGAGCTATTTAGAAGAATTAAATAGCAGTTAATAAGATCTAACAACTATTTTAAGCTACCAAAACATTTGTATTTATAAGCCCTTTAAAAATAACCTAACTATTGCGCCCAAAAATAACTCCAACGGTTGAACATTAAATGTCTAATGGCTAGTTGAACAAACAAAAAGAGTCCAGACTCTTTACAACCAGCCCGAACCTCTTTAAGGCTCTCCAAACTTTCGACCATTTTGTAGTCAACTGGTCCAGACTCATAGGTCAGCTTCCTTCCTTTAAAACTATCAATGGCTAAGTGGTCTAGACTTTTTATCAAATGATCTAAACTTATAGACATGCTTTGTTTCTTTGAGCCATTATGTGTCAAAGTGATCTAGACTCTTTAAGTGGTCCGGATTACTTGGACCAAGTTCTTCAAAATACATTCCAAGTGGTCTAGACCCTTTTCAAGTGCTCTAGACTTATAAAAAAGGACCTGTAAAAAATAAAACAACCACTCCACGTGTCTAGATCACTTCAAATTGATCCAAACCACTTGTGAGAAAAAATCACATATATAATCACAAAACACAACATGCACAATTTTAATCATTTGAAATTACATACATGTTTTGCTAATTAACTAATTAAGTGTAACTTATTCCAATTAAGTGAATAATTGTGTAATCTATTTCCTCATTAAAACTTACATTTGAACTCACAAGTTCAATAAAAGTATCCCATTCAATTGCAAAATCTATCTAAATTGCTATCTTGCTTGGAAGTTGGGGCCTATATAACATCCTATCACATTGTGTTATAATAATCTTAGAGCAGTTTACCTAAGTCCTAACTGACACCGATTTACTATGACTGCACTAAACATTTTGGTATTGACTACCTCTATGCCTAAAATAACAACTTTTAGTTAGGTCTTTATTCGCTACATTCTGACATGCCGTCATCGTATAGATTTACTCATAAAAACTTGTTTACATTTGCATTTTTTTTTTTTATTGTTTCAATCTCATGCGAATTTTAATGCCCTCATATTTATTAGGCCATATTATTTTATCTTATTTCTTTACTGTTGTATAGGGTTAGGATAGTCCTTTTAGTTATGTATTAAGGTCCATCTTGTTTAAGCACTTTATGCTTTTATTACACCTTTTCACATTAATTAATATACAAACCATTATACCATTATATAGTTGCTGAGTACATTAGAGCTATCCCCTTCTATAGCCCCAGCCTAATGAAAGAAGCCACTTGTCAAACTCCTATCTATCAAGCAAATTTGTTTCCTCACCTCAATTAAAGACACACCCTCTCTCTCTTCCTTAAGTTTCTGGTTTTGATTGAGTATTATTTTTTGTTTCCAACTTATAATGCTTGAGACCTTACGTTGCTTGAAATTTGAAATATTGTGCTACTCGCCCATTCTATCTATATATATATATTCTGAAAATACCTTCATTGAGAGTGTGGTATGAAACTATTATTTTACATGTTAGCATCAGTCACACCTTTAATGAATAATATTACTAAAAATATATTATGTAAGATTCACCACTAACATATATTTGTTCCATACAATACATATAATTTTATTAAATTTTGAATCTATTGGAACAAAATAAAATAAAGTAAAAAATAAAGCTTTCTTGGTTTGTTCGTTTTAGAGTCTTGCAATAAGCTTATGTTTCTCTAGAGTTGAATATTTGATTGTTTTGCATCCTTAGTTTTATATTTGATATACTCCTCTTTTTCGTTTGTAAATGCAAGTCCGTTGAAAGATGAGATACTGACTGTAACTAGTTCCAATTAAAAATACATGGACACTTTTATAACTTTAATTCCATTCTCCATCTATTCAATATGCATAACTTGTGCAGTAAAAATATTATAAATGAAAGTTAGCTCTTTATGATCACCACCAATGAAGTTTCTCTTAAGGCATCACGTCAAATTCCATTGCTACATAGCCATGATCAAAAGCCATCGTTTATTTATTCCTTTATTTTTTTCTAGGATGGCTGTTCAATTTTGTTGGCGTTTTGTCTGTGCTTTTGTTCCTAGCAGGAGGGGGTTTGATCTTGGTGGTCTCATATGGAGAATAAAAATTTAAAGATTCAAGTGGATTTGTTTTCTAAGAGGGAGCGTAGGATGTGATCAATATAAAGTCAGGACTATAATGAAATAAACTTGTAAATCATGATTCTGGTACTTGCCAATCTAAAGGCCAAGGAGTGAACCTAGTTGAACAAAGGACAAGATGAAGTCAAGGACTAAGGGCTAAAACTAACATATGAAGCTAAATGAGAAATAATCACAATCCTGCAACCCATCCTTCAGATGAAAAGATTAAACATCCAAATCATTGAACCTATCATTGGAAAGGTGGAACCTGCTATTAGACGGTAAGCTTACAACATCCACTGGTTATAGAATGGCTGGTGCTCCTACCTAAACGATGCTCCATAGGCATTTAAGTGGTGCAGCTTTGTTAGGCGAAGGAGACCTAATTTTTACCTTGATTTCTTTCCAGGTAACGTCACATTTGATCCCCGAACTTTGATCAACATTCGATTAACTTCCTTTATTTCTAGATTATCAATTTTATTACCCAATTAGGCTTTTTGAGGCCTCCAGGTACCATAAAGTTATGCAAATAATGGATTTGTTACTATGATAATAACATGACACGTTTATTTGTAATATTAAAAAGAATGTTGATTGCTTTTTTAACTACCGTATTATGCCATTTTCTATAATATTTGTTTATTCTTTTGATTTTAAATGTTGATTTTTATTTAGACTTACTTTCAAATGTTGATCACTCCCGTTTACTTTTTCCATAATTTTTTTTTTTTTTTTTTGGCTAAGCTTGCCTCCTCCCATTCTATAGGTCTATCCTTGAAAATGTTTAACGTTCAACATTTATTTATAACACAAATAAGATATCACTTTAGGTAAATACCATATTTGGTATTCTACTTTAGAAAATTTTGCCATCACCTACTTAAAATTTTAAAATATTAATTTGCTATTTGGATTTTCTCCTTGTTTTCATTGTTATTCTTTCAATTAGCTACTTCACTCCAACCTTGCTCATTTTTACAATATACTCATAATTTATATAAAAAAAATTAGCGCATTTAAATTTTACCTAATTATTTATATAATAGGTATTAATCGTCTCATTGACCTAATCTCAATGTTATCATCCTGGTGGAGACATCCTTTACCCTGAATTAAGTAAAATGTAAAAAGTTAATTCATTTCACCTATTTTGAAATTGCTATATAATTACTTATATCTGAGAGAAGTACATGAATCAAAATCAACCATCAAACCTTTCCCTTAGGGATCTCAAACAGGTTTAAGGAATATAAAAGAAGCAAATTTATATAGAAGCTACTTGGATCTGACTCAACATATTTTAATACAGTTTATTGAATAAAAACTAACTTTTATAATATTTTATGTGACTAATTCATGAATCTAATCAAATTCGATCTGAACTACAAATATCCAAAACAATCAGTAAACATTTAAACAAAGAACTCGCAGATTGTATTTTATTACCCAACATGCAAGTCCAGCCAAGTGTTCTTCAGCAAAAGACACATCCAGCGATCCAAAACAAACACACATATAAGCGGACTCTAACATTACAAATGAACAAGTCCCAGGTTTATGACTGCAGTTCCATCTTCCATAAACATAAAATGAAACGTTCAGCTCGGGGGGCTACCGAAGAACCTGTTGATGGATGGCATGATTTCTGGGGCTCTGTTACGGACATATTTCCTTACAGGATGCTCTGCGTACTTGTGCCCCTCGTCAAAGTTGTCCAGAATTCCTGCTGCCCTGCCTTGCTTGTTTATCCTGAGGCAGTAAGCATCAAAAGTAAAAGTCATAATGAATTAATGGAAAATGTACAACAGGATGGTTGTAGTTTCCCTGCAGATTAATGCATTTATCATCGATACAGTTAGGATCCAGGAGGGTTAATCCTCTTTCAAGAATCCAACACACACCAACGTTCACTTTTTTTTTTTTGAACATAATAAAGAAGGAATTTAATCCTAATTCAACAGGAACATAATAGGGATGTAGTAGTTATTACCATGTTTTACCAAATGTAAAAAATAAAATAAGTAATTATTTGAGTAAAAGATAAAATATAAATAATACCCCTTATTTTAATTACAGAAAGAGGATGATTGTATTAATGGTATTTTCATAAAAAGGTTATTTATGATGAGTTGGAAAATAAACCATCGAATGACAATTCATAGTGTAGGGAGATGAATTGTTATTTATTGTTTTACGTATAGCAATTCAGTATGAATTGTCATTCTCCTAAACTGAACACCGTAATAACAACTTTACATAAAACAAGAAGGAAATTGATGGTTACCCATGTCAAGTGAATGGACAGTAAAGGAAATTGATAATTAAATGTGCAGATAACATCAATTCACGTGTGTAGTACAAGTAGTTGTTGCAATCACAAGTCAACCTACATGATTATACCAGCTTACGATTTCAAAAAAATTTTTAATTATTACATTGGATACAAAATCGTTTAAGTGTAGACTTTTACCAGAACTATGAGTTTAGATATACAATCTTATAAGTTTACATTTTAGTGTATCAGTATAATTACAAATTTGACAACCATAATCATAGATGTAAAGGAAACTTCAATTGGATTATGTCCCTAAACACTCTTTGCCAAGGTATTTCTCCATGAGCACTGATCAACTAAGTAGTAAAATTCAGCTGTTATTTTCAGGCAAATACAAAGATCAAGACAAACGCATACTAAAAAATTGCAGCTCCGTTCTTTACCAAGCTTACTAGTTAAGGAATCCAAATAGAAAATTTTTCACATTTCCTCGAGGTACTACGTCTTGAAGTTTTGAACATTTTTCCTTTAAGCAAGTGTTCTACAATCAATACTAAAATAAGTTTATACGAAGATTCACCCAATATGCACCAAGGAAACAAGAAAAGGGAAGATGCTCTATTAACTTTCAAAAGTAGGAATTTCTATGGTCCTCTTATTGGACCATCCACCCATAATTCTAGTAAAACTAATTATAAAAGATTAATGCAAAATATATGTATTAATGGTTTGATCACGATTAGAATAGATTCAAAATAGTCAATAATCATACAGAACCGGTCGTGTATGAAACTGAAGAATTTTCGTTCAATATGAGTCAACAGAACAGATACTGGCAGCTTTTTGACGATTTAGCGTCTATTTTTTTTCCAATAAATTGAGACCGTATTGGAGATACATGCCTTGAATTACAAAAACTAAAAAAAGATCAAAACTTAAGAATCCAAATGGTCAAATTCAAAACTAAAAACTCTTTAAATATACATATCAGTAAGAGTATATAGATACCAGATCTATATCGAATTAGGGAAATATTCGAGAAGACATATATATAAAAGTTTCTTATGTTTATCATCAAAAATTCATAAAAACTGGGTCTTTACTAAAATTTTCCGCTATAATCAAATCAAATGGAGAGAGAAAAGAGAGGGAGAGACAGACACACACCTGACTTCAGGATTGATCATGAGATTGCGGACCAATTGAAACCCACAGATTCCAATAGCAACCCCAACGGCCGCAAACAATGGATACACCTAATACACAGTATTATTATAAAACATCACTAACTGTAAGTACTTAAAAGAGCATAAGACACATCACCATAAACTCATAGATCTACGTAGTATCAAGTACTATAATCGTGTCCACAACACTAGTAAGATGACTAAGATTTGGGGGGGGGGGGGAAAAAAAAGAGGAGGAGGGTCATCACCTCAGGTCTTAGCCATCGATTTCCAGCCATGGATTAAAGAGATTGCACGACTACAGATCCACCCAGGAAACCAGATTTGGGGGAAGAAGAGAGAGGCTGTTGGAGTATGGTATGGAATCGAAATTGCAGCAAAAAGTTGAAGTAGGTCAAGAATTGTATTGATTGGATAATTTTTTTTTTTAAAAATATTTTTGGAGTGGACGGTGATATTTGGAGTTTGGCCAATGGGATTCTGACACGTACCCTTTTGTTTTTATTCGGTTTGGCCCACAATAATTGTGTTTTTTTTTTTTTTTAGTATGGAAGTGGTACCCCGATAATTTTGATGAGTTAACAAGTTACCCCAAAAATGTGGTTCACCATATTTAATTTCTTTCCAAGTCCTCTCAACTTCCTTTTAAATTGGATTTTTTCTTTTTTAATTATTCTACTTGTTTTCGCAAGAATGAGCATCACAGTGATTAAATATTTAGTATTTTTCAAATAGATATATGAATATTGATAAAATATATAATAAAATACCTAAATTTTTAAATTGATCGATTAATACCTGAATTTTAAATTAATTAATTTAATACTAAAAGAACTTTTCTTGCATTCCAACAATACATTTATTAAGTTTTTTCAAATAGTAAATTAATCAATTTCAAAGTTTTTTATATATTAAATTGATCAATTTTGAAATTTAGGTATTAAATTTATCATTTTTAAAGCTTAGGTATCTAATTGTATATTTTGCTAATTTTTAGGTACCATTAGTGATATTAACCCTTTCAAATATAATTAGCTGAATTTTAAAATAGCCAATTTAATATTTAATTAAAATTTTTTATGTTTTTTTAGTATTATCTTTTAAATTCTATTAATCGAGATGACACTTACATTGATTGAGGAAATATTACATATTAACTAAATTTAGACAATAGTAGATGAAAACACACATTGTTTAAAAAAATAATTTAGTCAGGTTAACTTTCAACAATTCTAATGTACATATGAATTGGCCTATTTTTTTTTTTCTTTTGGTGAATTTGCCTATTTAATTATCAATTTTTAAAAGGAAAAATTCAAAAACGCCCCCTAAACTTTAGGAGAGGCACAAATTGATCTCTTTGAACTTTAAAAATACGACTTTTGACCCTTAAAACTATAAATAATTAGTAAATAAGTCTATTTTGTACTTTTTTATCAAAAAAAGTACAAAAAATTTATTGTTCCGGATCTTCCTTTTTGTATGGATTATGTACAAAATTTATAAGGACAAAGACAAAAAAAAAATTATGAGCTAGATTGATTTGCTAATTATTCATAGTTCTAGAAATCAAAAGTCATATTTTTAAAATTCAAGAATCAATTCATGCCACCTCTAAAGTTTATGTAATTTTTTGCTTTTACTCCCCTCCTATTGACTAGTTAACATGTGTCCATTCCCCATTCATTAGGAGTTCGAACTCAATCCGGTAAAATTAATAATTCGGCAAAAAAAAGGTAAAATTAATAAACATAAAAAGTTTGAAAAAAATAAAATTAAATTATTTTAAAATTTAAATGATGAACTTTATATTATAATAAAAAGCATACATGAAATTAACCTTAATTAGAATATATGTAGAAGTGGATATTTTCAATTAACTCATAATCATACATCCGGGGATTCATCCATCCATGATCTATGTCTCAAAGGATTATCGATTTGCTTGTCATCGTTTAGCATTAAAACCGGGAATGAATGTATCAAAGCATATCAAGTTGTATTATTGTCATTATTTATAAAACTCTATGTATTAAGAATAAAATACTTATAACATCGAAGATATAATTAAGAGGTAAATTATATAATAAGGTATCAAGTTTGAAGATATCAATATTTCAAGTATTTAAAAAGAAAAATCAATATTTGACGATTAATTTATTTATTTAAGATAACAAGTTGTTAAAAAGAGGTATCAAACGTTTTATAAAATGAATCAAATAAGTTATAAATATTTGACTATTAATGAAAACTTATTATAGAGAATATTAATACCCATGATTCACTTTGTAAAATATTATTTTTTTTTTAATTACTTGAAATGTTGATACCTAAAGTAAATTTATCATATCTTATTGTGTAATTTATCTTATAATAATTATTATTCATGTTATAGCTAATAATAAATAAAAAAACATCCAAAGATAAAAAAGAAAAAGTTAACTCACTAATATTTTCTTTTCAAAAATAAATTTTAATTTTTCTGGTTATTGTGAGATAAAAGAAAAGCATGAAGAAAATGAAACGAGACAACCAATAGTGCAACTTTAAAAATATAAACTTGATTAGGAATTCAACCAATTTTATCTTTAAGAAAAAAAGAAAAAACATATTATCTTAGTATATATATAATTATATATCTACATATAATATTATAATATGATTATTCTCTAAAATATAAATTAGTAGGATTTTTTTTTTTTTTTAAAGGGAGCACTTCTGCAACTCTCTTGC
Organism: Combretum micranthum; assembly: GCA_024138025.1. Classification (NCBI taxonomy): domain Eukaryota; kingdom Viridiplantae; phylum Streptophyta; class Magnoliopsida; order Myrtales; family Combretaceae; genus Combretum; species Combretum micranthum. The sequence continues at coordinate 74,650 of JAMXBD010000468.1, read as the reverse complement.
CGGACCATTTAGAGAGCGTACAGTCCCGACTCCCATGTTGCCCATTAGCCAATAGACACACATGCAAATGCTCGATAACCAATAGAAGTGTATAGCCCCATGCTCGTCTCCCGACAGTTCATGTTCATCCCACTAGGGCCCTGGGGGTAATGATTTCCACGAGACCCATTGGAGCATCCCTAACCATCCAAGCATTTATAAAGTTATTAAAGTATCATTTCAATATCTAAATAATCTTTTTTTAAAAAAACCTCATCATTTTATTCGTAAGATCATTCTCTAAGTCCTTTTACTTATTTTTATATTTTTATGAATCTCAATTACTTTTACACAATACCTTATTTTGTAAAACAATAATAAAATATTTCAAAAAAATTTTTGAATGAACCTTCCACATCTGTTGAGGTCCTTTGTTTAGGAATCAAAACGAAGGAACTAGGATGTAGATGCTTTTAGAAATATATCTCCCAAAATCTATGGGAATAAGAGAAAATATATGTCAAAAATCAAATTTATCAATTTGCTTCCTCAAAAAGTCTAGTTCAATTTATCATATTTTAATGCTTATAACTTTTATCAATTGAAATTGTACTTATTGGATTATATATAAAATTAATTGCAGTATAGGACAACACAAGATCACGATTGTTAAAACATATTATCTTATATGGTATTTCTGTATACCAAATAATTAATAGATGAGAAATCCTTGTATAGTAGACCGCATACTAAACGTAGTATAAAGGAACCGTGCATGTTGAGCATCGCTTTATAATGCGAGCCTCACCTTAGCCCATGGATTAATGCAAGTTGGCTTGCATTGTACAGTTGGCCAAAAAGTTTAAGCTGCCTCGCCTACATGAATTGGTGTAGGGATGCAATCAGGACGGGTTTAGAACATGTTGTACTAAACCTGAACCCAATACTATATAGTTTCATGAAACCTGTCCCAAACCTTATAGAGTTTTTGTGCATAAAACCAAAATCTCTCTGGTAGACTCTACAGTACTTGAACTCGATAATCATTCAATTACAATTATTTTATATTTAAAGTTATGTTAAAAAAAAAATTCTCATGACATACATCTCCACAAATTTCATTAATAATTGTGTATAGAATAAATCATTCCAAATTTATTCTTTGTTAGCTTAACATTACGATAAGTCATCATGATTAATAAAATCAAACATTATTAAAAAAGAATGCCTTGCAAGTTTAAAAATGCATATACTCTTTATTAGATTGAACTGTAAATTTAAAAATGCATATAATATTTATTAAATTAAATTGATACTTAAAATGTACAGATTTAAAATTAGTCTTACTTTTAATTTATTAATTGAAATAAATCTAATAATTTTTTCTCTTAATGGGTTTGCATTCCCAACGAATTTTATATCGTCCAAAAACCCTATAGATTTTGTAAAAGGTCCCAAAGCCCATCCCAAATCCTAATAACCTATCAGGTTAGATGAGTCGAGTATCTTATAAGAATTCGTCTGATTGCATCCCTGATGTGTTGGATCATTAAGTTTTAAATTTATAATCTCATTAATTCTAGACCCACACAAGACGGTGCATCTATCGTGTAATATAGAAATTAACTCAGATATCGTCCTAGGGATCTATGTGTATCTATTAGTAATAACCCATTAACTATTATCTAGCCGAATCAAATGTGACATATATGCTAAATTTCTTACTAATTCTAACTAAAAGCAAGTCCAAAAGCCTTAGATGAAAGATATGCACAAATTTCTCAAGATAAATGAATTCACAAATAATGCCCTTAGCTTTGATCAACCTTAGCCCCTTCATCTTTAAAGGTGGATTCAATTGAATGACACTTGATCTTGAACTATCGGGTTTCTCAATTAGATTAACTACTCTCTTCAAGTTAATTAACCCCCAACCCTAATTGCAAAAGTGGCAATTTCTTCCTTCACAATTATCAAATTAGAATAGCACGAAGATGATGAACCTAATTGATAGAAGGTTGAAAAAACCCTATTTCTAGGTGGATTACATAACTTCTTTACTCATGAGAGATCAAACCCATTAATTAAAATCTTCTTTCAAATTAACAAGAATCAAGTTTGTAATAACTTAGGCCTAAAATCATCACAACAACAATATAAATCATGAAGCAAACTCAAAATCAAACTTCATTTAATTAATAAATAACTCAATACACGATGGCTAGAGTTTCTCAAAACTTAGGGCATACACAACTACTCTTCCATGAAGAGATTAACAACAACAATAAGTATAATGGAAGAAAAAGGAAAGATCATGATGATAAAACCCTTGGTAGAAGTGATGTTTGTGAATCTCCAAGTTGTAGCACGAATTTCTTCTTCAAAAAGCTCTCCAAAATGCGTTCTAGGGTTTTTGGATGGAAATACAAGTGAATAAGTTATCTTTTTTCAAAACAAGGCGTGGGTATATATATATATATATATATATATTAATAAGTACACGATCCCTACATAACCGTGTATGTTGGGGTAGTATATTCATTAACTTTGGTGTTTTTCCTTTTTTGGCATATGTACACGACCTATCGTACACAACTAGTGTATGTGGGGTCGTGTATCTGAAACTTCAAATTTTTCTTCAACTTTCTCCTCCAAAAGTATACTAATGGTATTAAAATACTAGTGTATAGGTAGCAACTCCACAAAAGGCTCCAAATCTCTCCAAAATCTTGGCTTCTTTCATTAATAATCCTTTGAAAAGTGCAATTGTTCCATAATTATCCCTGAAACACAAAATTAGTTCAATAACAATCATTTTCTTCAATAAATCAATTAAACAGCATATGGAATATGCTTAATAATACACCAACAATAAAGGTCTTAGGACACTTATCAATCTCTAATATGGTAGGTTATAAAGGCCAACCCACCAACTTGCTTAGTGCTTTTCTTTTTTAACAAAATTTTGATATTATAATATAATCATGCTAATATGAAATGCTATGTTTAATCGAAATTAGAAAAATTATTAACATATAGGATGAAAAGATAGATAAACATTAAAAGAACCATTTAAGATTAGGATGGACAAACTTTGTTTAACATTATTGTTTCACTTTCTTATTCTTTTGATCTAGATAGATCTTTATCAATGCATACTTACATAATGTTATTTATAGTTACCTTTTTTTTTTTTTTTTTTTTGCTTTTTCTTTTTTGAAACTTTCATGGATTTGGTCATATTTAACATGGGTTCATGGTTAAGTTGGCTCGCTTTACTTGTAGGTCATGCGTAGTGAACCAAAGTGCCTACATAGTAAAGTGGTAAAAAATTGTAGCTTAACCTTTTTTTTGGGTTAAACAGGTTGACCCATATCCCGCCTCCCTTGCATTGCATTATCCCCATTTACACTACTTTATTGATTACATAGCGTTGCTTAAAGATAGCCTTGATAAATCTAATTTAGAATAAAACCTATTTGATGAATTCCACAAGCAAGGTTGCAAATGAGTCAAGTTGAGACGTATAGTATTGAGATTGAGTTTGGATTCAACTCATAATTTCAGAGTTTGAGCATGATTGGAGCTTGATCGATTTAAAAATTTAAGCTTGAGTCTGTATCGAAGTACTTCTACATAAACTTAAACTCGACTCAATTAAATTTGTCCAAGCTTGATTTATTAAAAATTATTTTTTAGTAATAACTAAAATAATATTAATACCTAAACTCATTTTGAATTTGAATTTCATTCATACTCTACTCAGGTCAATAGAATTTGATTAAGGTCACAAGTTAATCAAGCTAAACATATAAAGTTCGAGTTTAGCTCAATAAATTACTTAAGTAGATCAATTTAGTTAAGCTCAACTAAACTATTTTTGAATGGATATCGAATAAAGCTCAAGTTAAACTAGAATACTTTATGCTAATTTGGTTTATTTACACATAACAAGACTCTATCCATTTCTTTGGCAGCTTTGGTCCCCTGTGTATCTCTCTTTGAAATGCTTACTTGTTAATATTTTACGTTATTTATCCACCATGTAGATTGCAAAAATGTATGTACCTATTACTTATGTTTACTTCCATGTAATACATTAATTTTTCATATTTATATATAGTCAATACAATATGGTCGGTTGATATCGACTTAAAACAGTGTATAGTACATAGTAGGACATTAGTTTATTTAAGTTATTAATCAAAATCAGTCCAATTGCATCTTTATATTACGAAACATTTGTCACTACTAGGAAGTTTCATGAGATGGATATCACACCATTCAAATATTATAATTGCCACAGCTAATGTGTTGGCAACTGGGAGGAAATGTAATATTGGTTTGTTTTTGTACATTTCTTCCCTCTATAATATAGTTGTCTTCATACATACTAACATATATTATGACATGTTTGTTGAAAAGGTTAATTAAAATGTTAGTGTATTTACACTGGAAATGGTGATGGGTGTTTAAGAGAGGAAAGGAATAGGAAAGAAAGAAAGGAAAAAAAGAGAGAGACTTCATTACTTCATTTTTTTTTTTTTTTTTTTTGGTAAAACAAGACCTTTCTCTCTTTGGGAAATTTTTTTATACCGTACAAGTTTTTCATCAAAGAAGTTGAGAGTGAACGCAAATGAGAAATTTCCTTCGGAGCGGTCATCCCAATATTCTTCTATAGCAAAGATGAAATGGAGAATTGTTTGCTCAACCCAACTTAAGCACATTTGGCACCTATGTAAAGGTTATATTAGAGGACTTTGTGTATTAGGTTCACTCAACTTTCCCCAAGGGTAATAGCTTTTGGACCGTTAAGAAGCCCATCACTTTGCTCTTGGGTTGTAAAAGCTTCTACAGCACGACAATTAGCTTGTTCATGTTTCGTGTAGAGAATGAAGGATGGCATCCCTATCTCTCTTTAGTCAGGCTATTGGCTCCCGATAGGCCTTCTGACATCATGTACAGTGTAAGGGACATAACAAATGCAGGGCATCCTTAGAATGCTAGATTTGGCACAATCGCACGAGGACAAATTCCTTGCCATATCCTTACCAAAAATACAGGGACAACAATTGGTCTTTAACCCTAAAGGGCATTTTGGGAAAACTTTTGTCACATCCTCTACCAGTCAACTAACTTTCAGCAACTATATTTACTCAAATGGACAAATTCATATTGAAGAGTGTTTTCCATCAAAAGTGCTCGTAAGCTTTTGACTACTTGACGAAAAGCAGTTGGGGATCACGGTTTTCATCAACTAGATTCTACCTAGAAGGACAGAAGCGTTTTCCATCAACCAGAATAAATAATTCAACCAAGTAGCAATTTCAAATGTAGCAAGGAAAACTAGAATAGTTATTCCTCAATTATCCTATTCCTAAGTAAAGACGTAAGGCTATCAATACGCATCCATTTAACCATCTAACCTACTTGCTTCTCTTCTTGAGCCCTAGTATTAGCTTTATGAGCACAAATATACTACCATAACTAGAACAAGGAAACGTAAAAATGATAAAAATATTTAAAAATCTACACAAATATAAAAAAATTAGAACAAAAATTTTTTTAATTAAAATTCTGATTTAAATCGTAATCCAAACATAACTAAACCATTATTTAATGGTTTAAAAAATTTACAAAATTGATATTATAAATCACGACGAAATACTTTATAAATTCATCATACTTTTAATCTATAGTTTTCTATAAAATCAATTATCCACCAATAAAATATATTCACTAATCAATACATAGTAGGTCATAATTTATGATTTTTAATATAACTATCATGTCAATTATCTACCAATAATTTAGCTAAAATAAAAAATCATCTATCAACAAAATTCATCATGAATAAAATGACCTGATAAAATATATTAAACAATTAATACATAATGAAAGTTTATAATTAAATAAATAAATTTCATACTTTACAAAGTTAAAAGCTATTAAAAAAACCACAATAGTTCAACATCAACAAAAAGTTGTATCATGAGCTTAAAAAAATTAAAAAAAAACAAATTGATTTTAATTAATATTCACCAAATAATAAATATCAAATAAATCATATAAACATATAGTAAAATATTATTATATTTTTCTAAAACGGTTTGATTCGATTTTACGGATTAGTTTGTTTACCTTTCAAGCCAAACCATAAATTTACAGATTGATTCGGATTTGAAAATTTTCAAACCAAACCATGAAAAAAACCATATTTTCGGTTTGAATTGGTTTTGTTCGATTGGTTTTTTTTGCCCACCCCTAGTTTTTGCATATTAACTTTTAGACCAAATCTGGAGGGCGTGCTAGTTTGACCTGTAATCCTGCCTCATTGCTTCAATAGGAATGCACAAGGCTTGAATTTCTATTTCATAAGTTATAATATGCTAACTACTATTTATTATTATTATTTACATTTGTTCATGAGGGATTTTCCCTCTTCCTCATTTTCACCTCCTATGCGGAGAGGCTATAACGAGAAAAGGCAATGAACTGTTTACAATAATATCAGAAAGCACAACAAGACCTGCCCAGAGAAACAAAAACCTAAGATAACATGAAACTGAATTAGCACAACCCAAGAGGTATTAATACATCTATCTCCACGGCTATAGCAAAATAAAAAAGACAGCCAGCATACATAAACACTCTTTCATAAATCTGCCTCAAGTAAGCATGCTTTCACCAAGTAATATTATAGGATTCTCCAGTGCCTTCTTTTGCTGCTCTTATAAAGAGCTGCTGAATCAAGCAACCAGGAAAATGCAGTTTCTAGTCAATGAATGGTTAGAACCTTCAGCAAGGAGAAGGCACATTTACACCAACCTTCTATGCCAAAAAATTTCCTGTTGAGGTTGCATGAGATCTATTCAGTCTGGAACAGATTTCCTAATCCCTGTGCCATGTGCCATCCACAGCATTGTCACAAAAACACAGTATGAAAGTTGACAATATGCTCCCAGGTAGGCTTGCATGAGGAACCTTTTAATTGCAAAAGAGATTCCCACGTTTGCAGCATCTTTTGGCATATCCAGAGAAACACGCTGAAAAATCCCCATTGACCCGACCTTTACAATTTATGCTTTCCGAGCACGGTCACGCCATGAACCTTGTTGCCTAGTAAGAACCTATATACATAAAAACAACGACAAACATTAAGAAATGCTGGGCAAAGTATTAGAAGAGATGAAAATAAAAAATTTGCACTTTCGGCCGCCTACTTTCTCACTCAAGAGGCTAGTTGCTTGGATGTTCTCATTGCTCTCCTGCATTTTTTCAGAATCTGATTCAATGTCTGAAGCAGCTAATGCAGCATTTGCAGATGATCCAAACATTGCGTCATCATGTGCTGCTTTCAATTGTTCTTCTCTCCGTGTCTTCACATAAAAGATAAGAAATCAGGGACCAGAAAACTCAAATTTAATCCCCCAGAAAAGCAACTGCATGATAAACAGCGCGAAGCACCTCTATAGCAGAAAACCTGAAACTCTGCCCTATGTGCTTGACTAAAGCTGCATCATCTTCCACAGCTGCAGAGATTAAAAAATACAGACAAATGTGTTACATTCTCATAAAGGTATATAAACTATGTCTTTCATTGATGTCCATGATAAAAGTGGCGAATCCTAAGCAGAGGCAGAATATGTCCTTACATTCTTTTTCTGGTTTGTCTTACTACTACAAAAGGCCTTGAAAGTGATCAACAATCATTATAAAGATGCTAAAGAAGAAAGATAAGTTAAAGATCTTATATTTCAAATAGACATTCTAGGAAAAATATGTTGTCCAGAACAAAATATAAAACTATCTCTACTTTGATTGAGTCATCCAACCTAAGAAACTCAAGCGAACCAAAATTAGGAGGCAACACCAATGTTGACATAGGTAAGGATCCTTCTAGTTAAGAAAGGATGACAAGTGCAATTACTTTCAAGTCTAACTACATTGTATCCTTTAGAACTTGGAATTTATTTTATATAAAAGGAACAAGAGTTAAACTGCTGAACCTTCAATTTCTTCATCATCAAGTGGAGCATCCTTATCAAACTGGAATCGCTCCCATCCAGGACCCATTCCATTGGCCTCATCTTTATCAACTGCAGTTAATGGGAGAGCTTAACAGTGATATATAAATATGCAGATACATTTACAGAAGCTGAAAGCATGCATGAGAAAGGCACCACGAGCTCACAAAAGAAAGGGATGACAATTACTGACAAAAAACCAGGGCATAAGAGATGTACTTATCTCTGGGGTTGGGAGAGTCTGCCCACATGTATAACGTAAATTCATGTTTGGAGGCATATCTCATGGTTGCAAATTGACAGAAACAAGTAAAAAGTAAGCATGCTAATTACCTGTTTCAGCAAGCTGAAGCTTCATCTTGGCTTTGACTCTTTCAGCTGGTGTCTGTGGCACAAAAGAAAAACAGTGTAAGCTATGGTCCAAATTATGATAAAAAGGAAATCAAGGCTGCCTGATGAAACACAGCACTGTGGTATGTCTGCAAAGCGAATAACATCGGTTCAGCCAACAGAAAAGATGACCAACAAACCATCCATGCTCAATTGGAGAAAACCAAAATCAACAACACTGTTAAGGTCTATCCAAGAACCTCTCATCGTCAACATAGCATGCACAGAATATTATCTCTTAAACCTTGCAGAGGCATGAAAAGAAGTCAAAAACTTTTCTCAAACTCTTTAAATGGTCTTGAAGCAAGACCAAATGGAGTGACATATGGTGGTACTAATGGCAACGGATTTTTCATCTCAAAGAGCAAAAGCAAACTAGCATGCTGCTGAAAATTAACTCGTATTGACTAAAATTAGGTCCGTTGTAAAATCAGTATATAAAATCGCCATGGCACATTCACGGTGTCAGCATTCCACAAACTCACTTATTTCCCAATAAAGTTTCCCTTGCATGCTTTTCAATGAAAAAGTTCACATCTTCTGGTCATTATCTCCATCCAAATAACTTCTTACAAGAATATAAAGCAATCTTATAAATCTTCAATCCATCAACCTACAACCTAGACTACAAACTCAATCCGAATCAATTGTTATAATCAGTCACTCATATCAAGTGATGCATCTACAGTAAAACTGAATCAAATCAATTGTAGAAAAACACAACTACAAGAAACTGCCTCATGTCAAACCCTAATCTTCATCATAATCGAAAAAGCTTGGAAATTCAAGATGCATAAACAATTTGATATACAATAACAATCGTTGGAATATAGTAATCATAAACAATACCATCTTGTCATATCCATCAATCAATTTCGAGTAATCCGTTGCCTTTCCACCGCCATTCCTCTCTTTCCTCGACTCCGCTGCAGTCGACAAATCATCTCTCTCTCCTCTTCCACTCCGCTTCTTCTCCGATCTCCGAGGCGACTCACTTCTACTTCTACTCCTCCTCCTCCTTCTCTCCCTATCTCTTTCTCTCTCCCTATCTCTCTCTCTATATCGATCTCTATCTCTATGTCTTTCTCTGTCTCTGTCTCTGTCCCTGTCTCTATCTCTACTTCTACTTCGCCTTCTCGAATGCCTATCTCTATCCCTTTCTCTACTTGTGGAACGATGCCGTTCGCCGCCCTTACGATCCTCCGGTTTGGACTTCTTGAGCTTGTTTTGAATCGAGCTTAACTGAGCTTGCTTCTCGAGCTCAGAGGTTTTTCCAGGGCTCGAAGCTCTAACGAAACTGCTTAAGAAAGAAGATGATGATGAGACGAAAGCCGAACCTTTAGCCGGAGGAGGATGAGCCGAATCGGAGTTTGAACCAGAGGAGAAGCCGAGGCCTTGCTTGAATCTGGCAGCTCCTTGGCCTTTACGAGTAAGTTCATCGTAGTAAGCCGCTGCTTTGTCTTCCTCCATGGAAGGACGCACGAACACACGGTGGTGATCTTTAGGGTTTGAATGCAAAACTGGGGAAATTATTTTCTGATTTTGGTGTTTCCTTTTCCACTTCTCCTTCTTCTTCAAAAGCCGTAGCCGGTTCGGGAGGTGTTGTTTCGGCTCACAGCTTAATCCGTACGGTTTATAAGTTACTCGGATTTCATATATTTAATTATATTTGATACTCCAATACTAGTTGAAGCACAATTATTTAAACTGTGTTTGCACTAAACATATTTTGTTTATTTATAACGTTATTATAAAATATATATAAAAATTTATAAATATTTATTTTAATAATAATGGTTATCATAAATCTATGTATATAAAATAATTTAAAGTTTTTATGAATAATAATAATTTTCTGTTATTTTATGGAATGATATGGTATTTATAAAATTGTTATAACATTTATAATTATAAAAATTCTATGAATTTAATAATGATATGTAAATATTGCAGCATATCTTTTAAGCATATAAGTGCCTTTTCTTTTTAATAGCAACTGGTAAAAAAATTATTAATTGAGAATGTATTACTTAAGAGAGTTAGGCAACTTATGTACTATGTGGTAAAGAGGTTGAATAAATAAAAGACTTATTAAGTTAGTGTGGAATGAATGCCACGACAATGGAATGAAATAAATAGTATAGAAAAGTAAAAAATGTCTTTGTTTTTCGGTAGTGAGAAAAGAGCTTCTAGTACTATTGATAAACTGTTCAATCAATCATCTAACTGTTAAAATAAATATAATAATTAAAATAATACTTATTTTAGTGATTCGATCATCGTTGAGAATAGTGTGAGATGATGGTGATAAGATTTGTTCCATCAATATTAATGACAGGATCATTTATAAGAATGGTTGTGTAGAAATTCCATAAGTTGGACAACATAATGAAAATACTTGCACTCTTGGCAATGCTTGTACTAATTTATAATTTAGGAATTAAAAAAAAACATAATAAAAAAGTTGTTGAGCAATAGAATACTGTAGATTGGAAAAGGAGTTTGTTGTCCCTCATATGTCTTCGCAAATAAACATCTGACATGTGTTAATTAGATTTAAAAATAAAATAATCCCTAAAATATAAGAAATAATCATAATACGTGTAAGATGTTTAGTTGTGAGAACACAATAGGGACAACAAATTGGGACCGTGAATTTTGATCCCTGTAGATTATATTAGTTTGTTTACAATAGCGAAAGGCTAGCCCTAAAAATGATGGAGAAAATAGTCATAATCTTATAATAGAAAATGGGAAATATATGATTTGATATGTAAATTTTACACAAAAATTCAATTTAATATCAAACTTTAAGATGGTTAATTTAATATCAAATCAATCTTTTTATGGTTATTTTACTATCTTTATAAAAAAGTCTACTTTTTTAGCATACGTTGAGAATTTGGTATATTATTGAATTTAACTAATGCTCCTAACAGCGTCTAAATATTCATGAAAACTTTATTTGAGTATTAAATCGATTACACCAAAATTCAGGTAACAAATTAAATTTTTTTGTGAACTTAAGATATAAAATTTGACATTTTTCCAATATAAAACAATATCCCCAGAAGCAGATCAAGTTAAACATTGGTAGCTTTTTAAGTCTATTAGTAGGTGTTTTAAAGATGAAGAAGGCAAAGAGTTTTTGTTAGAAAGAAAAAAAAAGGAAAAAATAGAAAAAAGAAAAAGCTATATGCTCACCCATAAAAAGTTGTATTGTGAGCAATTTTCCAACGAATTGACGTTAGCTGAGGATTCATGTACGATATAGAGAGGGTCATTGTTGTGACAGACTCATTGGAAGTCTGCAAATAGATTCTCAATGACAATGCCATTTCATGCTTCTATTCTAGTGAATTTTCGTATTGCGAGGAATTAATCTAAAAACAAATAGATAGCAATAGCGGAGTGGACAACTAAGAGACTGCAATTAAGTGGTATATGAGCTAGTAGGATGTGTGTAGCATGGAGTGGATCCATGCTTTTACTCGTTTATAAATGTTGCATTTTTTCTCCTTATAGAGTACAATACATAGTATTATAGAAAAATTTAAATACCAAGAGAAACAAAAACAACAAAAAGAAGAGTACATTAAGGAAATTGAAAAAGAATTACAAGAATTGAGAACAGAAAACAACAATAATACAAATACTAAAAAGACTAAGATATTTAGTAGAAGGTGAAATGACCCAAATATCACCCATAAATTTTAAAATTCAAATATAATAACTGAAAAATAATTATGAATTAAAACCAAATGAATAGACAAATTAATAATAGGTTAATTGAAAACAAAATTTGAGGTTAGTTTAATTAGTGGTTATAGGTTAGTAAAAGCTACCAAATAAAACCTAGAAGGGACGGATGGTTGAGATTGTATCAAGTGGTACTCTATAAAAACCTTACAACCCTAAAACCTATCCTATTAGCCCCCATATAAATACTCTTTTTATTTTTGTATTTTCTTCTTTAGGAAAACTACTACAATCCTAATGAGAATCCTTAGACCCTAGCTTTACTTAATGTTAATTAGTAAGACTAAAGGAGGATTAGCATTGATCATAATTATCTATTTCATGTTAAAAGATGACAACGAGGTGAATAAAGAAGGGAAAGAGCAACAAACTTAAGAGGAATTCGTAAAAGGTGAGTTTGAGATTTTCAAGCGTTGACATTCAAAGCTTATGGTGTTTTAGATGTAAATTCTGACATGGGGTACTGACAGGAAGTGAAGGTAGTAAGGAAGTTGATTTTAGAGGTGTTTTAAGCTTTGGGATGCTACCTTACAACTGCAACAACAAGGTAAAACCTAAATTCAACTCTAGTGTTATGAAGATGTGATAATAAGGAGATAAAACAGTTTGAAAGTGTTCAAGAAAAGAATGAATATGTTTCAAGTTGAAATCTCTATGGAGATTAACCTTAAGAAGAAATAGATGTTTCTTTATGTTTAAAACTATGGATAAGATCATAGAATGAACATGAAGTTTATGTTATGGATGTTAGAAAAAGCTAAATGAAGGTTTTTATATGAAATGATTTGAAAATTTCAGGAAAAAAAATGATAAATTTGGTGGTTGCTGTGAAAATTAGGTGTCTCGGGTTTTCAACTTTGATTAATCATGTTTTAACAAACAAGAGATGAAAATAGATGGGACTAGACATGAACACAACCATCTAATACCTTTAAGGTCACCAAAAGTCGTTCCAAAATATGTTTTTGATAAAATACAAGTATAAAACGAAGTATCACAAATCCAAAAAAGCATGGCATGAACACAAGGTAATGTTCTGCCATGCTTCTCTCTGTCTTTGAAAACTTGAAGAAATAAGCTCCCTAAAAAGCATGGCATGAACACGAGGTTATGTTCTACCTGCTTCTCTCTGTTTTAAAGAAGCAATGAAACCTAGAAGAGCATGAGGAGATACACACAGCCGTGTCCCCCACCCTCGTGGTTCTCTCTATTTTTAAAATGCTTTAAAGCTTAGAAGAATACAGGGATATACATGCAGTTGTGTTCCTCCCTATTCTTCTCTCTATTTTTAAAATGCTTTGAAGCCTTAAAAAACACAGGAGATACATGCAGCGTATTTCCCTTTGTGCTTCTCTCTGACCCATAAACAAAGAAGGAACATGACCAAAACACAATATATTCAGTCGTGTATCGGAACATGAAGTGATATGTCCCCCCGTATACTAGTGTTCTTTCCCAGCCCCATTTCTTCACCATTCTTATTGAATCACACAAAACTTAAATCTTTCCTTGGAATTAATGACCTTTTTAAACATGATCCTTAAGTAGGTAAGGTTAAGTAGTGACCACAACATAAATGGATTAGAGGTTAATCTTAAACTAATTCCAGACTTTAATCACGAACAATTTTTGATATTAAGCTTTGAAGAGTGACTCAAGGATCACTTTGATTATCGGGTACGTAGTAATTGTGTGTTGCTTGTTAGGAAAGTATTAATAACCGTATTAAGAATTTAAATTCAACTTAATCTAAGTGTTGGTTACTACTTGGTTGCTTACTCCAGGAGCATCTCTAGACTGGGTTACAAGCTTGATCGCAACTTTAGGATGATGTGGTGGTTATAGGCGTTTGGACCCCCACGAAGTACATGGTAAGACAAGAGGGTAGTCAATAGGGGATATTTCAAAACCAAATAGTCTATTAAGAGCTAGTACAAAGTTGCAACGAAGTCATGTGGAGGTATAGACTTTGCCAAAAAAGTCATAATGGACCATGCTTATTGATGGTTATTTGTGTGGGATTGATCCATACGAGGCTACTTCCTTATTTTCTTTCTCAATAAGTTATGAGAACTTATCAAACCCCCCTCTTCGATGCTCCATCCGCTAAAGGAACCTTGCCCCTTTTGTTTGGCAGGAGTCATGAGGACTCATGTGCGTGTTGGTATTTTCGGGATGCTTAAGATGTTTGTTTGTTGACCATAATTTAATCAAACTTAATTTATGTCTATTGCATTAGCTTAAGCGTACGTGACATGTGTGTATGTGTTTGATTATTGTGCATTGGGTTTCGCACTTACGCTTTACTATTTCAAACACTGATGACAATTTGTATGTGGACCTCCACAATGATTCTATGGTTTTTAGGACTGACCAGTATGGAGAATGGCTCCAGCGCTTAAAGGATTAAATTGAACGTTGGGAAAGACTATTTAAATGCATGTCCATATTTTAATGGATGATTGTAAACTCTAAGTTATTTTACTACTTTTGGGCTAGGTGCCAAACTTTGTAACCGGGTTTATCTAGCTCTCCTTTTATGGTTGCTATCTTAAATTGTTTTGGTCTTTAAATGATGTTTTACTCTCTCTCTTAAAGTGTTTTCCTATATGTTGGTACAATAGTTTCTAAATCATTGTCAAATTATCAATCAATGCATTATAGTCTTACTAAAGAACATAATCATGATTTCACAATTGAAACTTGAATAGAAACTCACTTAGTTAATGAAAGGCTTGCACATGTTGCTTGGAGGTCATGTGTACGATGAAACAACTATGTCCTTAAGTACCCAAAGGGTCGGTTGTTTAAGAAAGAGTATAAAGCTGGAGACCCATCCAAGATATCTTGAAGCTCTAAATGCTAGCATAGTATAGCAAGGAAACATAGTAGGGCTTTCAACATTTGAGCCACCTACAGAATCAGACAAAACAATAATTAGACAAATAATACTACAATATTATTATTAACATTACATAATAAATTAAAAGATATAAGAAAAAGAGTTACAGCTTTAGAAAGAGAAGTCATAACTATAAAAGAATTAGAAAAAGATAGATAAGAAGATAAACATAGAAGTGTAAAAGAATTAGATGAGATACTAAGTAAAATACAAGTAATAAAAATATCTGATAAAAGAGAAAAAGGAAAAGACGTAGAAATAAAATTTAGAGGATACAAAAGAAATTTAGAAAGATGCTACAAACTAGAACTCATACATTATTTCCTGGTACAAGAAGAAAAATAAAAGATGGAGAAAAAACAAAAGAAGAATCATCAATAGATAAAGGAATATTAGGAAGATTATCAAGTATGAGACTGAAAAATAAACATATTCAATAGATAGAGGAAATTGTAGATATTGATAAGGATATGGAGATCTACAGTAGCAAAAGTATAGATTTTCTAAAACCTAGAATATTGATGATGCGTGCTTTCCTATCGTAAAAAATTATAAAATTTATAAACTTAAGTTAATTCCTATGATTGAGCACAAGCAAGTATGCCTATCTAGAGTAGTATAGGATTTAAATGGGTGTCATCCATATGGATCTAAGGAACAAGTTATAGTATTACCGTTTTTCAACTATTTAGCCTAATTCTTAAAGTGATATCTATTATTTAACTATTAATTAACTAGTCTAGCAAATCCTAAGTTAATTATGTATGCTTTCAAAAGATGTATTCAATCACAAAACATACCCCTCATCTTGATCTACCCTAAACTTTAAATTGCTTATGATAATGGGTTGATTAATACATTTTGTATGCTTTGCACTGCAGGGATTCTTAATCAAATCAATTACTCCCTGAATTAATTGATTCCTAACCTAACATGAGATAGTGGTGACCTCTTCCTTACTAATGCTGTATAAGATCTCATTAACGTTCATGATTCCTATAATGAAGATTGACTCTTGGTGCAGAAAAATCAATGTTTCCCTACCTCTAGGTGAAATATGCAATCTCTCTATTCATGATGATCTATCCTATTAGATAAAACATCTTTCTATCTAACCAGAATCATACATGCAATTAATTATGCACATAAATCAATCACAAAAAATTAAATCACGTGAATAGATACAAAGGCATAAACTTTTCATTAATAAAAAGCAATCTAATCACATTGTTTAGGGCTTTACATAATGTAGGGTATAAAAGATCTACTTCTCCATGGAATTTATAATGAGAACAAAAGAACTAGAGAAAATAGAATTAATCATGATGTAACAATAAAATCCTTTTTGAAGTCTTGTGATTTCTAATGAAGCACAAGTGATTCTCCTCTTGAAGTTTGTCATTTTCTCTCATAGGGTTTGGAAAAAATGCCAAAAAAAAAAAAGATTCTAAAATATGAAAACAAAGTGGCTATTTGTAGTTTAGGAAAGAAAATAGGGTTGCACGACTTGGTTGGCATGGCCATGTATGGGGGAGGGTAGAAATCATAATGTTCTGACATAAGGCAGTTATAACATGCACATCCTGGGCTGCATGGCCATGCAAAAGGAGGAGCAGATATCAGAATGTTCTTTTTTGCATTTTTCTCCTCTTCCATGGTTATACATGGTTATGCTTGAGTAAGAGCATAAATTTACTTTCTTTCTACTATGTCCCTACCATCTTCCCTGCTTGTACTGAAGGAGAGGTTGAAATTTAAGAGCTCACTAGTTTGTTCCCTACCTCCAACATGGCCATGTATAAGATAGTGCATGTGCAAAATTAAGCTTCTAACCAAAATTTGTCAAATTTGCCTTCATTTCGCTTGAATAATCTTAAAATCTTCCAAATATCTTCTTTTAGCCCTTAAACTAATATCTAAGCAATTAAGTATTCTTTTCTTATTATAAGTACGTAAATATATAGATAAAATATCTTCAAATGAACACTAATGATAAGGGTCTTTTGACAGTTATCAAACATTTCCACACTTAATTGTTTGCTTATCTTCAAGCAAACAATAACTACAAAGGAACCCATCATTAATTATACTCATCAAGCCGGTAAAAATTTTAATTCAACATAGCATTCATTAATCAATCATCACAATTTGACTTATTAGCATTTAATGCTCAAACTTACCATGATTATACTTGCACCTAACATACTATAGTTAAACTTTTTAGATTAATCTAAGTAAATCAAACTATTACTCTCGCTATTTAATAACCGCTTCCAAATCATAAAGGAGAAACAAATTCGAATAAAGAAAAACGACTTGGTCTCATCTCACCCTCTTACTATAAAGTATATAAACTGTTCAATTACCTCTCTAAGCACAATAACCCAAAGTGATAGTACATGATATCCATCATTCCCCTATAATATTTTCCTATTTACTTTAAATCTCTTTAAAATTTTATTTTATTATTATTATTATTTTTTAGCTTTCAAAGGGAGGGTTTTAGTCTCTGTCTTTTCCTTTTCTTTTGGGTTGCTCATTTCTTTTCACTATTTCCCTCTCTCTCTTTTTATTTTATTTATATTAGATATAGAGGCTTGTATGGTTAGCAACGAGGTAGATTTCGCTCTTCGAGGGACCAAAGCCGCCCATATTAACTTAGTTTTTTTACATCATTGATTCAGTAAAAATATTATTTGATTTTTTTTAAAAGAGATTATTAAAAAAGAATCACAAGTGATCGATTTCACATGCCAATTTCACAAAAGATTAAAAAATCACTCAAAATATTTGAAAAGCAAATATATTAAACCAATAAGCTTAGAAGCACAACCATTTTACTTTAAACTAGGGCGTGGACCTCTTCTACAACTCTAAATTCAATCATTAAATAGCAAGTAAATTTGCCTCACTTAAATTTCATCTTAAAATTTTTACTAAGTATACCAAGTTTAAAATAGATGAGTAAGGTACACAATGTCACTATACTTTTACTTTAGAATACTAATTCTAGAAAAGAGTGAGTATAATTTGAAGATCCTTATCTTTTCAAATTATAACAACTTTTAAGCTCCATCGCAAACTTATAAAAGGAGGAATTTTGATTAATAATTGTATATGCATAATTAAGCTCAAATAAGACCTAAATAATTTATTTCTAGCATACTCCTTCCCCACACTTAAGTAAAATATTATCCCCAGTGTCTTTCTAATTAAGCACAAATAAGGACAAAGGAAGAGAAATAAATTTAAAAGAAAAAGGACACTAAGAACTTTCTTGAATTTTGAAGATATCAGCAGCAAGCATCCATATTAGGTAAGCGAGAATAAAGTGTATCATCATCAGTTATCTTGTGAACCCATCAACAAAAGTTCATGCTGTAAAAGTCCCAAAAGAAAACCAAAAACTAAATAATTAGTTTGTCCATAGTCTATCAACAATCCATGCCATCTAGCAAATCCAATAATCTTCCCACAAGGGGGTCGAATCTTTGTCCTCTTCTTTGAGTAGATGATTACTCAAAAAACGAATGGGAAACATGATATGAAGTAGAGTATTTGTGTGGTAAATTGGCAAAAATAGAGAGGAAAAGAAGAGGAAGCAAGGATAGATCAGGATAAAATGGAAAAGAAGACATAGAAAACCAATCGAATGTGATTTTGGGAAGTTGTAGTTCTGCCTTCCCTTCTGCATAGCCATGCAAAAGCAAGGGCATAAACTAGAGGGCACAATAAAGCATGCCCTACCTCCTGCATGGCCATGCTCGGGCCAAGGTAGAAGTCCAAAATTGTCAATTATGCTTCACTTGACTTCCAAATGCAAAGGTGCATTGCCCTGAGCACAGCCATGCTTAAGGGCAATGTTAGAGAAGTAAGGATTAATTTGAAAGTGAAGCCCTTAAAGCAAAAATTACTAAGTGTATTTCAACTTCTCTACGTGCACATTAGAAAAATTACAAGTTTCGATCATGATTCTAGCTCTTGGTATGCACAATATACTTAGAAATTGAATGATACATTGCCTTATTTGCTTTATGAATTAAAGCATACCAATCCATGCTTTTCCCTACACTTAGGATTGAACTCTCTCCCCATTAAGAATGTGATAAAGACACCAAAAACCTGTAACTTTTGATAGAAAATTGACTTGGGATAGACAAAACAAAAAGAAATTAACTTACTAAAGTTAGTCATGGGTTTCCTCCCAAGAAGCACATTTTTTTAATATCGTTAGCTCAATGTCCTTTACTTTCTTTAATAATTTAGGAGGGTCAAATTGAGAGTTATGGGAATCCTTTACCTTGAGCTTTAAGTTGTCAACAATACTCACATCAGTTTTCTTGACCCGCCTTCCACATTGCTTACAAGTGATAGCCTACAGTTGGGTTGATCTCGTCATAGCTACAAAGTTTGTAGCTTTATCTTTACTTTCCTTAAATTTTGATTTTGGAGAACATGGCTTGGATGATGTTCTTGTACTTGGCTTCAATTAGTGGTTCAACATCATCTTCTGAATACTAGTTGGTGCTCGCATTCTTCTCTTGATCTCCTACATTCAAACTCATCAGAACTTTGTTCTCAAAACTTGTTGCTGCTTCTTGTGGTAACCAAGACTTGCATGGTGGAACCATACTGAGGGTTGACTTAGGATGTATGTCAGGTGGTCCATCAACACTTTTTAAGTGAGGATCATCGACATAACTTGTTACTTGCTTAATTACCTTTGAACTCTTGAGGAAAAGTTTTCAGAACTCGTTACGGTCATTTTTGCAATCACCCCTTCATCTTCAACTCATAGTACCAGTTTGCCCCCTTTAACATTAATGTATGCTCTCGTTGTGGCATGTAATGGCTTACCAAGAATCAAGGCGCATCCCCTCCTTCTTCCATGTCCAAGACTATATAAGGTCTACAGGATATGTAAAGTCCCGCCCCTCTAAATCCCGAGACTTAGAGTACCGAGTCCCCAACCACATATAACGTTTTCACATTATATGTAAGGTTGTCCTAAAACTGACAGTTTATGAAAATTGTTTGATCAAAACCACTATAACTTTATAAAGAACTTTTAATAAAACAAGATTGCTAACAAAAACAATCTATATACATATTTACATCATGTATACACTGTTTAGTGTCAATACAAGATATTACAAAATTACAAGCTTTCTTAAAGCAAAAAGAATCCTAGGGGATCTTAAGGTCTTTACAAAATAGGCTTATCTATCAAGCCTTCTATACATAACTTTTCCTTTAGCAAAAATTCTTCCAAAAGTCTAGAGTGTTCAAGTCCTATTCGTCCCACTCATCCATGAATCTCTCGAAATCGGGCCTGTAGCCCAAATCATCATAAAACTCGTCTCCATTACCTGCAAAGCAGCAAAAGTGAGCCAAAGGCCCAGTACACAATAACAAATGCAAGAACAAGTTATCAAGCCAACGTAAATCAAATGAAATGCATCAATAGATAACTGATTATCTTTATTAAATTTTCTTCGCAAAACAACAGGAGGGTATTCAAACCCCGGAATCACGCTTTGGGAATTTAGGGATCCTGAGTAACAGCAGCTGCTTAGGGGGTTGATATAAGCAGTCCGAATACTTATATCTCCTATATCTATCTCATGAAGATAATAGCTTCATTTAGGGTTCAAAAGCCGTTGCCCGACTCTACTTAAACTCGGTCCATAACATGAGCCTAGTTCACTAGTTCCCATAAACTTTGAACTAAATCATGGTATTTCCCTCTAAGTTTAAGCAAACGTTACTCAGATACTATTCTTCCTATCGGCTACCCACTTAACTAAAAGAATCGCTATTGCATCATAGCGTACCATTGCATCATGGTAAAGTCATTGCATCATGACTTGGTTAAGCACCTAACTAACATGTTATTGCATCATGACAGGTTTGCTGCTCCTCGGACCAGATTAAACAGCGTAATAGACATCCAATTCATCAAAACATTGAGCCGAATCAATTTAAGTCAAATTAGGAATGCCTAGTCCTAGCAAACATCAAACAAGTTATTGCGTACCTGAACCCGATAGTATATCACTATAGTCTCTCAGTGATGAACTAACCGAAGAACCCTTAATTGAAATAGGAATATCAAAATAATCAATAAATAAATATAGATTTCACATTCACAAATATATGTACATATCACAATCCTATATCAATTATACAAGGAAATTCATTAAACTTTGCATGGAGTCTAAATATCGAATCCATGCATAAAACATGTTTATTTAACTCATATATTCAATATGAATTCATATATGAAGTAAAGATTAAAAATTGAAGAAGTTTGGATTTGAAAAACTCAAGGGATACGCTACCTTCCAACGCTTGCAAAATTTGATTGAACGCTGACAGCGTAGGTAGTTTACACCGGCGGCATTTCACTCATGCGTTTAAATATTTGGTTCTGTTCCACTTCAACACTGCCCCATACGCCGGCGGCTTAAACTCTCTAATTGCCGGCGTACATTCTGAAGAACAAACGCTGGCAAAATTTATTATAAAAGTCGGCGGTTTTCAAAAGCGGGGTTAAGAATTTTACTTCTGTTTGCTTCCAACGCTGCCTCTACGCCGGCGGCGTTGAAATCCCAGATGTCGGCGTACGTTCAAAACAAACCTATTCGATAGAACTTAATTCCCTTGTTTTCCACTTCAAAATTTTCTAACCTATAACACTTTTAAATCTTTTTCAACTTCATTTTTAACTTCATATACTGACTCTTATCTACACTACTCAATCCTAGCAACTCAAAACATGAAATCAACACATTTGATCACTTCAAATCCCACTTCCATTCATTCTCAACTTTAACTACTCCAACTATCTTTATTTCTTCCCAACACTTCATATCACTACCACAATACATAAACAAACTCACACACTAACAAAACACAATCAAGATAATTTCAATGCATGAACAAGCAATTTAAATAGCTTTACACTCATTCCATTCAAGATTTCACAAAGCTACTATAAGAAATGAAAACAAAACAAAAGTTATACTTAAATCAATTCACATGTATATGCCTTGTCTTGGAGAGAATTTTGGTTCTCAAAACTTGATGTTATCTTGGGTTTAGGCTTGGAATTTGGAATGGAAGAAGAAGAGAAAAGAAAGAAAGAAAAAGGAAAATTCGTATAAAAGAAAGGGCTGCCCAAAAGGAGCTCAAATTAAGCTAATTTAAGTCTTAAACTTATCTAAAAATTGGCTTTTAAGGCATATGCAACTTTAGTTTGCATTTGGGGTTTATTTGAGTCTCATTTGGGATTCATTTAGGCATAAATATTAGCTTAACCAAGGAAAACTTCTATCAACTAATCTTAATCAAAACCAAAGTTGATTTTATAGATCTAAACTTAACTTAACATCTTAATGTATAAAGGACACAATTAATAATTATACTACAAACACATTAATATATCTAAAACAAAGGTATTAATTTCACTACATATACAAAATAACACATTTAGACTATTACCAAACACAACTATCATAATCATCATGCTCATTTAATTCAATAATTAAGATAAATAAACAAATACATGGAAATTATATAGAATTTAAATTTGGATCATTTCAGGATATATAGAATTCCCAACCTTTACTAGAACATTTTTAACAATTTCCATCGAGCACCTTACAAAGCAATCAATGAGTTGCAATATCATCTGAGTCAATTTAAGTTTAGCCAGATCCAGCTTCTTGAAGAATGAATATGGCATCAAATTGATGTTCGCTCCCAAATCGACTAAGGCCTTATCAATGGTGATATCACTTACCATATAAGAGATCATAAAACTCTTTGGATCCATCAGCTTTGGAGGTAGTTTATTGCAAATAATCGACAAGCAATAAGCTCCAACTTCTACTGTTGCTACATTCTCCAATCTTCGCTTTTTAGATGACAGTTCCTTTAAGAACTTAACATACTTAGGCATCTGTGAAATTGCCTCAACAAAAGGGATATTTATATGGAGTTGTTTGAAAAGCTCAAGGAATTTACCATATTGTTCTTTATCCTTATTTTGGTTGAGGCAAGCTAGATAGGGAATCCTTGGGACATATTTCTTCACAAGTAGATGTGATCTCTTTTCAAGCTCTTTCTTTTCATGCCCTACCTTCTCCTTCTTAGAAAATTTACTCTCTCTCTCTTTTTTTCGTGCTCTTACTTTTCCTTCTCAAAAACCGGATTCTCTTCGACTTCAAGCTCCTCTTCACTCCTAAATAATAGTTCCTTCTCACTTCTCAAGCTGATGGCATTCACGTGTTCTTTAGGATTAAGCTCAGTAGTGCTGGGAAGTGAACCTAGTTGCCTCTCAGACATTATCTTGGCCAATTTGCTTCTCAAGGTCATGAATAAAAGCCAAATGATTCCGATGTCTTACCTCAAAACTTTGGATGGATTAGGCCATCAATTCTTCCATATTATATTTTTTTCTTGTTGTAAAGGGGAATTAGAAGATTGTGGCATATGTTAATATGGGGGGAAGGGGATCTGTGGTTTTTGGAAATTCGGTGGAAATTTTGATCTCTGGACATTCTAATTGCCATAGGAGAAATTAGGGTGATTATTCCAACCCGGATTGTATGTGTTGCTATAAGGATTGCTTGGCTGTCTATTTTGATTGCTTAAATAGTTACTACCTAATCTACGCTTGATAGAAAATACTATCACTAGGTTCTCCATACTGGAATGATGGTGCTTGTGGACTGTTGATGCTCATAACTTGCTTACTCAATGCATCCATTTTGCAACTAAATTAGTCATCCAATCCACTTCTTACAATCCTGCAGCTCTTTGCTTGCTTTTGTTATTACCCCACTGATAGTTATTCTTTTCTATATCCTCAAATAACCTCAAGGATTCTTTTGAGGTCTCAGAGTTGAGATGTCTTTGGCTGCAACATCAACTAATTGTTGGGTAACCGAGTTAAGACCATTATAAAAAGGCTGAACTTGCATCCAAGGAGGCAATTGGAGATGTAAATATCTCCTCAACAACTCCTTTTACCTTTGCCAACACCGTATAAGGTTTCAACATCTTTCTACATAAATGATGAAATATCATTCTAGAGCTTGGTGGTTTTACATGGCGTAATATAGTTATCCAGAAACTGCTTAACCATGTCATCCTATGCAGTGAGAGCTCCATGACCCAAAGATTGAAGCAAATTTTTAGCCTTCCCTCTCAATGAAAGGGGAAATAGTCTTGTATGCATTGCCTCATCTACCACCCCATTGTTCTTGAAGGTCTCATATATTTCCAAGAAAGTCTAAATGTGAGCATGGAGGTTCTCATCCAGTAGTCCATCAAATTGACAATACTGTTGCAGGAGCTGAATCATCACACTCTTGATCTCAAAATTATTCACATTAATGGGAGGCTTTACAATAGTTGGCCTAATGCCTTCAAGTGTAGGCTTCAAATAATCCATATTCTACCATGTCTATCTCCTTATTATCCTCTTCTTCTTCGTGCTTTGGATTCTCAAAAATTAAATGTCATGTACCTTCGATAGTTGTCTCTTTCAACCTTCCATGAAAAGTTCTCTCAATCTTATGATCTGGATAAAAAATGTAAGAAGAAAGATTCCTTGTCATGCACCACAAAAACAAACAATCACGAGTGAGAATTATTCAAAAGATGGGGAGAGGAGAAAGAACAAAATTGAAAAAAAAACTAAAGTAGTAGATACTGAGGTTTTTCCTAATATTACTTTGCCAGATCCCCAGCAACAGCACTAAAAAACTTGATACGTGCTTTCCAATTGTATTGAATTATAAAATATATAAACCCAAGTTAATTCCTACAGTCGAGCATATGCAAGTATACCTGTCGAAAGTAGTATATGATTAAAACAATTTGTCGTCTACAAGGATCTAAGGACACGTCCTAGCACAACTATTTTCTACTATTTAGCCTAATTCTTAATGTGATATCTATTATTAAACTACTAATTAACTAGTCTAGTAAATCCTAAGATTAATTATGATGCTTTCAAAAATGGATTAAATCACAAAAATACCCTTCATCTTAATTCCCCTAAACCTTTATTTTTTATGATAATGGGTTGATTGATGAATTATTTATACTTTGCACAGCCGAAACTCTTAATTAAATCAATTACTCCCTTGAATTAATTGATTCCTAACCCTAAATGAGATAGTGGAGATCTCTCCTTCATTAACACCACATAAAATCGCACTAACATTCATGATTCCTATAGTACAGATTTAAGTGAAATATGTAATTTTTCTACTCATGGGATCTATCCTATTAGATGAAATCTCTTTCCATCTAACAAGAATCATGCATGTAATTAATTATGCATATAAATAAACCACAAGACAATTAAATCACATGAATAGATACAAATACATAAACTTTTTATTAATCAAAAAGTAATTTAATCACATGGTTTAGGGTTTCACAAGATGCAGGATATAGAGACCTATTCCTCCATGGAATTTATGATGAGAACAAAAGAACCAGAGGAAATAGAATTAATCACGATGTAACAATAAAACTCTTTTTGACATCTTTTGATCTTCAATGAAGCTCAAGTACTTCTTCACTTGAAGCTCATCATTTCTTTCCAAGGGTTTGGAAAATTACAAAAAAAAAAAAAAAAAAGATTCTAAAATGCGAAAACAAAGTGGTTATTTATAATTTAGGAAAGAAAACAGGGCTACATGACTTAGTCTGTACTACTGTGCTTAGTGGATGGTAGAAATTAGAATGCTCCTAACATAAGGCAGTTATAACATAAATGGCCTAGGATACGCGGCCATGCGAAAGGAGAGGTAGTCATCGGACTGTTCAATTTTGCATTTTTTTTCTCCTCTTCTATAGCTTCTACATGACTGTGCTTGAGCAAGGGCATAAATTTACTTGCTATCTGATATGTTCCCTACCATCTTCTCTGCTTGTGCTGAAGGAGGGGCTGAAACTGGAAAGCCCATTGGTTTGTTCCTACCTCCAGCTCAGCATAACCATGCACAATGTAGTGCATGTGTAAAATTAAGCTCCTAACCAAAACTTGTCAAATTTGCCTTGATTTCACCTGAATCATCTTAAAATCTTCCAAATATCTTCTTTTAGCCATAAAATTAATATTTAGGAAATTAAGGATCCTTTTCTTATTATAAGCACATAAAATACATTAAATTATCATCAAATGAGTACTAATGATAAGGGTGTTTTGACACTTATCAATTGTATAAAGTGGGAAGATGGAATTTAGGAAAAACAAGGCTAGTAAGAGCAAATAGAGAAGAAAAAGTCACAGTTACGTCAGAACAGGTAAATATTAAATTATTAAGTGAAATTACCATAAGTAAATAAAAAGAATAAGGATGTTCACTTCATTTAGGAATGGTAGTAATAAAAGTCAAAGGATTAGTTAGAAAAGAAGCACGAGCAAAAAAATTGATAATGATAATAGATACATCATGGCAAAAAAAAAAAAAAAGATATAACAAAAGCTATTTTAAGGACAGTAGAAATAGATATGAATGAAAATAAATGAATTTTCTATTATGCACCCAATTTTATGATTGGTCTCAACAATGCAAAAAATTTAGAAATAAGATTATAGAGTAAATGATATGAAGGCCATATAGGAGAAAATTACTAATTAAGATAGGATTTATAGGAAGAGTATTACATAGCAATAACACATAGTATAAGTTGAATATAGATGGAATAATACAAGAAATTGCTAGCATAGGAATAAAATTTATAAGTCCAATAAAAACAGAACACAAGAATTAGAAGAAGTAGAGTCAGATATCTCAAGACGTATGGAAGGAAATGGTAATACAAGTAGAATCCCAAAAGAAAACTTGATCTACAAGAATCCACATGATTCTTAGAGTATAAGATTTTTAGACTATGAAGATAAAGTTTTAGGAGAAGTAGATAATGAAGAAATACAACAAGAAAAAATGTTAGATTTTAGTGGAAACATACCTAGATAGTGGGGTATAGTAAAAAATCTAACAAAATGGAAAATTTCTAATAAAGAATTGGGAAAGTCATGAAGAAGACATAGAATAATTTTGAAATGAAGATATTTAGACAAAGATGAAGATTATTATTTTGTAGAAGATGGACATGATAAATTATGAAAGGCATATGTTAGACAAAAAATGTTAAGACACCCAAAGAATAAATATTTAATTGAAAAATATAAAATTAATGAAGAAAAAATATATGAATATGAAGAATTATAGCAATAATTAATAGAAAAGTTTATTCCAAAAATAGAAAATAAATGAGAATAGAAAGGAAAAGAAAAAGGCGAAAATAAAAAAAGAAATAATATAATAACTAAATCAAGAAGGATGTTTAAGTCCTAACATAGATTATACTAACCCTTTCTTAGATTCTCAAGAACTAGATACATTAAAAGAAATTGATAAAGAAATGAAAGAAACAAGTTCTATACTAGAATAAGAAGAAACACACGTAAGAGAACTTATAGATTTAGTGAATAATGCAGTAATTACAGATTTAGGAAGAAATAGCAGTATTTTTGAAATAAGCATAGATAATCACAGCATAGGACGAGCCCTCAGAGCTCCATATACAACATACA
The DNA here is from genome assembly GCA_024138025.1 of Combretum micranthum. Taxonomy (NCBI): domain Eukaryota; kingdom Viridiplantae; phylum Streptophyta; class Magnoliopsida; order Myrtales; family Combretaceae; genus Combretum; species Combretum micranthum. The sequence goes on along the minus strand of JAMXBD010000468.1, from coordinate 46,968 downwards.
AAGAACCAAGTTGGGAAAGAACATCATTAGGGAAAAGAATGCCTTTAGAAATACAAATGCCAAATATGATAGATCAAGGAAGACTACTGAATTTATCATCACGTGATATACGGTTATGAAGATAGATTTTAAGTCACTTGGCACAGTTGATAAAAAGAGAATGGGAAATATGTAACATACCTAGAGAAGCAACTATAATGTATGATTATTTGGAAAAATTCTTAAAAGATAGTATAAGAGCATTATGAGAATTATATAAAAGAAAAATTCCTGAAGAATTTGCTCAAGATATACAGCTAGGAATTCAAAGCCAAATCCATTTAATTTTACTAACAAAATAACCATGTTAATAACAAGCATAAAACCAAATGTTGGATTAAAATTGAGGGATCAAATGGATGCAATGAGATTCCTAAGATTATTATGGTTGAATAATTGGATGTACATAAAAAGTTTTCTTAACGATTTCTATTATTACTATAATATGGCTAGATGTTATTATGAAAAAGACAATAACAAACAAGTTATTCTTAAAATTACCAAGACCATTAGACAAGAAATATATAAAAATTTTAAAGAAAAATAGAACCAAATTTGACAGAGCCACTAAATAGTTTAGGAATTAGAATACAATATGTTTTAAGATCACTAGTAGAAAAATGTACAAATACACAAATAACTAAACTGTTAAAAAGAGAATACAGTAATTGTGAAATATTTATATACCACAGATTTACGACAAAGAAAAGAAACACAAAAACAAAGAGAATATATTATAAAAATCCAAAACAGAATTACAATTACAGGCTAAAAGAAAACAAAGAAAGACTTACTATCTAAAAAGAAGTAATGCTGGAAAACCTTGTATAGACAAGAACATACATGTTAAGAAATACAATAAAGAGAAAAATTATAAAAATAAATTAAGTTTTCGCTTGTGGCGAAGAAGGACATCTTGCTCGAGACTATAAAAAGACATAATAATACCAAGTTTGTTATATTAGTAAATCGTGGAAGAAGATATTTTGAAAGGAGATGAATTTATGGATGATCTGAAACAATTTATAATATTCTAATTATAAAGAAAACAACTCCATGATTTTGATAGCGAAGATAAAGAAAATCCTTTTGTTTCATAAATACTAAAAAAAGATTTAGGATATAATCTGGAAAGAAGTTATTGATCTATGTTTGAACAATTATTTACACCAGAAGAATTAGAAGAAAATGAAGAAGAAACAATAGAAGAAGAATTTGTAGAAGAAAATATAGAAGATAGTCATGAAGGGATACATGAATCAAGATCAGGTGACCATCCTTGTGAATACTGTAAAAGATATCCTTGTATATCCTCAAGGTACAGATGTAAAACATGTCTAACAAAATCATGTAAAATATGCTTAGAAAAACAAGAAGAGAAAATTAGCTCACAAAAAATATCTCAAAATTATGATGCATGGACAAGAAACACAGAATTATTATAAACAAGAATATTAAGATTAGAAGAATAATGGATAAACTAGAAGAAAAAGTAGGAAAAGAAAAGATAGAGGATCCAAGAGTAAAAATAAGGAATAATAATAGAAGAAAATATAAAACAAAAAAGATACAGAAAATTCAAATGTATTAGAAGATAAAAAGCGGTTATTAATGACATTATTAATAAGAGCGATAAACAATAAGTTAGGAGTCTTAATGACAAATGTTAGAATAAATGTAAGATTTACATTAGAGAAATGATCATTGAAATAGAAGTATTAGTTGATAAGGATGGTGGAATATATTATAGACAGAAAGATGATATCAAACCATTTGATAACAACAATGCTAGAAGGAACATATAAAAGTTGAATAGATGATGGAAAACTTTTGAATTATTGAAATATTGGTAACATAAGATAGCATTAGAAACCTCATAGTGTTGGACACTTGGAATGCATAGTTCAAGAATTTATAGAGATATGAATCTTAGAAAACATGTGTATATATTAGGCTTGTAATTTTGTTAAATGACAATTTTGGATTTACAATGACCCCAAAAGGAATGAATTTCTTAGCATCACCATTAGTTCCAATAATTCTAGAAGAATATGAATTTGAATGTCAAAAGAAAGGAGATGTAAAGTAAAAAAGATATATAACCAGAAAAATAAAGAAATAGAAAAAAATAGAACAACTAGAAAAAGATAATTAAACTTAGAGTTATATGAAGAAATAATAGATAATTTTGATTTCTTAAAAACCTATAAATATAGCCTGAATTTTGCCAAAGTCTATAATTTAATAAAAACAAGAATCACAAAGGTAGATTAAATGATTAACATATTAGAAAAAAGAAGAAGCATTAGGGAAAAAAATCTAATTGAGCTATGGGAAAGAACTAAAGTAGTATGTAGATTAAAAATAATAAATCCAGATATAGAAATGAAGTCAAAAAAGTTAGAACGTAACAAATTAGATAGAAAATAATTTGAAATTCATATAAAAGAACTTTTAGAATAAAGACTAATAAGAAGATCCTGTAGTCCACACAAAAGTCCTACTTTCATAGTAAGAAAACACAATGAAATAACAAGAGGTAAGGGTAAAATGGTCATAATTTATAGAAAATCAAACAAAAATACAAAAATAGATGTTTGTGATATACCTAATAAAATAGACCCGATAAATAGAATACAATGCAATAATATATTTAGTAAATTTAATTGTAAATTTGGATTTTGGAAAATGAAAATGCATAAAGAATCTGTACCATGGACAACATTTATTTGTTTTCAAGGACATTTTGATTGGTCAGTCATGCCATTTGGTTTAAAGAATGCACCTTTTATTTTCCAAAGAAAGATGGACAACATATTTTCTAAATATGATTTTCTTTATGTATGTACTGCTAATATACTATTATATTTAAAAGTAGAAAAAGAACATACTTCTCATCTAAAAATAGTACTTTCAAATTTTCTCAAGAATTGAATTATAATTAGCAGAAAGAAAGCTCACTTTTACTGAAAGAAAAACATTGGACTTTTAGAATAGAAATTGGAAATGTAAAATTAAGTTACAACTTATATTTCCAAAAAAGTCTTAGAATTTAAAGAAGAATTTGATAAAAAGAAGTTACAACAGTTTCTTGGGTTGGTAAACCATGCAAACCTTTCATTAAAGATTTAGGAAAATTTACCAAACCATTGTACAAAAAGATCAATAGTTTCACACCTTTGGATCAAGAAGAAATCAGATTAATAAGATAAATAAAAGAATTAGCAAGACAGTTACTAGAATTGAGATTACCTTTAGATATAAATTATTTAATAGTAGAAATAGATGAATGTGAACAAGGTTAGGGAGCTCTTCTAAAAAGGAAACTTCATAAATATTATCCAAAAAAGGGAAGAAATCTATATATATATATATATATATATACATACATATATTAGTGGAACAATTGGAGAAAAAGGATTAAAGAGTAGTATACACATGGAGCTACTAGCAATAGTTTATGGATTGAGTAGTTTTATATTGTTTTTAATAAATAAACAAGATATCTTAGTAAGACAGATTGTGAAGCAATTACAAAATTTTACAAAAATAAAAATGAAAAAAAGCATGTCACAAAGAATATGGATAAAGTTTTTAGACATATTAGTAAATAATAGATACATGTAGAATTCGAACATATTAAAGGTAAAGATAATCATCTTGCTGATACCTGAGCAACTACATCAATGGAACAAAGAAAGAATCAATTTGAGGGTTAATCGTCTAGACGGATAGAATAGATGGACATGTTGAACAAACATTATTTGATAAATAGACAAATATAGCTTCTTTTAATACAGTTTCATTTGGCAAGATAAACAATATTTCTAAAACAACATTAGATGAAAGAGTTCTTATAGCCAAAATTGCCACAAAATGTAGACTGATTGGAAGTTCTTATCTCATACAAAACTACACTCCTCCAACGGGAAAAAATGTGCTTTGGAGATGTAGAACTATTTGTCCAGTCACTAGATTCTCCTCACATGTTCAAACACAATAAATTACCGATGATGAAAATTATACAAGAATAGAAAGTATTGGTAGATGCAATATGGAATTTACAGACACTAGACAATAATAAGATAAGGGTTTACTTAACCTTGTGTTATTATTTATACAAAATAAACACAAAGCAAGGAGCTTCTTCCTTGTCAAGATAGATAAACACAAAGTTTTACTATTATGTAGTTATAAATGGATTCAATCTTAGAATATACAAATCATGGCCAAGAGCAAAAGCACAAATTGAAAATTTTATCAATCCTCAATGGAAGGGTTGTTATTTAGCAGAAGCAAAAGAATTGCTTGAAACAACACTTGGACACAGTGATTTTGGAGTTGAACCATGCTTAGCAATGAAGATAAGACCAAGAGAAACATAAGATAAATAAGTAATACAAAAAATCAATATAATAGAATGGAAGACTTACATGCAAATCAATCCCATACACTATATGCAATATGATTTAGACAAACAGACTGCATATGAAAAAGCTTATTCATATATGTTTTTTAATAGAAATGCATATATAGAAAAGCTACCATTGAAATCAAGATAATTAATAAATTTCTTTACTATTGAAAATTTATGGAGACCATTTTTAGAAATACATAAATATGTTAAACAAAATATACACAGTGAATATAGTATTACTACAGACTATTACATAAATCAAAAGGGAGAAATAAATTTTTGTATATATAAATTTAATATAAATCTTGAACATTTTTAGCCAATATTTATTAATGGGAAAAAATTCACAAAACAAACTTTAATGGACTATGGAATGATAAGTACTGTCATTGGGACTCCTGGACAATACAGAAAAACAGAATTTGAGATTGTAACAAAAGAAATTGTGGATAATCTGACATCAATGGATGATGCTAGTAATAGAGGATACAGTTTTAAAAATAGACATGGGCATAAGATCCGTTCCTCTTGAGTGGTTTAAGTGTAATATTCAACCAGCCATACATAAGATCATAATAGAAGCAGATTGTAATCCTCCATATCTCGAGCAAATTAAAAAGGAATGCAACCTTGCTAAAGATATATAGATTGGAAGGTAGATAGCATATGAAATTGCCCATGCAATCGATCAACCTCTAGACTATTTTTTAATATTTCAAAATAAAATCTATAATATCTTTTCTTCAACCTACATGGTAATCTAGCCAATTGTTGAAAGCGAATACCCTAAGTTGGCACACTTGTATGAAGAAGGATAATCACAAACGAAAGAAATAATGACAATGGATGCAGGCAATTAAAAGAATTTTAGTACAAGACAAAGGAATCCCAGAATAGAAGACAAGACAAGCAATAGATAGAAGAAGATAAGAAAGAATCTCGGCACAAGAATAATCAACAATTTACTAGACAAGACACAAGAAAGACATAATTTCCCTCAATAATAGAACTAAAGTAGAGTTATGCTCAGTCCTTCATAACCCTACATAAAGGGCCTTAAGACTCTTCTCAGGAGACAATGAAATCCACTCAGAGCATACACTACAACTAGCATTCCCTTAAGCATTCCAATTTCCTCTTTAGCTCCCTTTTAAGGTTCTCTCCCATCATTCTAGAACTATATAATTTTTAGCCGATACAAATCCTTGTAATATATTACTCCTTGTAGCATCCGAGTGCTTGGTGTGCAGTAAAATCTTGTAAGTTTCTTAATTGAAATCTCTTTTTGTTATTACTATCTTGAGTTTATTTAGTTTATTTTTCGTACCTAGCCATTGTTATGCCCATTTGTTGCCATAAGAAGGCTATTGTAGGGCTCTTTGTTAGCTCAATGGTTAATAGTTTGATCAAGTAGAAGTCTTGATATTATAAAACTTGTCACTTGGCTTTGATATTAAAAAAAGGAGAAAGGAAAGGCTAAACAAAAGAGTTAAAGAAGTTAAGATTACATCAAAGAAAGAAAAATAACAAGTTATGATAATCTAATAGGAAAAGTAGCTTTAAGTATCGAGTAGCATTAAAGTCATTATAAGGAACTTTTCTTATTATCTTGCTACTATTGTTGTCATCAACTTTTAATTTTATGGTAAAAATTTATATAGGGAATAGTTCAGCAGGTTAAAGAATTTAAGACGACAATTACAACATCAAGTTAATAAACAGAATATCAATATAAAGAACAAAGATTTAAGTGACAAAGGATAGAATACTGAGAATAATAAGCTTGCTAAAATAGAGAAAACATTATATTTTAAAAAATTAGAAAAAGTAAAGACGATATAAATAGAATTGAATATGTATTAGTGTCAAATGATTGCTATAATAATTCTATACAAGAAGATGGAAGAGTATAATATATAGAAATAGTAGATTTATGGATGAACTAGGATACAGTAGAAAATATACTCACATTAACAAAAGAAGAAAAAGGAATCTACTTCAGAAGAAGACGGTCAAAATCTACAACCATAGAATTATATAAATGAATTTTTAAGTGGCAATAGATTATTCAATCATTTTTTAATATTGGAAAGCGATAGATAAGTTAGTAAGAGAAGACAAAGAAAATTCAAATTCAGATTTGAGTGATATAAAGTGAAACTAGTAGAATAGATTGGAGTTTATGCCTTTAAGAAGACCAATACAGACAAAACAAGAAATAATAAATTTATATAGATAAAAAAAGATGAATATTAGAAGAATAGAAGAATTTAGTCAATAGCTAAGAAGGATAGAAGACTTAAAGAAATAGAAAAAAAAAATCCAAATCAATTTCTATTAGATAGAAGCATAGTTTTAATAAGACAAATAAATGAAATAATAAATAGGAAAAAGGAGAGTAATAGAAAACGTAGATAATTACATAAAAAGACATAGATATGATATTGCTAGAATAATTGTATGAATATATTTTAGAGTAATATCAAAAGATTTACACTTTGATATCCAGTATAGTTAGAGAATATATAACAAAATTAGAACAATAAATAGAAGATAATCTTAGAGCTTTAGTTGAAGTTTGCAGAGAAGAAGGTATAGAAAACATAGATGTGAGAGCATTTATAAGCAAAGATAGATTCTACATATTATTACTAAAAGCATTTAGACTATAGTTGGTTAATTTAGAAAATCCACATCCTAGATCCTTAGGAACATTTCTTAGGAATTTACCTACACTTTTATATGAAATTAAGTAAAATAGCGGGAGCATCAATAATTGTTATATTAATATTAAAACTAGTTTGTATTCATAAAAATAAATAATATTTAAAATACAAAAGCGATACGAGTGACTACTATATAGACTCATACTGGTATTTGGATTCAAATTGAATGTTATAGTATCTACAGTATATAGAAGAACATAAGCTAAACATAAGAGGTATTAATAGACAAATAAAAGAATTAGAATAAGATAAAAAAATTTTAGAGTCAGAAAGACAGTTTTTAGAAAGATTAAAGAACCACCAAGCTAGAAGACAAAACTTAATATTATTTAATCTATACCCTCAACAATTAATAAGTTTTATAGACAAGATTTTTAAGAGTAAAAATAGTATAATAGGAAAAATAAATAACATAGAAAGACTAACATAGGAAAAGAGGAACTATAGAGATAATATTACAAGATTAATAGGATAAAATAGGTGAGGAAAGGAAATTTGAGTGGCTAGATTTAGAAATTTACCACCCAAATAGAAAAATAGAAAGAAACAGACAGTTTAGACACATATGTTACTTTCAACGGGTTGAACATTCTTTACATGGTGAAGATAAGCAGCTAAATAGTCTAACATGTTTAATTATAACTTTAGGAAAATCTATCAAAGAAAGAAAATTAAGTTTTCATGGACAATTTAGGGTCTGTTTGTTTTGGCTTTTTTCTGACAGATACAGACACTTTTTCAAACTTTTTGCTAACAAATTATTTATCAAGAAATAGATATAGATAAAAAAAAGTTGACAGTTCTCATCAAAAAATCAAATAGAATAAATATAGATAAAATTTAGATACAAATCGGATATATTTACACATATCATTTTAAAAAAGATACAGATACAGATGAAAAACAGACAATCCAAACAGACCCTTTAAACCATTAGAAGAAGAACTACGGAAAAACAAGATAGAAATAAATAGAAATAATAAACAACTTAAGTTGTATTGAAATTCTTTTAATTTTCTGCATCCATGGTCTTTATTTCTTCTTATTGTGATTCTTCTTCTTCATACACGTTTACTAACTTAAGGTATTTGGTTTCAACAGCTGGCCAGATTATCGTGTAGGTTGAAGAAAAGATATTATAGATTTTATTTTAAAATATTAAAAGACAGTCCTAAGAGTAATTGGTTGTATGAACAATTTCATATGTTATCTACCTTTCAATTTGTATATCTCTAGCAATATTGCCTTTTTTTTTTTTTAATTTGCTCAGGATATAAAGGATTATACTCTGCTTCTATTATGATCTTATGTATGGTTGGTTGAATATCATACTTGAACCACTCAAAGAGGAACGAATCTTATGCCCATGACTATGTTTAAACTGCATCCTTTGTTACTATAATCATTCATTGATGTCAGATCATCCACGATTTCTTTTATTGCAATCTCGAATTTTGTTTTTCTATATTGTTCAGGAGTCCTAATGCTTATCAATCCAATGTCCATTAAAGTTTGTTATGTGATTTTTCTCCCATTGATAAATATTAGTTGAAAATGTTCAAGATTTATATTAAATTTATATATACAAAAATCTATTTCTTTTTTTTTTATTTCTGTAATAATACTATATTCTATGTCTATATTTTGTTTGGTGTATTCCTATATTTCTAAAAATGGTCTCTAGAAACTTTTAATAGCAAAGAAATTTATTATTGTCTTGATTTAAAAGGCAACTTTTTCTATATATGTATTTTTGTTAAAAAATATATACGAATAAGCTTTTTCATATGCAATCTGTTTGCCTGAATCATATTGTAAACAATGTATGGGATTGATTTGCACGTAAGTCTTCCTTTATGTTATATTGCTTTCTTGTATTATCTGTGTGTCTTTTGTTTCTCTTATTCTTATTTCCATTGCTAAGCATGGTTCAACTCCACAATCACTATATCCAAGTGTTGTTTCAAGCAATTCTTTTGCTTCTAGCATAGAATAACAGCCCTTCCATTGAGGATTGATAAAATTTTCAATTTGTACTTTTGCTCTTAGCCATGATTTGTATATTCCAGGATTGAATCCATTTATAATTGCATAACAGTAAAACTTTGTGTTTGTTTATCTTGACAAGGACAAAGCTCTTGGCTTTGTGTTTATTTTATGTAAATAATAACACAAAGTTAAGCAAACTCTTACCTTCTTTTTGTCTACTGTCTATAAATTCACATTGCACTTATCAATACTTTCTATTCTTCTATAATTTTCGTCATTGGCAGTTTATTATGTTTGAACACGTGAGGAGAATCTGCGATGTGATATAAGTACTACTACATCTCCAAAGCACATTTTTCCTATTGGAGGAGTATAATTTCATATGAGATAAGAACTTCCAGTTAGTCTGTATTTTGTGGCAATTTTGGCTGTAAGAACTCTTTCATCTAATGTTCTTTTAGAAATATTGTGAAATACCACAAACCCTTATCTAGTTAATTTAGAAACTTTTTAATTAAATAATACGATAGATAGTTACTTTTGAGCATAGTAGAGAGTTTAAATAAATAAAAATGAATAGACAATAGAGATAGAAACAGACAATTTAATATAATTAAATTAGTAAATTGGTTAAATTGAGATTTGAGATTTTTAAATATTCTTTTCAAAATATCTATTTCTTCTCCTATCAATTTTATAAATCAAACTATCCAATTTTTACTCAATCATCCATTTTAGTTAAACATACTCCTTTTTCTTTATTTTTATCTCAAAATAAATATTTTAAAATTCTTGAAAACTTCTAAACCCTTAAACTTTAATTATTTTTTACATTGTAAAATTTTATTAATTTTTGAAATCAATTACTTGCTAAAAATATCAGTTTAAAACCCAAACTCAATTTAAATATGAGTTTTTCGTAAACTAAGTTTCTAAACCGAGTTATTTATTTCTATTAAATAGATTCTCAAATCATTTTTAATTATCTTTGATATTTAATATAATTACCAGAAAGGTTTAAAACTAATACCCTATTTGAAAATATCTTTATATTTATCATTTTCCCTTTATTTTTCCTTTGACTTCCCTACCTTTTCTATTTCTCTCTCTCTCTCTTTTCTTCTTTCTTTTCTCGTATCTAGTTATTCTTCTTCTCCTTTCCTTTTTTCTTTTCTCTCAAATTCTTCTCTTCAAAACTCAAATTCAAGAAGGAATAGAAGAGAATCAAGTTAGAATGGACATTGGAGGAAGAAATCAAGGTTAAAAGTAGCTCCAACAAGTTAGAAAGAAAAAGAAGAAGAACAAGAGATAAGTTTTGCTTTTCTTGTTTTAGTTGTTATTTACTTTGTCTTAATTGTTGTTTATGTTTGTATATGTTGATTTAATGGTGGATGTATGTTAGGTTGTTGAGGAAGATGATGAATAGTGCTCGTGGGGTTTAATGAAGTGTTAGATGTGTTTTGATGATGAGAAATGAGATTTGAAGTGTTAGAAGTTGTGTTTATGTGTTATATGTTTCTTGTATGATGTTTTGTTTGATGTTGGATGTGTAAAAATTAATAAAATGATGTAAAGGAAATGAAAGAATTTCATGATAATGGAAACAGGGGCAAGACGGGCATCAACACAGGCCGTGTATGTGCTCATGTAGAAATTTTTAAGCTACTGGGTATTTTTTCACTTCAACATAACCTTGTACACAGGTCGTGTAGAAATTTTGTGATTCTAATCAAAATTTTCGTTCAACACGGCCGTGTAGCCTGATCATGTAGCCTTGCCTGTTTCCTAACCTAATCGTAATTTGATCGTAACTTTTTCATTCGACCTTGGATTGAGGTGATTCAAATTGCGTTAGAAATCTTAAAAATAGATATACAACTTTTATGTTAAAGGATGAAATTTTAATTCTTTCTAGCTGCTACGTTTTTTAAAAAAAGTTGAAAACTTGTTTTACTTGATAAAAGTATATGGTTAAGTATAAAATGAATCTTTTTGAGCTAAAATAAGATAGATAAATGATATTTGATGTGTTAAATTTGTTGAATGATATGATTAAGCCTGAGTTTAGTGAATTTATAGATTTAATAAATAATTTGATTTTACATAGAGCTGGATATAAAATGAACTTAGTTAATAATCTAAATTTAACTTGGCTTAGTGATCTTGAATGAGCTAAAATGAATTAAATTGACTAATTTTAATCAATTTAGCCAAGATTAAGCTAAAATAGACTTAAATTAATATGAATCTTAGTTATAAAATGAATTTTTAATAATCTTAGTCTAACTTGACTAAATGAGCTTGAGTAAGTTAAAATGGATTAGATTGATTACGTTTAATTAACTTAGCTTAATAATTAAATTAAATGATTAACTCTAATCGATTTGGCTAAGATTAAGTTAAAATGAGTTTAATGGCTAATAATGGGATTTGATTAATATGTTAGGATAAACCTTAGTCTAATAGGGGGAATATGTTGTTTCAAATGTGTGTTTACTTGGAAAATGAATGTTTTTATATATGAATTCTTTGTTGATATTTTTGTAATAAAACACTACAAACAAACAGAAAATAAATACTTTGACAAATAAATGAGAACTATATGTATTTTGGTGGGCCGATATTCGCAACCATAGCAGGGGTTCCTATTTAGTGTTTGATCAAATAGGGTTCTAAAATGAGTTTGATATAAAAAGATAATTAAAGTAAATGCTTATATGGGTTTATTTCATGAACAGATATGGATATCTAAATTATCTTCTAGGATGACTTCTAATCTATCTTCTGTTTCTGTTTGGATTATGAACTAATAAGGTACACAGTAACTTGTGTGGTGATTGTTAGGATGGACATCCGAAAAGGAATTAAAACTTAAACTAGGCTTAATAATTGACGAATGTTGTTTGTGCGTGTGCCATTGAATCCGGTCCAGAGAGCGGTAACCTTGTTTGAGTGGGCAATATAGTTTAGGTGCTTAGGCCACTTGTCATGATGCAATGACTTCCAATAGGTGTCTCGTCGGGTAATTGATAGGGTGTATGGTATCGGTGTAACATTTACTTATTTTTAACATGATATAATATGATTTAGTTTACGTCTTATGGGGGACGATTGAACTAGGTGATATTATGGATTTAGTTAAGTAACGTTGAGTAACGGTTGTAAATCCTAGATAAGATCATTTTTCTTTATGAGGTTATTTTTCAGATATATGTATTCGGGTTGTTTATATCAACCCCCTGAGTAGTTGTGATTACTCAAGATCCCATGATTCCTGCCCAGGGTGGTCTGCTGGTCTAAAGGCGCCCTTTTTGTTGCGATAGAGCGTAGGATGGTAAATCATTTCCTGGATTGTTTTGGGGTGTGATTACTCCAGTGTTGATTTGTTTACATTAAAGAAAAGATGATAGCTTGTTGTTTGTCGCATTGTATTTAGCTAAGCTCGTGCACCATTTCGTGTGTGATTTTGTTACTGTGTACTCAGCTTCGACATATTATTGCTGTTATTGTCCTTTTCTCCAGGTGTTATATTGAAGATGATAATGGTGTTCTTTGTTGATGATGATGGTTGTTGATGATGGTGATGCATGACTCAGGTTTTGGGCGATCCTGAATGGAGAGAATGAAGCAGTTTAGGACCATGGATTTCTTTTGTTTTGTTTTTATTTTTATTTTTTTAAATCTGGATTTGTATTTTAAGTTGTAATATTCGTTTATGGACCTGTGAGCCCAAATGTTTTGTAATTGTTGGTCTATTAATAGAGTAGATTATAAAATAATTTTATAAAATTTTTTTTTAAAAGTTTGTTTGCTCGATAGGAGTAAAAACCTTTATTATTTTTTTATAAAAGTTTGGTTTTCGAACTAAATCCAAAAGTCTAAACAAAATGATTTTTATAGTTAAAAGTAGATAGCAGTGTTCAACATAAACATATTTTTCTAGGAAGTTGAGTGTATAATACCTAAGTATTATACGTTAGTAATGCTTAATTAAATTTAGAGCATTACATATTGTTTTTCCACCCAAATGAAACTGTATCGAAAGAAGCTATATTTGTTTGTTTGTCAAAAAATATTTGTTCAACCTGTCCATCTATTCTATCTATCTAGACGATTAACCCTCAAATTGATTCTTTCTTTGTTCCATTGATAATTTGCTCAAGGTATTAACAAGATGATTATCTTTACTTTAACATGTTCAAATTCTATATTGTATCTATTATTTAATAATATGTCTACAAACTTTATCTATTCTTTGTGACATGCTTTTTCACTAAGGTCTCTTGTTTATTTATTAAAAATAATATAAAACTGCTTATCCATAAACTATTGCTAGTAGTTCCATGTCTATACTACTCTCTAATCCTTTTTCTTCCAATGTTCTACTATTATTTCTACAGATTTCTTCTCCTTTCCTGGGATAATATTTATGAGGTTTCATTTTTTTGAAGAGCTCCCTAACCTTGTTCACATCCATCTGTTTCCACTATTAAATGATATGTATCTAAAGGTAAACTTAATTCTAGTATTGTCTTACTAATTCTTTTATTTCTCCTACTTACCTGAATTCTTCTTGATCCAAAGGTGTGAAACTATTGATCTTTTTCGTACAATGGTTTGGTAAATCTTCCTAAATCTTTAATGAAAGGTTTATGTAGTTTACCAACTCAAGAAATTGTTGTAACTTTTTTTTAATCAAATTTTTCTTTAAATTCTAAGATTTTTTTTTTGGAAATATGAGGTTGTAACTTGATTTTACCATTTCCAATTTCTACTCTTAAAAATTCAATTTTTTTTTTTTTATAAAAGTAAGTTTTCTTTTTGCTAACTATAATCCATTCTTGAGGAATTCGAAAAGTATAATTTTTAGATGAGAAGTATGCACTTTTTTGTTTTTGAATATATAGCATAGCATCATATGTACACAAACAAAATCGTATTTAGAATATGTTGTCCATCTTTCTTTGAAAAATAGAAGGTGCATGCTTTAACCAAATGGCACGACTAACCATTCAAAATGTTCTTGAGACAAGTAAATGTTGTCCATGGTATATATTCTTCATGCATCTTTGGTATAAATGCCTAAAGGATGTATAATAATTTTGCTCTGCTGACCATATTGTTGGAACATATAAAAGAATTAGTTTCATCGAGAAAAAAAAAAAGAAAGTATAAGTTTTAAAATTGAAAAATTGTAAATGAATGATAAAATACTACTAATAAAAATGTTTAAGGGCAAATCAACTATTACAACTGGTAAATTTCACCATAATATTAATATCTTTTTAACAACTAGAAATGTTGATATCTTATATGAACTTCACCTCAAGCATTGATATCTTATGGTGTAATTTACCTTGTTAATTTAATTTAAGATATCAATAAGTCAAGTAATTAAAAAAAGAAATCAATGATTCACAAATTGAGTTACATAAAGTAATCTGTTGAGAAAAAAATTAATTAAAAAACTATTCAAATGTTGATACTTTAAATGAAATTGAAATGTTGACACATCATTTTATTCACTTTAAAATATGTTATTCCTATTTTTAACTATTAAAATATTGATATTAAATAAAGCAATCTTCAAACATTAATACCTCGTGCTGTAATATGCTTTGTACAAATGTCTGAAATATGTTGCTAGTAAAAAAAATTCATATCATATAAGCTTTTAAAATAATATATATGAGCATATATAATACTTTTAATACAAGTTTTCTAAGCTTAGCTAAATTGTAAACAAAATTGAAATAAAGGAATATAAAACTAAACTAATTGAAGTTATTAGTTTGTTCTACCTGTTTTTGGTTTAAAACCATCTAACAATTCAAATAAAATGTCTTAGTTAAACTAATTGTGTAAAGGAAAAAAAATGCAAAAAAAGAAATAAAAAAATTTATAGTTTTGGAAAAAAAAAATTAGAAATATAATAGTAGGAATCATGAGCACTTTAATGAAGAAGAAGAAGGAGAAGAAGAAAGGAGTTAGACCTTTAAGGAAGGAGGAGGAGGAGGAGGATAAGGAGTTAAGAAATGAAAGAAGGATCTTGCTATGATGTGATTATTTAAAATCAGTTTTTAATTTTGCAATACTCCTCACATATAAGGTGGTGAAACTTAAATCATCGATGCACCTTTTAGTATAATGACTTGGGGTTCATCAGAATTGTAAAGTTAAGTATACTTAATGGGAAACTTTCCCATAATAGGTTACCTCTTTGAGAAGCAGTTGGCACCAAGGATAAAATTATGCGGCATTTGGTCAAAACGGACAATATGTCAATGGGCATGCAAGGTGCCTTAGAGTGTAGGTACCTCTTGAGCCTGTATCGAGCACCTCCAGTTTCCTCTATGCCTAGTATGGTTTTGGACTTATGTAAGGAAACTAACGATGGCGTCGGTTCTATAAGTGGAAGAGTGTGTAATATCTTTCAAATATAAGTTAGTGGAACTCTAATTATTGAGATGCATTTTGGTAAAATGGCTTAGAGTTTATCAAAACTATAAAGTTAAGCGTGATAGTCGGAGACGCTTTAAGATGGGTAACCTCTCAGAAAGCAATTGGCACAAAAGGATAAAATTGTATAGCATTTGACCAAAGCGAACAATACCTTGATAGATGGAGCTCTGCGTTGTTACAAATTTAAACCAGACTATGAAGTGGGTCTTTAAGGATTAAATGGTGAGCGTGGAGATTTGAAAAGAAACATGGATGGTCGATGGAATATAGTAGATGCAGAAGGAGAAGGAGAAGAGCAAGAAGGTAGGGTTATGGTGGAGAGGTAAGAGAATCATCCTTCCAGTCATGCTTTCGCGCCAAAGGAGACAATTATGATTCCAAGTCATGATTTTATGTGAAAAAGAAGAGATGATTGCAAATCACAATTTCAAAGCAAAATCAATGATGATAGAGTCACTATTTCAAGTGGATATTTTTGGAACTATTTTCTAGAAATTCATATTTTTCAAATATTTTATTTTTATTTTTGCAATTTTTTTCCTTTTCCCTCTAACATTTTTATACAGGAATATATAGGGTAAAAATTGGATCAAAAACTGTAAATTTCTGAGATTCTTACGATTTAAAGTCTTTTTAATTTCATGCCAACCATTCAAGTCCTATACCTTTTCCTATCATGTAATAAAGTATAAGTAACTATCTAGTGTAAGAGTGAACAAATATAAGGTGCATAGTACATAAATATTTAATGGCAGCCCTTATTAAATTGTAAACTGAAATACACCCTCTAACTCTTAGAACCCCCCTTAATAATGTAATCTGCAGAGTATATTATAGATCTATATTTCTCTATTATATTTTTATAATATTAAATTAATCATTATGTAATTTTTCTACATTTTAAACCCTTTTAGTAATCATTATGCATAAATAATTGTGTATCAAATAATAATATTCTAAGAACTTCATGAGCATATATACGTCTAACCATATACATAGATCCATTTACAACAACACTATATAAGCTGTAACCATGCAGTGGATTGTTTCATTATTGTTATTAGCATCATCATTGTTGTTATCATGCAATAATACATGATGCTTATATTACATTTATCTGATTATCTACCATCTTTTAGTTAATAATTATAAATGAATTTGAATCCTCTCAATTCTTTTTTTTTTTTATAAATAATTATGAGTTTTTTATTTTTATGTGAATAAAAAATTATATAAAAAATACAAAAAAATCTTTGAGTCACATAATTGATCAGTGGAATTCTTACTGGTCCATAGCCGACCACGAACATTCGAATAATTCGAACAAATTATTCCCCACAACAAATCCATAGAAAACACTTTGAGGAGACATGTCATATGTGAAACCAGGCCAGACATTTCATAATTCGCTATGAGAATCTTGTGGGAGTAGAAAAAAGTAGATTACAACAGCGATACGACAAGCGACAGGCGGCATAATCCATTGATAGATTTGCTTTCCACAAGATCTCGTTAAAATTTCCCATATCTCCTCCAAGATCTCTTTGTCACTTTTACATTATACTCGATTCAATTCACGCGTTATTACACGCCACGTGTTATGTATAAAACAAAATATAATATACACACATGTAGATCATGCCTGCTACATAGAGCACTTTCATAATCTTGTTTCACAAAGTCACAGAAGTTGGGATCATTGTCATTGAAAGAGCAAGCTTATAGTACTGTTTAATCTGGCCATGGCGACCCCCGGCGACGACAGCCTCCGACGAGAAGCTATTGAGGAGGTTGAAGACTGTTATTTGACCGGAAAAGGGTGTCAGGAATTACATGTACTTGCTGTTGATGATAGTCATGTGGACAGAAAATTGATTGAGAAGTTGCTGAAGAGATTGTCATGCAAAGGTGAATTTTCTTATCTTTCTTTTCCTGTTACTGGTTCAATTTTATATGGAAAATGGTAAACAAACTTCTTAACAATCCGTACATGAATCAGTGCTGAAAGAATGCCAGAAAAGTTTACAAGTAAAGACTCTTAACAAGAGTTCCGAGCACAAGCATGAGATGGTGAATGTAACTTTTTCCTTCTATGGTTTCTGATCTTGGTATGGACTATGATGTGCAGTGACTGCTGTGGAGAGTGCAACAAGTGCTTTGCAATCCTAGGATTGGATGGGGAGACAAATTCTGCATGCTTAAATAACGTAAGCTGAACAATAACAACCAGTATATATAAATTTTCATCTTTTACTTTCTCTTTATTTATTGAAGCGTTTACTTGGTTTTATTGATTGTTGATTTGTTCATCTTTGTGGGATTTTAATCACAGGCACTGAAAGTGAATATGGTCATAACAGACTACTCTATGCCAGGGATGACTGGGTATGAACTTCTCAAGAAGATCAAGGTTAGATAGCTCTTGATAATATTGATTTCTCATTTTAAGAAAAATTAAGTGACTAGAAAGTTACAAAGTTTCTTTATTTGGCATCTTTAGCAGGAATCATCTGCTTTCAGAGAAGTACCTGTGGTGGTAATGTCATCAGAAAAAATTTTGGCTCATATTGATAGGTACTCACTATTGCCATGTCCTTCCCTTTAACGTATATAGTTAGGAAATTGTTTCTTCAGCTGCAACTTGATTGTAATGGCAAAATCCCGAATAATCTCTTCGAACTGTTTGGATTTCCTCTCTTGTTGCTTTCATAATTTTTTTAGCTATATTGGAATGGATATATTAACAACATCTGCTTAAATTGCTTCAGCTAGCAAGATGCACAGTTGCACTTAATAGTGTTAGAACTATTCAAGGCCGTGAATCTGATTTTGGGCTGTTTTGTTCAGAACATGTTTGAGTTATTACTTGACGCAGCGAGTTAGTGTAAACTCAATTTTGAAAACACACAAATTTAGGAGAAATTTGATGATTGATTATTATATGAAAAGAAAAGTCATAATATCCTGTTTTTGGGCTGCTGCCATAGTCCTAATTACAAAAGGAGACTCAAAACAATTTCAGAAATAAAATAAATTTCTTCCTAAAATAAAACATAATACTTCAAAGGCCATTTTTGCGCTATTAAATGCTGTTTTTTAGGGCCTAAAACTAGGCCGGTATGGGTAAGTCCCAACAAGAATGTAAGGCTCTGAATCAGTTTCTTCTGAACATATTATAATAGTCGATCTAAATTTCGTAGCAAAAATTATCCCCATTTAAAGCTTGGAAGGTCATTTCGATTTCTTGGGCCAAATTTCATTTCTTTCTTTCTTTCTTTCTTTCTTTCTTTTTTTAATTGGATTGACCAAGAAACTCATCAGCAATCTGCTCCACATCATTACTTCTAGGATTAGCCTTCCTTTTCCAGGTGTTTTCAAGTCATTGATGCTCATGGCCTCAACTAATGGACAGAGCCTTTGTTGGCCTTATTTTCTTATAGTATTAGTATCCTGCTGCCACTTTTCCAATAGTGCAAGCGATGATTGCTAGTGATTCTGCTCAGTAAAAGATACCTTTTAGTTCAAACAAATTCAAGGATGTAGATCTGGCAATGCTTATCCATATGCAGTACTATCTGGATAAATAGACAGTTGCAATAACCCCGACTTAACTATCGGGGTTTCTGCAATTATCCTAACTATACCAGTATGTAACAGGAATTTCACTTCAAAACTTCCTCGTCCGGCATAAAATCATGAACAAGGAAATAAAATAATCTTTTAGAAGTTTCTACTTTAACTGCACAATCAAACATAGTTTAAGTATACTATTCCACAAGTTTACAATTCTATTGGTTATTTTCAATACAGACTAATGTCTGTAGGTAGAAAAGTCCATCCCACTAGCTTCACAGTCTTTGAATTCTTTATTGCTGTTGTCAGCCTTAAATGCGTGGCTGCTGAAGTTGTATATTCTTGTGATCACTAGGTGTCTGGAGGAAGGGGCTGAGGAGTTTCTATCCAAGCCACTGAAACTCCAAGATGTCGAGCGCTTGACAGATTCCTTGATAAGAGGTAAAGGGCGGTTTCACGAAAGCTGTAGATATACCAAGAGAAAGCGGATGTCTGACTGCAACACACTGCCATTGCCACAGTCCTCTGCAATGTTGCTGCATCCGCATGGTTGTGGTATGTGTCCTCCATTGCAACCACCATCTTCATTGGTGGCACCATCATCTTCTCCTGAATGTTCCTCAAAGCAGCTGAAGGTGCACGCATAGTATAAGAAAAGCTGAACAACCTATTATTAAGCTCAGAATTGTCTTTGAATACGATGCGTTGGTTGCATCATTGTCGACATAAATCCTCCAACGTTACATGGTGTACGTTGGGGATATAAGCGAGTCGAATTACTCATAAGTTATTCGAATTCAGCTTGTATTTACCCCAAGTGAACTGAAGAATAATCGAGTCAATGTCCAATTGGTCAAGTAATTTATTAAGTCGAGCTCAACCTTTATATTATTTAGCTTATATAGCTTGTGAGTCTGATTAAACTCAAGTCGAATTTAAATATTAATTGAGTTTGAGTCTAATTTAAGTGTTGATATTATTTTAATCCAGTTTGAGCTCAAATTCAATGCCATATTGTATCAAACCCAACTCATTTATAGCTCTAATTGCACCGAAGCAACACCTGTATAGAAAATAATTGTTAGAACCAATGATTTCCATATGCTTTGAAGTTTATTTATTTATTTATTTTTGTAACTTCTCACACTGTTATTTAGTTATAATTATTAATTCTCAATGATCCTTATAGATTTAGACTATACTGTGTTATTTTGCATGTTTGTGTCAAAAGGTGATTTTGTTGGTGGAAAATAGATACTTTAGCTAGTTATATCTTCATTGGGACCAATCTCGGGAAAATAGTTATTTGATGCTTTAGTACTATTTGTGAAATTCAAGCATGAATTGCTTTTTACTTCACCTTAGGTGCAATTCCATTATAGCCTTTTTCCTTACAAATAGCTATTACGGCGTTTAGTTCACTAAATAACTATTTCATAGTGAATATTGATTACACATAACATTGAATAGTCATTCTTTATTTAAATCAATAAATACCAATTCAATGCTAGAACTGTTTTTTTTTTTAACAATACCATAATTTAAAATAAAAATTAATAAAGAAAAATCCTATTACAGCTTTATTTCATTCCTTTATAATAAAAATTTCATTACAGCTTTATTCATTCAGCGAAGGTATAGCTTATGTTTCATATTTTTGAGATCTTAAGTCTGTTTTGATTTGCAGCCACATACTAATTATGCAATATCTCTTGGGATTTAGGATATTAGATGTGATATTATGTCTTCTTTCGCCATGTCTACTCAAATTTAAATGCTCATCATTTTAATCAACTCGACGGTTATCCTTCTGGGGTCATCAATTGAGGCTCAGGTCATTCACATAGCCATACCATTTTTAGTGCATTTTATCCTAGGCTCTTGACATCAGACTTAGGTCAAGGACTTTTAAATAGAGGTCCTTAATCATACGTTAAGAATTTATGGGTACAATCTTTATTACTTTTATATTTCTTATGACAGTTTAAAAATATTATTAAAAGTAAATGATAATAAAATGGGATTCATAAAAACTTAAAAAAAAAAAAAAATGAAGTCCCTTAAAAAGTTTACAAGTAAAGTGAGGAATTGTTTAAAATGGAAGTTCCCTCAAGTGTTAATATGTTATCTTAAGCAACTCGTTGCACTTCTAATTTAAATATTGATGTTATTTTAATTGAATCCGAGTGCAAGTTCAATCATTTATAGCTCCAATTGCACCAAAGCAATCGATCCCTTCACTTGTACAGAAAAATTTATTAGAAGCAATGATTGCCATATGCTTTTGAAGTTTAATTTTTTCTCTTTATTTATTTTTGTAACACACAATAACTTTGAATGATCCGTAAAGATTAGACTATACTTTGCTATTTTTCATGTTTGTGTTAAAAGGTAATTTTGTTGGTGGAATTCATTCATATGGAATTCTGGACCCTTTTGCTGGTTTTCATTTTTCAAAGATATAGATTATAAAAGAAATTGACTCGATAACCTTGAGCTTGTGAGCTTGAGTACGTACACAAATTGAACTCATATAATTATCAGCTCGAATACAGATCGCTTGTAAGTATGTATAACTTGCTTATACCCCTACTTTAGAAAACTTATATATCGTTTACGATCAATCTCGAGAAACAATAGTTATTTGGTGCCTAGATATTATCTGCGAAATTCAAACATATGATACATGACGTATATTTTATATTTTTGAGATCTCCAGTGTCTTTTGATTGGGAGTTACACTCTAATTATGTAACATCCCTTCAAATTTAGGACATTAGACATAATGAGATATCTTCTTTCACCATGTCTTTATAAATTTAAATGCTCATCATTTTATTTAAGTCAAAGTATCCTCCTAGAGTTATCAATTGAGGCTCAAGCAATTCTTACAGTTATGTTGTTTTTACTTTTTAGTGCATTATTATCCTAAGTTCTTGACGCTGACCTAGGTTAAGGGCCTTCATATGGAGCTAGAGATCCTCACCAATTTTTTTGGTGAAGCATCATTTTTCTGTGAAGAAATCGCTACTTAAATATCTTTTCCTTGTTTTTTTGACAATGTGTCAGTCTTTTGATTGTTGCATTGCAACGGCACTAAAAAATCAATAAATTCTCTTAAAACATTTATAAATAAAAGTATAGATTTGTCTAAGAAATTTCCTTGAGTGTTAACATACCATTTTTAAGAAACTCGATAAATGAAGCAGATCTTATACTTCTAATTCCATTAGACTCAACTCCCTGCGTTAAACATATGCATGTATCTCCAACTATCCACAGACTTATGTTTCAAGTCCAATAATAAATTGAGTGTCAATGCATTAGTATAAAAAAGAATAAAGTTGACGAAGCTTGGCCCTTGGGTGTTCCCGGCATCTTCGTATTAGAAGGAAAATAACAGCCGAATCTCTACTTTTTAACATTATCTACTTTAAGTTAAACGTGTTTCATGAACGCGTCGGGAAATATGCCTATGGACAAATGATTAAATAAAGGAGAACCAACCATCTAAGCTAAGCACCAAGTCTTCCCAAAAACTTTAGGTCAACGTCAACCTTTGAACAATGACGAAAACGCCCATCCGATTATCACAATATTTACCATCATTTTTTTATTATCATCAATAATTCAAGGATACTAAAGTAAATTCCCATATCATCTCTTTCTACTTGTTATTCTTCATATAGTTGAACACTTGAAGACATGAAAGAAGCAAACCATCTTCAACAAATCTAAAGACAGACAAAACATTAAACCAAAACCCATGTCAAGCAGTAGCTATAGCTTTAATTTTGAGGGCTTAAAGAAGAAAGAAATAGAAAGGGCCTGCCATGTTTCCATCAAAGCTCACGAGAGTGAGAAGCTATATGAGGTCGACAAGAAGCTAGCTAAGTGTATTGTTATTGCCTTTCCTGGATCTTGGTCTGTGAATGATTGGTAGCTGAAGACAACCCATTTGAGAAACTAAGGTCGATCTCGCTGTTTCTAGTCTCAGAAGTATTGGAAATTGTGAGGAGATATGATCATAAAGAAGTTGCCAAGTCAACAACTTTCTTGCAAACGGTTCCTTACCATCAGGACAAGGATGAACCCGGAGCGTTTTTGTAAGATGTAAGTCTAATCTAATCACAATTGCAAAATACTTGTTTTCTTATAAGAAATTTATGATGGGTAAATATTAATCAAAATTTAATGGAAGTGCATCTGTATGAAATTTTATCAATTTATATGGCGTGGATTATATTTAGCTTTACTATTTTGTTGGAATCTTGGAGTTTTGTTGGACTAATTTTTAAAGGAAAAAGAATGGTGTTTTATACTGGGGATTTATTTGATAAAGTTAAAGTAATGTGGGGTAGGATACAGCTAGGTGATTATGAATATTTATTTTGTTTGTCTTTTTTTTTAGGTCAAATTATTGTTTGTTTAGGAATGGATTTAATCTCTTTTGCTTTGTTTTAAACATTTTTTTTCCCAGATAATTGAACAAATTTAAGTTTAATTCATTAAAAAATATTATCCAATTTAAATAAACTAATTAGATGTTGTTTAGTTCTTAATGTTAGATCATAAATCGTAATTACGTTTCTGAACTTTTCAAATATTTATTTTTGTTATTGAGAGTAATAATAATTACAAGATGTATTAATATTTTTTTTCGACTAATATTTTGAAAATAAATGTTTTTTTTTACTTAAATAATTTGGTAGCATTGTTTTATGAAAAAAAAAAAAGTTTTATAAAATTTTTGGTAGCATTGTTTGCACCTTATTGGTTAAAAAGAATTGATTTAATAAAAAGCATTACTAAATAGAATGCAAAAAATATCGAAAGAGAAAAATGTAAAACAAAGTTCCAAAATTAGAATTAAAAAGCATTACTAAATAGAATGAAAAAAATATTGAAAGAAAAAAAATGTAAAACAAAAGTTCAAATTAGGAATTTTAATTGTAAGTTAATATTACATGTTCTTCTAAAATTATTAAATAATATCGATACTTTAAATAATACTCAATGGCTTATTTGATAAAATAATAATTTTAAAACATTAATAAAGTTTTTGTAATTTATCATTTTTTATTTAATTACTAGTATTATGGAAAAAATATTTACTAAGTAGTGGTGGATAACTACTAACAACATGTAATGTAGAAATATTGGATAGCTTTAAAATACAAATACCAATTATCATGTTTATGTAATGCAGTTGTATCTCAAAACATGATCGATAGTTACTGAAGTAATTTGATTTGGACACGGATCCCTCCATTATATTGAAAACAGACATCAATGTTTCATGAAATCTTAGTAGTAGAGAAGGCTGTGAAGGAGAAGAAGAAGATCATTTTTGCAGGTCATTTGCAGGTGGTCCAATTGCCATATTCGCGACCCTTTGGTTCTGTGAGAAGTATATAAGATTGGAGGGAAAATCAGATCCCATCCCTTTTGTCTTCCTTTGGATCTCCCTCACAGTGATCGCATTGCTGCCACGCCGTGCGCCGGGAGAATGGTCCGATTACTTCATTAACTTCGTCACTACGTACGACATTGTCCACGTATCATGCTTGCTCCTCGTTCTTCCATCGAGGGTGAACTTACAACAAGTACTTTCGTACTTCAACCCGGCTTTACGGAGCTCTGTTCCGGCTGAGAATTCTTCAAGAAGGTGATGGAGAGAGCATCATGTGCAGCTATGCTGCTTGCACTCTAATGGGCGGTGGCACGGATGATCTGTAAGCACACTGTTGAACTTTATCGATAGTCATATATAGACCATTTGGGACATACGTTTACTGCTCTGAAATTGGAAGTCGTTGTTAGCTGTGAAGAACGAGTGCGGTTTTTCAGTTGCTGTTTTACTCTTCCAACCAAGCTCTCAAGAAGAATGTCCTGATATAGCATCTAAAAGCTTGAATTGCCATTTAGAGTACGAAACCAAGCTTCAAGGAAGCTTCAAAATGCAAAAATGTTCACCTCTTCGATGGATTTAAAAAAATACCTATATTCTGGAAGATGGAGCAGGGATTGAAGCTACAACCATCCATGATGTGCTAAATGGTCTTGGCGTGGTGTAATTTCATTTCCCTTGATTCAATCTTTGCATTTCTTTCTTAGATAAGATTCCTGTGGTTATGTCAAACGTTAATTTATGCGATACAGGAATTTGATTTTTACAGAGCGAAAGGGGAAGAATGTCTCTTCACGCTGATGGAGTCTGAAAAGCAAAAATGGGATAACCAGCTCAAGTTTGAGAAGTTAATCCCCAAAAAAAAACGGCAGAGAGGAGAAAGAAAAGAGGGGAGGATCGCATAGAAGAATTGATGGAGATACTCAGAGGTTATCGAACTAATTGTAAAACTCGGGTGGTGGTTACTATGACTCTTCAGAAAAAGTGAAAACGAGGCGGATTTTAAAGCTAATGTTGCGAGGCTTAAGCTTGCTGGAATATGGGACGAAATCATTGAGATGTCAAGAAGATATGAGCTACCAGACACATTCGAGGGAGATGAATCATGATAAACGAGGTACTGAATTTCGCCGTCTTGTGGAGCCTCTAGATATAGCAAACTTCTACAGACATAACAAATATGAAGATTCTGTCCTTATATGGATGGCAAGGGCAGGCCAAGACGGTATAGATACACTCAGAGATGGCTTGAACACACTGAGAAATTACCAAGGGGTTCACATGGTGAATCTTGCTTCTGGGCTGTCCTGGAGCAGTATGTCGTAGATGTTGAAAAGAACGGAAAATCAAATGTTAATGTCAAGCAAATAGATAAAAATTGAAAGAGTGTGATGATCTTAAATGGATAGACAAGGTGTTTCCAGAGCAGCATTTGATCAAGTGGTGGTATTTTCTCCCAGATCACATAGAGAAGTCTCTTGCATCAAAGAGTACATACAACATCCAACTGTAATGCACCCTAATTTTCGTGACTGCAAGCCCTTAGTTGTCCTTTTACTGGTATTTTCTTGGAAGATTTTCTTTGGTTTTCATCATGGAATTCGAATGGTTGTGTTTTGAATCCTACTCAGAGGTCTGGTGTAGATCAAACTTGTTGTGTCTGTTGGATTGCTTTTTATTTTTCTTGTATCTTGTCTGCGTTTTATCTGTGTTTGTTTTCTAATTAGTTTGCATCATAGAGATACATTATTATCCGAGATCTTATATCGATCAGACTTGTCATGATTTCAAACATGATATTTGAATAAATTATCTTTTCTTTGTATGTATCTTTATCATCATTGTGTTGTGAGACGATGCGGATGGATTCAGAAGGCAAGATACTTTTTTTTCTAGGTAGAAGATTGAAGGAAACAGTTTAATCATGGGAAAAGAAAATTTCTTATGTTTGATTTGTAAAATTCAAATTTTTAAGTAATAAGTTAAGTTTTACTATTATACAATTAAATGACACTAAAAATATTATAAAAGAAGAAAATAAAATAATAGTTTGGTTCTTTTTGGGATTTGGGTTAGATTTTAAATAGCATTATTTTATGTCGTATGATCTTTTCTATTTAGGGGTCGATGTTATCATTTCACCTTACATAGTGAAGTTTTACAAACATATGCTCGAGGATGCCGTAAGCATGATTGTACAAGATCGAGACTTAGCATTAATCAAGAGGATGAAACGTCCAGCGCACATAAGTTAATAAAATCAAACAATTTTTTACGTAAATACCAGGAGAGTAGTTAAGAAAGAAGATAGAAAAGATCATCTAGAAAAGGTGAATATTATAATATTGCATACATTATATATAATGTCCAAAGTCCAATTCTTTAAATGAGACATATAGTATATATATATTATATATATTTGTGTGTGTGTAAGTGTTCAACATTTTCTAGGCCATTTGGTAATGTTAAACTTATAATCAACATTTCTGTAAAGATGGTTTAATCGTTATAGAAATGGAAATAAAATACATAAAAAAAATAATGATTTATTAGAAAAATATCATTATTTTCTAACGTTTGCCTTTTAAATAAGTGTTTGTGACATACTCTTTTATGTATTTCAGTATTTGCTTTTTGCTAAATGTATTATTACCATTATAAAAATTGAAAAAGAAGATATATATATATATCTATATATATTTAAATTCATTTTCGAGGTTTGGCCAAATAAAAAAAAAATTCATACCTCGATGCACTTTTTAATGTAATTGTTCGATATTGGGTTTGTTTGGATTATCGATTTTTTATTTGTATCAGATTTGTATCGATTTGGTTTGGACAATTTATAAATAAAATTATTGATTTTCATCCGCATCAATTCAGTATCGATTAGGTATCGATTCAATTTCGATACTATGCCAAAATAACGTCAAAACACAATCCAAACGGACCGTTTATAACAGATTTTTGAAGTAGCATAATAATGAATTTCCATGGCCGCGGGGTCCAGAAGAACAAAGGGAGACATCATGTTCAACGCGGAAAATCCAAATGTACATTCAAGCAGGTTCATGTGGATAAGTTCTTAAAAAATAAAAAATAAATGCAAAGTTTGGGGCTGGTAATATAATAACGTCACATCCAGGCCATTGACTTTTGGACCCGGCTTAACTGGAAATTTCGGAAAAGGACCATGTCATTTCTCAGCAGCTTCTCATTGGTCCATTTTCAAGCTCCTTGTAGACGTGTCATAAATACTCCGGTTAAAATAAATGCGTTAATTACACAAATATAATTTATATTTTGATCAAATTACAAATATATGATTTGTATTAAATTTTTTATAAATAAATTATCTAAGTTTTATAAAAAAGTATCATTTTAATTAATTACTATTACAGAAAGATCTGTTAGAGTATTATTGGTGTAATAGAATAATTTAATAAAAATATTACTAAATAAATAAAATATTAAAAATTTATATTTAAAAAATGCATAATTATTTTTTATGACTAATAAAATATTAGCATGTATCGTTGTAAAATTATCAAATAATATTGATATTTTTGTATGAAACTTGAGTCACCTTTTTATAAAAAAAAACACAAATCATATGTTTGCAAATTGATTAAAACACATGCAATGTTTTTGTAATTAACCATATAAATACTAAATATATTTAGTCATATAATGAATACCATTTAATAAGCAACTGGTGGGTACAAGCATCATATTTTATTTTTTTAAAAAATATTTGTCAAAAAACACATATTGATAAAAATTTGACAATTTCTCATAAACAGACTAAACAAACACAATATACATGATATAGATATGATACAAATAAGTTATAGATGGAAATCGGATACATATATGATGTAAATAAAAATTTGATAAAATAGATAATCTAAATAGACCCTAAATCATGAACACATATGTAATAAAATTTATGAGATACATTATGCCTTAATCCAAAAATGGATAGATTCTTTTGCGTCCTATTGAAATCATTTTGAAAACTTAATTGGAAAAGAAGAAAAATCTAGTTTAGGAATTGTTTCTAGATATTGTTGTCATATGACCATAAATATGGATATTAACTATAATGTAAATACCAATGGTTAATATCCTGAATTAGTTGTGTAGTAAATGAATACAATAATTTTTTGAAATTCTCTAAAATATCTAGAAGAAGAGAGATTGAATGAAATTCTTTTATACTTTTATTTTCTTTTCGTTTTGTTTAATTCTAGCAAGGACAACTATTAACAATTGCACACATAGTTTTCCACTGAAAAAAATTAAACACGGTAGTTATGTCGAAGCATGTAAGACTGATGAATTATTTCTATTCCAATGTCGGTGATTGCCAAAAGATACAGGTCTTATACTTATTAATTTTTACTTTTTAAAATATTTTTTAAGGGTCAAGTGCACAAAGTTTACTTTGGTGCTCGAACTTTGACCATTAAACGGTTTTTTTTTTTCTGAGATATAAATTTTGTCATATGATCTTTTCTATTTCGAGGTGATATAAGAATTTATGTCAATTGGATTACAAAATCCTTATAATAGTATCCATTTTTTTTTTGTTTTATTAGAAAATATTAATTAGTCAGACATTTATAAAAGTCTAAAATGAAATAAATTCAAATACTGGTTTAGCTTTTTTTTTTTTGATAAACGTACTCTTACTGTTGAGAAAAGGTAAAAAGAAAATATTTTCTTTCAAATTTTTAGCTTGAGGCACTCCTTAACGTTTGTAAGAGCATTTAGTACTAAATTTCATGGCCGCCAGGTCCAGAAAGAAGACCAAATAATGGTGGAGTCCGCGTCCAATGGAGAAAATCCAAATGTACATTCCTTGCAGTTTCATCATGTTCACAAAGGCAGGGCAAGGTTTTCTCACTATAAAAAGCAAAGTTTGGGGAGGGTTGTAATATAATAATGTCACGGCCACGTCATTGCCTCTGGGACACGGGAAACTGGACCTATTGGAAAGGGTCCTTTCATTTCGGAGCGGTTTCTCTTAGGTCTAGGTCTAGGTCTTGGTCGGCTTGGCTTGTCCTTTGCAGATGCCTTTTAATTATGCTATGTGCCAACTAAAGGCCTGGTTGATTCGTCTTGCATTGTTTTGCTATAGTTTTAACATCAAAACGATACTAAATTGTTATAGGTATGACATTAATAAAATATTAATAATTTTACTCACAAATCGAACAAATTGATCTGATATAAATTCGATATTAATAAAAATATGATAACCAAAACGAGCCTAAACCAAAGCAATAAAACTTATCTTTAACCATTTGAGAGGTGCAAGTATGTAATCATATAATATTTCAACTTTATAAGAGTGATTATAATTTATTAAAGATATAATTATTGGATATTTTTAAAAATTTAGAATCTCTTTAATATTCGAAGTTTACATGAAGTGTCTTTGTATTTTACTTTATTAAAAATTTTCAATCTAAAAATAGATATTTTCAGAAAGGTGTGACTAATATATATTTCATAAAGATAATTTATGAGTATGGCATGTCTCGATCATTTTTTAAGCCTTAATTGAGGAAAATGCTTTCATATAAGGGTCATGTCTAGATTTTTGTTTTGTGTGATTATAAAAATAAGATATGCCAATGCTAAAACTACAAAAACTATAATGTACTAAGTTATGTGGTAACTAAATAAAACAATTTTATTAGGTACTCTCTTAAAAATCTAGGAGTGGAGGGACTGAATGGATTTTTCTTGGGATAATGTCAAATGGTACTTGAGCTTTCACAAAAAGTTTAATTAGGTATCTGAATTGATTTTGAATAATTTGATGGATGAAGTAAGTTTTGGTGGACATTTTTCTTATCTGAAGTTTGGTTTTGACAATTCTAGTATACAAATAAAGTTTTCGTGAAATTTTTTCATATATGATTGAACTTACTTTTGGTATGAAAAAAATCCGCCAGTATACTTAAAACAAAATTTCAAGTAGAGCTGGACAAATGGGCTATGGCCCGCGGGCCAGCCCGTTTAACCCACTTTAAAAACGGGTTAGGACCAGCTTTTTTTAGCCCGTTTAAAAGTGGGTTAATTTTACCCAACCCACTTAACCCGGGGGCCAAAGTGGGCTAGCCCGCGGGTTAAGTGGGTTGACCCACCAACCCACTTTTATAAAAATAAAATAAATAATTATAGGGTAAATATGTATTAATGAAGGTTATTCTTGAGTTTTTTTTTACTTGAGATTAAATTTATGTGTTAATTATAACAAAGAATGATAAATTGATGCAAAATATATTATCTAATAAGTTATTTTAGAAAACTTATTTTTATATAAAAAGTAATTAAAATAATAATGAAATTAATCATTAATATATATAACCTTATAAAACTTTTTTTTATTATATATATCTTATTTAATTAGTATAAATAAGTTAAATGGGTCAACTTGGCCCATTTAACTCACAAAATATATAAGTGGGTTAAAAGGGTCAAAAAGTGGGCTGGCCCGTTTAACCCACGAGCTAAAGTGGGTTGGGATTAGGGTCAGTCAATTTTGGCCCGTTTTTAAAGTGGGCCTAATTTTTTTGGCCCGTTTAACCCACGGGCCAAAGTGGGCCGGGCCGGGTTGGCTCATTTAACCCACTTGCCCACCTCTAATTTCAAGTATGAAAAAAGTTCATGAAAGATTTGTTCATGTATCAAATAATTCGAAATGAAACTTCAAATACCTAGTTGAATATTTTGCAAAAGTTCATGTATAATTTTTATCATTAATCCAATTTTTCTTTATTATATATATTTATGCATTTTAAAATCCTTTTGTTACACTTAATCTGGCAAGAATAATAGTTATCAATAGTAAAAGAAGATACAAATTAATTGTGATTCTATCAAAGTTAAGATTTATTCATTGGCCATTATCTACACTCCTCTCTTTTAACTTGATAAATGCTTCAATTATTTGTGATACTTTAAAAAAGATGTTAATTTCTTTTAAAACTTCATGGAAGTAGAAGAACTTGCATAATTCCAACAAGTAGTGTGGTTAAAAAATAATGGATGCAAGAAAGTTACAATTAATCCCTCAATGATTAAAAGTGTAATAACTATAAGAAATTTCGGCTTTAGAGACAAAATTAATATTTATTAAGGATCTTTCATTAATATTTTTTCCAAATAATATATAGTATTTATATATACTAAGTTTACATTTTATAATAATTATTTTAAATTATATATTTATTATAAATATATAATATTTTTTCTAGTGTATTATATAATTTTTTTGCCAAATATGATATTATTGCTAAAAAATATTATATAGTATTCATATATGAATAATATATATACAAATTTATATATATTTAATGATATATATAATAATTATACTTTCTACATTACCTATTTTATATTTTGTATTAACTTAATAAATTAATATTTTTAAGTAATATGGTTATTATTTATATAATTTTTTATTAAACTTAATAAATTATGTAAAATTTATAAATATATAAATTTATTAGATACATATAATAAATACACCATAAACAATATAAAAATATGTTTTTCATTAATACATTAATAAAATAATATATAATATCAATTTAAATATATTTAGAATTAACTAATTATTTTATATTATAATTTTATTATTTAAATATACTATATTTTTACATAGTATATTATTTTTTTGCAAATATATAATTTTATTTTAAATAATATATAGTATGAAAATATAAATTATGTAAGATATATAGAACAAAATTTTTTTTATATTCAATAATAGATGAATACTTATAATAAATATATAAAATAAAAACATCATATATAATAAAATAAATTTTTTATATTAATAAATATTAAAATAAAATAAATTATATATTTCTATATGTGTATATGTACAAGTTACATTTTATAGTAGTTGTTTAATTTACATATTTTATTATTGAAATGTACTTTATTTTTTAAGTACTATTTTATGATATTACTTATATATAACATAATATATTATTGTTATGCATTATTTTATCTATTTGTTTTTTTGTTTAATTTTTTCACATAAGATGTTATTATGTACGATAATATATAACAGATGCAAATAACTAATGAAATGTATCAATGTTTATAACAAACATATTTTAAGTACTATTTATTGTTTAGACTTTATAATATATAAATATGTAATATATTAATATATATTAAAATAAAACATATAGTATTAGTTGTAAATGAAATATGATTACATATTATATTTATTATATAATAAAATTAATTTACAAATATAATATAAGTCTATATTATATATTACATGTTTATACATATATTATATTTTATATGTATATTTAGAATTATATTTTAAACATAATTATTTATATATACATATACATAATAATTAGTTTAGAGATGGATTTGCAACAAATTTGAAGAAATATAAATTGGCGCCAAAGTAATTTATTTCCCGCTAGAATTAGAGACAAATTTTGCAACAAAAAAAAGTTCAGTCGCAAATTAATTAGTAATCCGTTGCAAATTCTGTTGCAAAAGCATATAAAAATTATAAGATTATTCATAATTTATATCATTACAAATCCATCGCAAATTTTCTATCTCTAAAGGCTAGTTTTCTAATAGTGAATGCTATATATAGTTCCATTTAAACAAGATTTTGAAACTCTTTAAAATCGGAATAAGGTTTATTTATGAAACTATTCTTCAACAACTCCTTTTCTTTTGCTCTTACTTCTTTTTCATATGCACGTATCATCGCTAGATTTAATGTTTAATCTATAAATCAACTTCTAACTTGATTATATATTCTTCAAAATAACGGATTCAACATGAAGAGATATTCAATTCACTATATATGGACATAATGTGTGTGTGTGTGTGTGTAGAAAATTTATACACTCGAAGTGTCTTTTTCAAAAAGGTTTCCATTATTAAAACGAAAATACTTTATGACACTAATTTTCATCATTGTAATACAACAAAATAATCACGAAGAAATTTTTAATAAAGATATCCAAATGAAATTGGATCTTGTTTTAACTATAAAGCTATGCTCTTTCATGAAGAAATTTATTTGAATAAAAATTTGATCATTTCAAAAAGAAAAAAACAAGGTTATTGTCATTAATTGTATCTAAACTTTGACAAAATATGCAATTAGGGACTTAAACTCTGAAATTGATCAATTTAGTATCTGAACTTTAAAGTTGATCAATTTAGTACTTGAAAGAACTTTGTACATACCAATGGTACCTTCAAGTTCTTTTATATGCTAAATTGATCAATTTCAAAGTTTTTCAGGTGCTAAATTGATCAATTTCAAAATTTAGGTATTAAATTAATTAATTTTAAAGTTTAGGTATCTAATTAAATATTTTTGCCAAAGTTCAAGTACCATATGTGATGTTGTCCAAAATAAAAATGAATAGATGAACCACACTTTGCACATCAATGTTTTCACCCTTCTTTTATACCTATACTTTCATTTTTTGATATTTGCATATTATAAAGCATATGTTATGTATATCACGTGCAATACAATATATATACATGTTTGTAAGTGGATATATAGAGATTAATTATTTTTTAGGTTTATTTTAAAAAAAAAATCACATATACAAATTAGATAAAAAAAACTTACATAATTACCATCGTTATACCACATTTTGAACATGCCATATAAGGATTTTATTTGTATTTGCACATCCAAAATATGATACAATGCAATACACATGATGATATAAAGCAGTATATTGTCGTTTCAAAATGTAATACAAGGTGTAGGTGTTATAAGTTTTGTTGAGTACATTGTTGTACCACATAACTAACATGTGATACACCATTGGTATTTTGATAATTTTTTCCTTAATTTATATTTTTTAAGGCTGGTAGACATCTGTTTCACCCAAAACATATAATGTGTCACAAAAATGTAAAGCAATATATGGATTGTAATATGTACCAATTATATGATATGTTATACCATATGGCATGCAAAGTGAGTTATAAATTATATAAGTGTATAATTTAATATACTATATCATTGAATATATTATAAAATAAAATAAAATATTGGACCAGAGGGTAGTAGGGTACTGTTGGTCACAGGCATCTTATATGATCTTACACCTTAGATGATCTTTGAGAAAACCTTATGAGATGAAAATGTGGAGGGTATGATCAGGAAGAGATGTGAGAGGAAAATAGACAATTCTTAGCAATTTTTAAGTGTGTGATAATTTAGTCTATAAACAAGCTAACTCAAGCTTCAATCTCAATTTATTAAGCTTGAGATTGAGCCCAGATTTTTTGAGCTTGAAATTTAGGATCGAACGCAGTTCATTTAGATAAATGAGCTTATTTATTGAGCTCAACTTCAAGTAGTTTACAGACATTAAAGATAACATAAAATCTAAGAAGCTAAATATACAAAATAAATAGAGGGATAATGTCAAAAATAGTACCTAAACTTTCGCAAAAGATTCAATTAAGTATGACTAGCACAATTATACTTAAACTTTAATATTGTGTATGACGAAATATCACGTTTATGGTATCCTTTGAGGTGTGACATTTATTCTTTTGATTCTTACACCTTCTACTTGAACATGCCACAATGCTGCTGCCAATCGAAGAAGAAGGAACAACAATAGCCAACTGAAAAACTAAGGTATTTTCATATCTCCTTTTCTTCTCTTCACAAACTAGAACTTCCTCTCTTTTTCTTTTAACATATAGCTTCTTGAAAGCTTGAGTAATTACTTTTTCTTAGTTTATGACAATTAAAGGGAGATCTGCAGACTTTTCAGCATCATTATCCTCTAGAGGTAGCTTAACATAATAAATAGATGGAGATTCGTCAACGTAGGATGAAACATTGGAGTTACTAGAAAATTTAGGACTTGAGGCATGGCAACACCATCCCTAACTGGAGACACATAAACATCAACACTAACCTGCGGAAGCTTTAACTTAGTTTCATCAGGTAAACTTGAAGTTTTATCATTATCCACATTAAGTTTAATCACTTGAGACACAACAACATTTTAACTCTGCATTTCTGAATCTTCATAGACAAATGTTTTGATAAACAAGTTTCACAAAATGTTTAAAGGAACCTCCATTCCTTTATCAGTAGTAGTAATAAAAATACTAAAGATAATATTAGGACCATTTGATGGAGATAATTGAGATGAGGTGACTTCTAAACCACACTAGATTCCTCACGTAGTAAAGATACCATGCCTGTAACACTAGAAACACCTTTGACAGGTATATTTTTAACATCGTTTCTCTAAGCTAAATTACCATCACTCAAAAGACTTCCTCTAGTACAAAAACCATTTCTAATTGTTGTAGCTCCCATTTTAGGACCAAATTCAGTGCTAGGCCCCATCTTCTTACTACATTGAGTAGCAAGATGACCAAGTTTACCATAGGTAAAGCAAAACTTAGAGAGTCGTTCATATTTGAAATAAATTCTACATCTTTCAAAAGCAAATCTACTAATCTACAATTCCTTCTTTAAGGGTTTATTAACATTGATAAAAAAACCTCACTCTTATGAAACCCCTTCTTTTACCATTAGCAAGTTTAATTACTTCACATTCAATTAGCTTGCCCAAAGATGCTCTAATAATTTTAACATTTTTATCATTCATCTGATCAAGTTTTAATCCATGCATTTGAATCTAGAAACCACTTCATTTAGGACTACTTCTTCCAAGTTATATTCACTACACCATTCCTTCAAAACAAAGATGTGACCCAAAACTGCCTAAGGTCGATAAATAAGAATAATTTGCATTAAGTGTAGAGACTCAAAAGCAACCAGAAATTTGTTTGGGTCTATCGAAGTAAAGACAACCTTACCATATCCATCCCAAGCTTTCCTCAAAATGTACATGACTATAGCTCTATTAAGAATTTTATATCCAATGACCTAACCCACAAGGATCTTTCTCATGATCTTCACATAACGATATGTCAAGAATCAACGGGCCATCGTCATCATCACTATTAGATGAATGGCACACTATTGGATCCTTTCCATTGCCCATGATGTTCAATAATCTACTCAACAAGAAGCTACGTAAAATTATAACAAATAAAGTAAGAGATAACAGATAAGATAAACTAGAATGTGCAAGCATCAATGAAACTCTCATAATACTTAGAAGACAAAAGAAAAAAAAGGGACACAAAAGAAAGACAACAAAGAAAACACAAGATAAGGACAATAAAAAAAAAGAACAAATATGATTACTTTAGAACCAAGACAAGAGAAAGAGATCAAAACTAAAGAACAACATAAGACTAGCAAAAGGAAAGTAGGAGGCAAAGAGAAAAGCAAGCAAGAAGAGGGATGTAAGATGATGAAAGGAAAGGAATAAAAAACGTAAAGATAAAATGTTTTTGTGTTTTTGGTGTAAAAAGATGAAAAGCTACAAAAAAAGCAAAAGGATATGAACAATATGTTTAAACAACTTGCAAAATGTGTGTATGCAAAGAAATGATGGTAGAATATTTTATGATCAAGTTTGTTAGAAGAGAGAGAAAACAAAAAACACCCTAACGTCCGCACACACTTAAGGTGTAAAACTACTCTCAAAAAGAGAGGAAAACTCTAATTGAGAGAGAGAGCATTTTCTTCTATCTATCCTGAAAGGATTTTATAGTCACTCAATAACACAAGAAAATAATTTGTCATTTACTTTAACAACTATCCACTACATACTAGGCTTATAATAAGTTGATAGGAAAATATGGTATTAAGTTCAAATTTGAGCGCAACTGCAATTTTTAGCTCAAGTTTGATTTGAAGTAATACTAACAAAAGTTGCCTCAAATAAGTTAAGGGTTTGTTTGGATTACGAAATTTATATCTGTATTGTATGTAGGGATAGGTAAAAAAAACCAACAGAACCAAATCAATCCATAACCAAACCGAACCAAATCGAAATTATGATTTTTTTTTAACAATTTGGTTTAAAAATTCGTTAATCCGAACTAATCCATAAAATTGTGGTTAGTTTGGAGGGGTAAACTAAACCAATTCGTAAAACCAAACCAAACCATTTTAGAAAAATATAATAATTTTTATTTGTAAGTTGCAACTATTAATTTTTTTGGTGATTGATTAAAGATCATATATGTTCATATGATTTCATTTGATATTTATTATTTGGTGAATATTGATTACAATCAGTTTGTTCATTTTTAAATTTGTTTTTTAGACTTATGATATATATTCTTTTGTTGATGATGAACTATTTTTTTAATAGTTCTTAACTTTATAAAGTATAAAATTTATTTATTTAGTTATAAACTCTTATTATGTATCAACAGTTTAATGTATTTTGCCAACAAATCATTTTATTCCTTGATGGCTTTTGTTGATAGATGGATTTTTTTTTTTGGCTAAATTTTTAGATGACTTACTTGATGATTCTATTAAAAATATAAATTATAACTTACTATGTATTAGTTAGTGAATGTATTTTATTGATGGATAAAATTTTATAGAGGACTATAGATTAAAAGTATGATGAATTTATAAAATATTTTATTGTGGTTTGCAATATAAACTTTGTAAAGTAATATAAATAGTTAAGTATCTACACAAATATACAAAAACTATAATAAAGAAAATTTTAGTTAGAATTTTGATTTAATCCGCAATCCAAACTAAGACAAATTATCATTTAATAGTTTAGAAATTTTCTAATTTGATTAATGATTTGGTTCGGGATGAAAAAAAACATAAATTATGGTCTTGTTTGATTTTAGTAAAAACCAAACCAAATTGAACCATGCCCACCTGTAGTTTATCTGTATCTGTATCCAATTCGTATTTGTTACTTATTTATATCATATACATATCGTATCTGTTTGATTAGTTTATAAGTAAAATTGTCAGTTTTTCGATATCTATTTTTTAACAAATATCTATTTAAAAATAACAAAAATATTATGCCAAAATGAATAGAATATGATGAAATATATAGACCTTAAATTTATTTAGGATATACTTTTGTGAAAAGATAATTTAGATCCAACTTAAGTTGGATTAAACTCAAAAACTGATGAAAAGAAATATAAGACTCATCATAAGCTAGTCAAGTTAAATATAATGAAACTTAAGTTCAATTAAAAAAGAAAAAACCTCAAATAGCTCTAATTTCAAGCTTGACTCAATTGTTACCAGATTGAACTTAAATAAACCTAACAAACCAAATTCAAGTAGATTGCTATTAGGTTTGATTCTAGTACGTTCCTATTACACATATAGTTATGTCAAAGCTTGTGAGATTGATGAATTATTTCTATTCTAAGTAGGTGATTGCGAAAGAGGGAGGTCTTATACTTATATAATTCTTGCTTTTTTTTTTTTTTGCGTCAAGTATATAATTTTTACTTTGGTGTTTGGATTTTAACCACTAAAAGTTTTGTTTTTGTTTTTTTTTTTTTTTTTGAGATACAAATCTTATGTCATATGATCTTTTCTATTCTTGGATGATATAAGAATTTATGCCAATTGGATTACAAGATCTTGATAATAGCATCCTTTTTTTTTTGGTTTTATTAGAAAATATTAATAAATCAGACATTTATAAAGTCTTAAATGAAATAAATTCAAATACTCTTTTACGTATTGTCTTTTCTTTTTTCTTTTTCTTTTTTGGATAAATGTACTCTTACTGTTGAAAAGGTAAAAAGAAAATATTTTCTTTCAAATTTTTAGCTTGAGGTACTCCTTAATGTTTGTAAGAGCATTACTACTGAATTTCCATAGCCGCCAGGAAAATTCGGATGGTAGAGTCCATGCTCAATAGGGAAAATCCAGATGTACATTCCTAGCAGGTTCATGTTCACAAAATACGGCAAGCATTTCATAATAAAATGCAAAGTTTTGTGGACGGCAAACTGGACCAATGGAAAGGATCATTTCATTTCCGGAGCAGTTTCTCATTGGTCTATCAATTTATCGTTCCTCTTAGGTCTAGGTCTTGGTCTTGGTCTTGGTCTTGGTCTTGGTCGGCTCGTGCTCGTCCCACGCAATGCAATGTAAATTACAGATACCCCCATTGATTTTAATAATGCAATGTTGCGTGCCAATTAAAGAAAAGAGACTTATGTTTAAGGGTCCATATGTCCGATATTTAAACTCGAAATATCAATGTAATATCTAAGTTTATAAAGGTTTTTCTATAGTTAATCGAATTTTCCACCGAAAAAAAAATGTAAGTATTGGATATTTTTAATTTAGAGTGTTTCTTTAATATTCAAATTTTACATGAAGTATCTATCTGTAATTTACCTTACTACATATGTTTATTATGAAAATTAATAACTTTTTTAGAAACTATGACTATATCATATATACACCTGCGCATAAAGCAAACCTACCACATACATTATCATTATTATTATACCCTGCATGAAAAAAGTGAAATGGTCTATTGCATGCTACACAGAGCAAATGGGGGTCATTTTTTAAACCTTAAATATTGAAAGAAAATGCTAACTTATAAGGGTTGTGTCTAGATATTTCTTTCGTGTGATTATAAACATAAGATGATATTAACTTTAATGTGAATGCTAAGCTACAAAAATCGTAATATCCTAAAAAAGTTATGTGTTAAATGAATACAAAAAATTTTGGAACTCTACTAAATCTAAGAAGACAGGATAAAATAGTTTTTTTTTTAATATATATACATTATAAATTCTTTTTGCTTTGTTTAATTCTAGTAGAATAGCCATCAACAATCAAAGAATATATAAGCTAGTGTAATTTCGTGAAAACATATAAAGAAATAAACATAAGATGTATAGAGAAAGATTGTTCCACCACGCACTCCTCTCTTTTAAATTTTCAATTGCTTCTATTCTTGTAATACTTCAAGGTATTTTTACAGTTCTGTCAATGAGATCTTTCATTCAAGCAATCATCTAATGATTATTAGAATAAATATAGTAGTTGACATATTAATATTTTGGTAGTGCGATCACAGTTGATATCAAATAACTGATGAGACTGATCCTATTAGAAGTATAACAAAATCATATAACCTTCCACTTACCAATTTCTTGTAATGCTTCATAGAAGTAGAACAACTCACATAATTTCAACAAGTTAAGCTATAGTGTAGTTCAAAAGTAACAGATGCAAGGAAGTTATAGTTAATTCCCCAATGATTAAAAGTGTAATGTTATATACAGTTCGTTTTAAACAAGATTTTCAAACCCTTGCAAATCAAAGTAAGATCAACTTATCAAAATATTCTCCAACAACGCCTTTTCTTTTACTCTCACTTCTTTTTCATACGCACGAATCACCATAATCTTCAATCTTTAATCTATAAATAAACTTCCAATATGATTATTAGTCTCTGGTTATTTTGATATCTTATTTTTTTTTTCAAATAGATATTTGTTAGAAAATAGATATAAATAAAAAGTAAACATTGTTACTTATAAACATATTAGGTACATATAAGATATCAATAAAATATATATAAAATACAGATGCATATTAGATA
This sequence comes from Combretum micranthum, assembly GCA_024138025.1. NCBI lineage: Eukaryota > Viridiplantae > Streptophyta > Magnoliopsida > Myrtales > Combretaceae > Combretum > Combretum micranthum. The sequence goes on along the minus strand of JAMXBD010000468.1, from coordinate 5,796 downwards.
CAAATAGGATAAATTATACCAATGGGTCACAATGTTTAGGTGTAAGTTTATTTTAGGTTACAATATTTGGAGTGGTTAAAAAGAGGTCACAATATTTGGGGATAAGTTCATTTTGGGTCAAACATTTGGAAAAGTGATTCAATTTAAGTCTTCATGATATGTGTCACCTTCTCCTATTGACACATGTCATCTCTTATTGATACTTGACAACTTCTCCTATTGACACGTATCCATAAGACCTGAATTGAATCACTTTTCCAAACGTTGTAACTCAAATGAACTTATTTTCGAACGCTGTGATCTTTTTTTAACCATTCCAAATGTTGTGATCCAAAATGAACCTACCCCCAAACGTTGTAGCCTACTAGTTAATTTACCCAATATAATAAAATACAAATAAAAATCAAACAATTTAAGCAAACCCATATGTTCTTCAAGATAATGGATCCAACATGAAGAGATATTCATTTCACTATATATGGACATAATATGTAGAAAAATTGTACATTGGAAGTGTTTATTCTAAAAGGTTTCCATTACTAAGAAGGAATAAATTTATGAAACTAAGTCTCACCATTATAATACAACAAAATAGTCATTTTTCTTTTTTTTTTCCTTATATTTTTACAAAGATATCAAAATGGAATTGGATCTTATATTGACTATTAAATTATACTCTTTCATGAAAAAACCACTAATTTTGATAAAATTTTGATCTTTTCAAAAGAATTTTAAATAGGATGAATTGCATTTTACTCATCAGTGTTTCACCCTTCTTCTATACCTATACTTTCATTTTTTCATTTTGCATATTATAAAGCATATGTTATATATATTATGTGTAATATAATATACATTCATGTGTAGATATATATAGGGATAATATGGAATTAGAAACCTAAACTTTGAAATTGATTAATTTAATACTTGAAAACATTAAAATAGATCAATTTAGTACTAAAAGAGCTTAATGGAGGATTGTTGTTGTGAATAAAAAGTTCTTTCAATTTAAATCGACCAATTTCACAATTCAGTACTAAATTGATTATTTTCAAAGTTTAAGAACCTCATTGTATATTTTGTCAACGTTCAAGTACCATTCGTGACATTACCCCATATATATATTGAAATGATCTAGATTTTAATTCTATTCAAATTCCATTGTTTTAAGTAGTTATTTTAAAATGTTGAATTTAATGAGCATGGTTATTTGTTAGTAGTTTAAGATATGTGATTATGCATATGAATATGTTGCCATTAATATTTTGTCTATATGCATTAGTGGTGTGTAATGAAATTATTAATGTTGTCTTGTGCACATTAAGATGTTAAGTTAAGTTAGATTAATAACTCAACTATAATTTCACTTAAGTTAGTTGATTGAGTTTCTTGTAATTAAGTAGCATTTATGCCCCAAATATAAGCCCAAATGAAGTTCAAATTCATGCCAAATGCATCCTAAGTTAGTATCATTAAGGGGTAAATTTGGTATATGCTTAAAGTCAAAATTGCTTAATTAACCTACTTTTTGGAGGGCAGCACTTTTTATCCGAATTTTTCCTTTTCTTCTTCCTTTTCTTTTCTTCTTCTTTCCCTCTCCATTTCCAAAATCAAGATAAGGTTTATATCAAGTTTGAAAATCAAAGTATTTCCTAAGACAAGGTATATATAGTAGTATTTAAATTAATTTAGTTAAGGTTGTTGTGTTGTTTTATTTTCCTTTCTTGAAGTAGTTGCATGGATTATTAGATGAATTGAGCTTAATGTTGATCAAATGGTTTGTTCATGCATGGGATGAGTTGAGAAAGTGTTATATGAGTGTTGAGTTGTGCATGCATTTTGTATGTTTATGAAGTGTGGGGAAGTGTTAAGAGGATTTGTGTAGGAGAATTTAGAATTGATGGAAGTAGATTTTTGAAGTGTTTAATTGGGTTAATTCATCTTTGAGTTGCTAGAATTGATGGTATAGATATGAGTGAATAATATGAAGTTGGGAGTGTAGTTGAAAGATTTTGAAGTGTTTAACCTAGAATTTTACAAAGTGGAAAAGGGGATTTGAATTTTTTTTCGTTTAAGCTTGTTTTTAAAACATACGCCGGCATCTGGGGATTCTACGCCGCCGGCGTAGAGGCGGTGTAGAAAGCCCACAGAATTGTTTTTCCTAACGCCGTTTGCAATGCCGCCGGATTATATGCTGAAGATTTGCCAGCGTCTGTTCTTCAGAACGTACGCTGGTAATTTGAGTCTCTACGCCGCCGGCGTAGAGGCGGTGTTGAAAGTTCACAGAACCAAATTTCTTAAAGCCGACTGAACGCCGTCGGCTTTGGTTAGGGAGTCAGCCAGCGTTCTTTCTTCTAACTTGTACGCTGGCTTCTGGGAATCAAGGCCGTCGGCGTACATGTGAAGGCTGCCCGCGTACTTATGTAAGCGGCCGGCTTATACCTCTCTGGACATTTTCGAAAACTTTGGTTTTGGATTCTACGCCGGCTCAAGGCCGCCGGCGTAGAGTACAAAGGCTGATGGCGTACACTTTGAACGCTGCCAGCGTTGGCAGTGTACATTTTCAGAACATTGAACACCGGCTCAACGCCGGCGGCATTGAGTGCCGGCGCATCCCCTGTGTTTTTGAATTTTTAGAGCTTTTTCTAAAAATTTTCCAAAGTTGTTATTTGAGCAATTAAGTGTTTATTAAACGATTTGGGGTATAATGGGACATTTAAATGCTTATTCGTGACTTTGTAATTAATGAATTGGATGTCTTTGATTAATTGTGAAATATGGATATAATATGTATATATTTGTGAGAATGACATCTATAATTGTTGATTTATTGATTATTGTGACATTTCCATTACAGTTAAGGATTCTTCGGTTAGTTCATCACCGAGAGATCCTAGTTCTATACTAACGGGTTCAGGTACGCAATGACTTGTCTGATGTTTGCTAGGACCAGACATTTCTAATTTGACCTAAATTGATTCGATTTAATATTTGGATGAATTGGATGTCTATTACGCTGTTTAATCTGGTCCGAGGAGCAGCAAACCTGTCATGATGCAATGACATGTTAGCTAGGCGCTTAACCAAGTCATGATGCAATGACTTTACCATGATGCAATGACTTTACCATGATGTAATACGCTATGATGCAATAGCGATTCTTTTGGTTAATGGTAGCCGATAGGGGGAATTGTATCTGTGTAACTTTGCTTAAACTTAGGGGGAATACCATGATTTAGTTCAAGGTTTATGGGAACTTGTGAACTAGACTCATGTTATGGACTGAGTTTAAGTAGAGTCGGGCAACGGCTTTTAAACCTAGATGAAGCTACTATCTTTATGAAATAGATATAAGATATAAGTATTCGGACTGCTTATATCAACCCCCTGAGCAGCTGCTGTTACTCAGGATCCCTGATTCCCGAAATGTGACGGGGTTTGAATACCCTCTTGTTGATTTGTGAATCAAAATGTAATAAGATAACCACTTGTTCTATGGTGCATTTACATCAATTGGATGACTTGTTTGCATTGGTTTATTGTGTACTGACCTCTGGCTCACTTTTGCTGCTTGTAGGTTTTGGAGACGAGTATTACGATGACTTGGGCTATGGTCCGATTTCGAAAGATTTCTGGATGAGTGGGATGAATAGGATCCTGCCTGGGACTTTTAGAAGACTTTTTGCTAAGGACCAGCTACGTATAGAAGGCTTGTTAGTGAAGCAATTTCTTTTGTAATGACCTTAAGATCCTTTAGGTCCTCATGTCTTAAAGAACATGTAATTTGTTTTGTAGTGTCATGTATTGGCACTAAACAATGTTTATATGATGTAATTGTGTATAGATTGCTTTGTTAGCAATCTTATTTTATTTAAAAGTTATTATAAAGTTCAGTGATTTTGATCAAACACTTTTCATAAACTGTTAGTTTTAGGACAACCTTACATATAATGTGAAAACATTATATGTGCTTGGGGATTCGGTACTCTAAGTCTCGGGATTTAGATCGGGTCTTTACAGATGGTACAGAGCCTTGTTTATGAAATTGTTTGATTAATAGTGGTGACTTGACCTTAGATACGGTGAGTTAGTTAGACATATATAGGACTTGTATATAATTTATGTTTAATTGTCTAATTAGTTTATTAATTGTTTTGATATTGATTTGACCTTGTAAAGTTATTATATGTCATACATGTTGATGTTTGTTTAAAAGATGGATAGATCACGAAGAGTAACCCACAATCCGGAAAGAGAAAGTATGCCACCTCCTTCTCAGTCTACTATTTCAGCTTCTGCATCAGCTAGTATTCCAACTTCTACTTACTCCATTACCGGCTTCGGCTTCTACTGCACCGAATCCACAGCCTCCTCAAAGCCACATATCCAGCTATGCCACAGATGCCTACCGAGATCCGAATAATGTGCTCACTATGTTTCGGGATATGTTTGCTATAGTTCAGCAGTACCAACAAAGATGTATCACAACAACAACAATTTATGCAGCAATACATCCTCCAACTGAAGAGAAGACCACAAGTACCAAGGGAACCGAAATGAACAAGTCAAGTTGCATGATTTTGTTAACTGTACCTGATTTTGATGGAACTGTTTTTGGATCCGACTGAATGGAAGGTTGGATAGTGGAGCTAGAAAAAGCGTTTGCAGGTTTGAAGTCCTGAGCATAGGAAAGTTGTTTGGCTATATATATTAAGGGAATGCATATAATTGTGGAGATTGAATATGAAGGATATGAGACCGATACCATGAACAATTCAAAGAAGCCTTTTTCTTGCAATACATTCCATCCACAGCGGGAACAAATGATATCGATTGTTGAGTTTAAGGCAGGGAAATAAAACGTTGAAGAATATCATGCAGAATATTGTAAGATTGCTTCGATTTGCGTACAAGTTACAATGATGAGACATGAAGTTCAAAGTTCCAAGATGGCTTGAACAAGGAATTAAGAGTGAGGTTAAGCAGTTTCAATTATCAACACTGTCCCGAAACAGTAATCAAGGCAAATAGTGGAACAAATTAATAAGAAAATAAAGCACAGAGGATAGACGTCGACAATTTATGCAGAGATCGTGACATCTTACACTCCTTATTCAATTGGTAATGTTAACAAGGCCAAGCGACCATATTTGGTAAGAAACCAAGCTCGGGACAAGTGGTGAAGACTCCTATCCATCCATTCCATTGATAGGCGATGCCCTATGTTTTGGACCTCATGAATCGTTTCAATTAAATGACTCTGGAGCTTGCTTTGCATGGGAAAGTTGGTCAAAAGCTTCTATTGTCCTGAATCCTAAATTGAAGCCCATCTTTCGTGCTCATTGTCAACAAAGGGTCATCATGTGGCAAATTGTAAAAAGCCGAGGAATGAACCGAACTTTGGAAAGGGAATGACAGCTGCTAGGGGTTGCTTGCAACAATGTGAGAAAGCTCCTTCGTTGATACACTGGCAGGTATAATACAGATTGCAAACATCCCATATACTTAATTGATACTGGTGCTACTCATGCATGATTGCTGAAGCTTTGTGAATGAGTGTGGTTTGTCTTCTGAATGTTGTATGATAAGTGATGAGTGTGAATACTCCTTTTGTGTACAATCCAAAGAGCCATGTGTAGTGAAGAATGTTGATGTTGTGATTCCTGATGAAACATGCCAATAGATATTTATTCTACCTTTAATGATTTTGATGTTATTCTTGGAATAATTGGTTAATCTTTACAAAGCGACAATAGATTGTATAAAGCAAAGTGAGTTTTGAATTGGAATGAAGAC